>JAZAVI010000182.1:0-235240 GCA_036326025.1 Chrosomus eos | reverse complement strand
CTAACATGACCACCCAGGAGGTGCGGGGGCCCCGGGTATTCTCAAAATGAGAATGACATGTCAAAAACGGGTGTTTGTCATTTATATACAAAATGTTTTTGGGGACTTGTATTTATCTGTTCTGTTCTTAACTGTCTTTTTTGTGTGTGTGTGATCAGGTGTGCAGCCACAAGACAAATAAGGCATTTTGGGCCAGCACAGTACCCTTCTAGACCATGAATACCCTGGGCGCGTCAGTTTCTGGCGATGAAGGACAATCTGCCGGGCGGGGAGAAAGCCAGATTCTTTTTTTACATCACAGCCAACCCCTGTAAAAATTTGAATGGCTATTTCCAGGAGGCGTGGAAGGAGATGGGCCTCCCTGGATGCCCGACATTCACCGATGTAAGAACATCAATCGCCAGCCACGTAAGTGTTTTTCTCACATGAGCACATATTTTTGGTTGTCACTGTATAATGTTTTATTATCCCAAATTTTGGGACTTTGTTTTCCCTTTTTTTCCTCTGTGTTTGTAGGCCAAGTTCACGCACGCGGATGACGACAGACAGAAGTTGGCCAAATTCATGTGCCACGACGTCCGCACGGCTGACAAATTCTATGTCACGAACTTGTCAGTGAAGCAGGCCATCGAGCACCGGATGCTTTTTCGGACGGCGCTCCAGGGACAGGAGCGGGCACCGCCCGAGACAGCCCCGCAGAAGAGAAAGCGGCCCCTGAAAAGAGCCAGTAAGCCCGCAAGCGGTCAACTAAAGATTTAGACGTGACGTCGAGCAGCACCAGCACAGAGGAAACCTGTACCGGAGTCAGGGGTGTCACCTCAAGGGTCCGATAAGGTAAACTGATATCATGTACTGAGACTACATCCATAGATGTTGTCTTGATTTGCAGACTAATGATAAATTGTTCTTCATGTATTTTCTTTGGCAGGATGAGAGTTCAGCAGAAGGATGTGGAGAAATGGCGGCTGAGGTGGAGAGCAAGCAGCCGAGGGTGGTCCTGACTCCGCTGGGCCTTAAGGCGAGGCTGAGACCACGGCGGATCTCGCCGTTACAAATAAAAAAGATCCGTTCTCTGTCGAAGTCAAAGGAGGCGGCGAAGAAGGTCAAAAAATCCATTGAGAAGCGCCGCAGAAGACGTTGACCAGTTTTTTTTTCCCCATTACATTTTTTACATTTGAACTTTTTCTTCTCTTTTTAAATCAGTGTGGTTTTTAGTGTGTTCTTTTCTCTATATTATTAATCTATTGTTTTTCTATATTATTATTCTGTTATTACATTGTTATTATATCTTTGTGTGCTTTTTTCTAATAAATATACTTGCTTTGCACTTTTTGTCTTATATCTCTGTGTGCTTTTTTTCTAATAAATATACTTGCTTTGCACTTTTTGTCTGTCATCATTTTTTTTCCTAAAATGGTATTTATTGTATTAACTGTGGTCAAGATTAATATAATCCAGCAAAAATAAAAATTTAAAGATCCAGCTGCTCAAAAATTCTAATATTTAATTTCAAGGCTAATCATTCACAAGTAATAGCTATAATGTACATCAGTTATATCTAACATTTAATTTCAAGGCTAATTATTCATAATTAATAGCTATAATGTACATCAGTCATATCAGAACACATATTGTTTATAAACCTCTGATTATTAACAATGACCAGTGACCTATGTAAATAAATAGTCTTAAAATGTAAACACTTGTGCTATACAACACACACACACATACACATTTGTACAAGTGATTCATGTGTAGTCTTTACTTGCATTCAATAGTGACTTAATTATTGAAACTTACTACATGCATTACAGTGACTTACTTTAAATTATACCTTCACGCCTCTATTCCATTTTGAAGTAAGTCACTATTGAATGCATGTAATGTTACTTTAAATTATACCTTCACTCCCCTATCACACATTTCTGGTTAAATTTCGACTAAATGTCTTATACTTTGAACAACATTTTTAATAGCTGTGAGGGTAAGACTTAAAATAATTTTAAATTAAACAGTGTATTATTTGAAAATATACTAGAGACCTGAATGTATAATTTAAAGTAAGTCTATCTAATGCTTTATAATTTAAAGTAAGTCTCTATGCAATGCATGTACTATCAGTGCATTAAACAGTGTCTTACTTCAAAATATACTAGCTAACTAAATGTATAATTTAAAGTAAGTCACTATCTAATGCTGTATACTTCAAGGCCACTATGCAATGCATGTACAATCAGTGCATTAAACAATGTCTTACTTCAAAATATACTAGAGACCTGAATGTATTTACTTGATCAGAAATACAGCATTGTATAATATATTGTATAGATTTTCAGGCAAACAAATAGTTTTAAAGTATATTTGTAAAAAAAAATGAGAATAGTAGACCATAATGATATATACAATATTTATTTTTATTTAAAACAAATAATCAGTCATCCTCCTCTTCGTCGTCTGCAAAATACTGGAGAGAAATAAAAATCAAACGAAAAATTAACAACACACAATTGCAACTTGAGAGTTTGACAGCCTACATTGAATTTGTCCATACCTCATCAAAAGCATGAAGAAGAGGCCGTGGAGGAGATGGGGGCGCATGGCGGGGTGGATGGCGTGGCAAATTGGGGCTGTTGGGGGGAGGGGGAGGAGGAAGAGGAGGAGGAGGAGGAGGAGGAACATTCCCATCTCCTATGATCTCCTCCGAGGAGGATGGGTGTTCACTGTCCTGCAAAATAACACAATACAACATCTGTCCAACTGCACATCATATGATAATCTCTGTCTAAAACAGATGCACTGTTTAATGAAAAGTGTACTCACAGTGCGGCTTATAATCACAGTGGTTGCCTTGGGGAAGAAAAAAAAACATTGAAAAAAATAAATGAAATGTGAATTATTACCACAAGCTTTAATTTGTTATAAACCAAGTTAATAAAGATTAAGATTTTGCCAAACAACAAAGCATTTTCTATCAATACTTATTTCCACACTTACCACATCACTCACTCCTGATGTGACAACACCGCTGTCGCTGTCGCTGTCGCTCATCATTTTGCTAGTATTAAGTCAAGTCAAGTCAAGTCACCTTTATTTATATAGCGCTTTTTACAATACAAATTGTTTCAAAGCAGCTTTACAGAGATAACAGGAAAACAATGTTGTAATAGTATTGTTCAATTGAAAATTAAATGTTTTTAACATTATGTTATTAATGTTTTAATGTTTTTAAATTAAATTATTACTATTATTTAACACAAATGTAGCATTTATTATTTTTATTTGAAAGAAGAAGATCGGCAAGCATGTAGTTTCTTGACCAGTTACCAAAGAATTCAAAATAATAAAAAAAATCTTTACCAACAATATAAATCTTTGCAGTCACTTTTTGAATCCATTTAACCAAATATGTCCTGTATTTTTGACCAAATGAATGCAGGCCTGATGAGCATAATAGACTTATTTCCAGAACAATAATAGTAAGGGTCAGTAAAACAAAATAAAACCATTTACTCACCCACGATATAAATGAATAAATAATAAATGTATAATTTAAAGTAAGTCACTATGCAATGCATCTACAATCAATGCATTAAACAGTGTCTTTCTTGAAAATATACTAGAGACCAGAATGTTTAATTTAAATTAAGTCATTATCTAATGCATGTTCATTTCAATTCATTAAACATTGTCTTACTTGAAAATATACTAGAGACCTGAATTTATAATTTCCTGTAATAACAGTCTTTATACATACAAATTTTAGGAAAAAAAAAGTTTTTATCCATAATATCATGTTGATCCCATAAGGTGGTCTGTGCTGAGTTAGAACCCACATCTCCACGAGAAAAGGTGACCCATCCACAACACAGTGTACACTAGGGGTTGAACGACTTCAGATTTTTTGAAGTCGACTGTTATGACATCAAAGTCGAGTCGACGTCGACTAGTCGAAGACGTCATTCATAAAAACACAAGAGATGGGACTGCTTTGCAACATGCCACAATTTGCAATTAATTAACAGAAAATGATACAGATGCTGACAGCTCATAATGGGGCCGTTTACACCTGGTCACTTCATGCGTTTTTACTGATCTGATTTATCAAAACGATTCCATTTACACATAAATGTGTTTTCGCAAAACGGATATAAATCCGATCTTCAAACAACGCGCTATATGCAGATTTAACGGATTTCACGTCACCAACACTAATGCGCTGCATTTTATTGATCATCAGCTAATTTCAAAATCAAAGACCGCAATAAGAGAGATAGCACTGGTAAGATCATTTTGTTTCTTTACTTTTAACGAAGATGATTGTGTGTTAAGCGTCTGTGACTTACTTTCACTTTGATTTGCGATAGTTTGCACGTTGGCTTGATGAATAGACGATCTGCTCATCTGCGGCGATGCACGTTGCAGCTCTATAATACGCTCTCACACGTTTATGTTTAGCATTGTTAGGAGAAGTCCAATTTACATATGTGGTTTCAACAACCAGATGCATTTACACTTGTCCAGTTTCGTTTGTTAAGCGGCCCAGACCTCCACCTGAAGTTTGAGCGATCAGATTTAAATCCGTCTCGAATGCATTACGGATGGCATTTACAGCCCGCTGTTTACATCATGATTATGATCGCATTAGTGATGCGCAGATCCAAGTAATAATATTCCAATTAATTGCGGGTAAATTAGAGGTAGGCTAACGTTACATCAATATGTTATAAATAAATGAAAAACATAATGTTTTAATGATTTTAATAAAGAGACTGATCTCTAATTTCCTGGTAAAACAGTGAGCGTGCGTCATGCTTTTACTTTCGTTTTCACAATATGGGTTAGTAAAGTATTTACACACACACTTAATGTACCAATGCTGCTTTCTTGCTGCAATAACCCTCTGGGCTCTTCATCTGTTGTCGTCTGCAACATGTTAGTATAAAAATTAGCGCAATCATAGTGTCACATGATCAACGCGACTAGTCGACGTCAAGCTTAAAGCGTCGCGGCACTGCATTAAGGTCGACTAGTCGACTAATCGACTAGTCGGTTCAACCCCTAGTGTACACTGCCCGCTACCCCACAGAAGTCATGAAATCTCCCTAGTAGTCTGTCTGTGTGCATCCTGGACAACTGTAACTCATACATTTTTAAGAAATCTATATATCTCTATCTTTATATATGTAAAAAATAATAATAAACCTGTACCTAAAATGGTGTGTGTGTGTGTGTGTGTGTGTGTGTGTGTGTGTGTGTGTGTGTGTGTGTGTGTGTGTGTGTGTGTGTGTGTGGTGTGTGTGTGTGTGTGTGTGTGTGTGATTAATATCATAATAGCAGAAGTCTATACATTTTCAGATTATTTATTCATTAAAGAAAGTTTTTGTAAGGTTTGCACTAAATGCATCTCAGTCAGTGTGTATGCTACAGACATGTTTTAGATATATATTGAAAGCTAGAGACCAGCACTTTAATGTGTTTGTATTCAATTTTCTCTATCTTGTTCAGAGGGTTGATAATACAGACTAAAGTTCAGGTTGGCGCCGGTGAGCTCATGCCAGGCCTATGTCATCACTGTGTCTGCTATGCTAAAATGTCTGTATTTAACTCAAATCTCAAGCTTTCTTTCTGCTTTTTGCATCAAATTAACCAGTGAGTACTGCACTTATTAGTGGTAAGACTGATTAATCTGTGTCTGGTCAGAGAGGGCAAGAGACCGGCTCCAACTGTGCTGTGAATGTCATCTTCCGCCTGTAATTTCACACCAAAATGTCTTTTATTCAGCCAATTCATGAGTGGTTGACTTTTATTATACTTCAAAATAAAGCTGAGTATGTGTCCTTTCATAACCCAACACTTATTTGGCTGTATCATGTTCATAGAGTGAAAGAGAGGTCATCAGGTTAGCTGACCTCTTGAAAATCTTGAAAATCTGGAAGTACTTTTCCAGTTTTCAACTTTGATTCTCCTATTAAAATTAATGCATCTCAGTCAGTGTGTATGCTACAGACATGTTTTAGATATATATTGAAAGCTAGAGACCAGCACTTCAATGTGTTTGTATTCAATTTTCTCTATCTTGTTCAGAGGGTTGATAATACAGACTAAAGTTCAGGTCGGCACCGTTGAGCTCAACCCAGGCCTGTGTCATCACTGTGTCTGCTGTGCTAAAATGTCTGTATTTAACTCAAATCTCAAGCTTTCTTTCTGCTTTTTGCATCAAATTAACCAGTGAGTCCTGCACTTATTAGTGGTAAGACTGATTAATCTGTGTCTGGTCAGAGAGGGCAAGACACCGGCTCCAACTGTGCTGTGAATGTCATCTTCCGCCTGTAATTTCACACCAAAATGTATTTTATTCAGCCAATTCTTGAGACAGTGTCATTAAGGGCCACTGGTTTAGATTAGTGGAGTTTATGAAGACACAACCATGACCATGTTCCCCAGCCAAGGTGCTCTCTGGCTGGGGATGATGAATCCTGGAGGGAGAGGGCCTCCAGCAGCAATCCAACCCCAGCCAGGGTGCACTCTGGCTGGGATAAATCATGGAGGGAGAGGGCCTCCAGGAGCAATCCAAGCCCAGCCAGGACGCAGCTCTGGTTCTCCGAGTTGGGCAGAGGGTGGACCACGATGGGAGTCCCAACACAGAGCTCTGGTTCTCGGAGTCGGGCAGATGGCGGACCAAGGTGAGGGACCTGAGTTACAGGTGGGCTCCGAAATTTGAACTGCTATAACTCGGGGACCAATCGGCCTCGCGACACCAAACTCAGGTCAAAGTAAGGTCCCTAGAGGCCCTTTCCAACGGGCCCTATCCCGAGCTTCTAGCAACCCCACAGGCCGAGATACGGGGCCCAACAGAAAAGGGTGCACTTCAGAAGGAAGGGTCCCAGAACCTCAGGACTCTGGGGTCTGAGAGGGCCCCAAGGGGCCCCTCCCCACCCCGAAGGACGGTTAGCTGGGACCCGTCCTTTTCGAGATATTGACCATTTTGTTCAAAAGTCCCTCATGCATAACCGGGTGTATCTCGGAAGTTAAGCCGAGTTGGAGCTCCAAACTCGGGGCACTGGGAGTGTCCACAGGGCCCCTTCAGACCCCACCGTCCCCAGCTTCTGGGCCCTTCCGTTTCCGAGATACGACCACTTCCGGTCCAGCTTTGACCGGGTGTATCTCGGAAACCGGGCCGACTTTGAGCTCTAAACTCCGGGTGTGGGGGGGTACCCATGAGACCCCCTTGACCCCCAAGTATGGAGCCCAAAGACGGCTTGGTTTCTGAGTTATGCCCGGTCAAAGATGGGACTTTGACCGGATGTATCTCGGAAACCAGGCCGACTTTGAGCTCTAAACTCCGGGTGTGGGGGGGTACCCATGAGACCCCCTTGACCCCCAAGTATGGAGCCCAAAGACGGCTTGGTTTCTGAGTTATGCCCGGTCAAAGATGGGACTTTGACCGGGTGTATCTCGGAAACCAGGCCGACTTTGAGCTCTAAACTCCGGGTGTGGGGGGGGGTACCCATGAGACCCCCTTGACCCCCAAGTATGGATCCCAAAGTCGGCTTGGTTTCTGAGTTATGCCCGGTCAAAGATGGGACTTTGACCGGGTGTATCTCGGAAACCAGGCCGACTTGGAGCTCTAAACTCCGGGTGTGGGGGGGGGTACCCATGAGACCCCCTTGACCCCCAAGTATGGAGCCCAAAGTCGGCTTGGTTTCTGAGTTATGCCCGGTCAAAGATGGGACTTTGACCGGGTGTATCTCGGAAACCAGGCCGACTTTGAGCTCTAAACTCCGGGTGTGGGGGGGTACCCATGAGACCCCCTTGACCCCCAAGTATGGATCCCAAAGTCGGCTTGGTTTCTGAGTTATGCCCGGTCAAAGATGGGACTTTGACCGGGTGTATCTCGGAAACCAGGCCGACTTTGAGCTCTAAACTCCGGGTGTGGGGGGGTACCCATGAGACCCCCTTGACCCCCAAGTATGGAGCCCAAAGACGGCTTGGTTTCTGAGTTATGCCCGGTCAAAGATGGGACTTTGACCGGGTGTATCTCGGAAACCAGGCCGACTTGGAGCTCTAAACTCCGGGTGTGGGGGGGTACCCATAAGACCCCCTTGACCCCCAAGTATGGAGCCCAAAGACGGCTTGGTTTCTGAGTTATGCCCGGTCAAAGATGGGACTTTGACCGGGTGTATCTCGGAAACCAGGCCGACTTTGAGCTCTAAACTCCGGGTGTGGGGGGGTACCCATGAGACCCCCTTGACCCCCAAGTATGGATCCCAAAGTCGGCTTGGTTTCTGAGTTATGCCCGGTCAAAGATGGGACTTTGACCGGGTGTATCTCGGAAACCAGGCCGACTTTGAGCTCTAAACTCCGGGTGTGGGGGGGTACCCCAGGCCCCCTCTTGACCCCAGAGAATGGAGCCCAAAGTCGGCTTGGTTTCTGAGTTATGCCCGGTCAAAGATGGGACTTTGACCGGGTGTATCTCGGAAACCAGGCCGACTTTGAGCTCTAAACTCCGGGTGTGGGGGGGTACCCATGAGACCCCCTTGACCCCCAAGTATGGATCCCAAAGTCGGCTTGGTTTCTGAGTTATGCCCGGTCAAAGATGGGACTTTGACCGGGTGTATCTCGGAAACCAGGCCGACTTTGAGCTCTAAACTCCGGGTGTGGGGGGGTACCCATGAGACCCCCTTGACCCCCAAGTATGGAGCCCAAAGACGGCTTGGTTTCTGAGTTATGCCCGGTCAAAGATGGGACTTTGACCGGGTGTATCTCGGAAACCAGGCCGACTTGGAGCTCTAAACTCCGGGTGTGGGGGGGTACCCATGAGACCCCCCTGAACCTAGAGTATGGAGCCCAAAATCGGCGTGGAATTGGAGATACATCCGGTTAAAAACAGCATCCCACCTGCAACTTATTTGACGGTGCCCCTGTGAGCTGTCCGTGGACAGTATGATTTAATGCTAATTATGCATAATTAACATCTGTAAAATACATCAGTGTATTGCATCATGTCCCCTGAGTGGTGTGCAGTAGGTTTGACCAAAAATAACCACTTTGTTTATGAAATATGACATTTTAATGCAATGTCCACGGGGAGCCTACAGGGGCTCCGCCAAATAAGTTGCAGGTGGGACTTCAATCCAAACATCCCACCTGCAACTTATTTGACGGTTCCCCTGTGAGCTGTCCGTGGACAGTATGTTTTTATGCTAATTTTGCATAATTAATATCTGTAATGTACACCAGTGTGTTGTGCTGTGTCCCCTGAGTTGTGTACAGTAGGTTTGACCACAAATAACCACTTTGTTTATGAAATATGACATTTTAATGCAATGTCCACGGGGAGCCTACAGGGGTCTGCCAAATAAGTTGCAGGTGGGATGCTGTGTTTGACTTAGACATTTTCAGCCAGTGAAGGCTTCAGCAGTAAGGCCGTAGTGACTTTGGACCCCCGTTGCGGGGCCCCTGGGGGGTCTAGAGACATGGGGTTTTTTCCATGGACATCGGGGGAGTCCCAAGATGAGACCAGGGGCGTTTCCTTGTCCCTAAAAAATTTTTTGAGGTCAGCGCGCAGCGTCCAGGAACGGCCGTCCACCGTGTGTCAATTCAACGCGGCGAGTAAGGGACTTCCCTTAATTAAGAGTAAGGGAAATTAGGCTGTTCGTGGAAATTTTCCCATTGACTTAAGCGGCCATTGGACAAAAAGTATTGCGGTGGACACGCTAGCTTCATTTGGGATCCCATTTGCCATTCAGGTGTGTTGTCCATTGGGACGACTTCCCTTACTTTGCTATAAGGGAGTGCAAGGGGCCTAGGCTCCGTATGGACACCTCTAGGGGCGCTGTTGATGTCCAGGGACAGCCTAAAACGCCCACTTCCAACTTATTTAATGGTTTTTTCCACAAAGTGCCTATGGTGTCCCCTAACAGCCTACTTTGTCCACCAAGTGCCTATTTGTCCCCTAACAGCCTATTTTGTCCACAAAGTGCCTATTTGTCCCCTTACAGCCTAATCTGTCCACGAAGTGCCTATTTGTCCCCTAACAGCCTACTTTGTCCACCAAGTGCCTATGGTGTCCCCTAACAGCCTACTTTGTCCACGAAGTGCCTATGGTGTCCCCTAACAGCCTATTTTGTCCACAAAGTGCCTATTTGTCCCCTTACAGCCTATTCTGTCCACGAAGTGCCTATTTGTCCCCTAACAGCCTACTTTGTCCACCAAGTGCCTATTTGTCCCCTAACAGCCTATTTTGTCCACAAAGTGCCTATTTGTCCCCTAACAGCCTACTTTGTCCACGAAGTGCCTATTTGTCCCCTAACAGTCTACTTTGTCCACGAAGTGCCTATTTGTCCCCTAACAGCCTATTTTGTCCACAAAGTGCCTATTTGTCCCCTTACAGCCTATTCTGTCCATGAAGTGCCTATTTGTCCCCTAACAGCCTATTTTGTCCACAAAGTGCCTATTTGTCCCCTAACAGCCTACTTTGTCCACGAAGTGCCTATGGTGTCCCCTAACAGCCTACTTTGTCCACGAAGTGCCTATTTGTCCCCTAACAGCCTATTTTGTCCACAAAGTGCCTATTTGTCCCCTTACAGCCTATTCTGTCCACGAAGTGCCTATTTGTCCCCTAACAGCCTACTTTGTCCACGAAGTGCCTATGGTGTCCCCTAACAGCCTACTTTGTCCACGAAGTGCCTATTTGTCCCCTAACAGCCTATTTTGTCCACAAAGTGCGTATTTGTCCCCTTACAGCCTATTCTGTCCACAAAGTACCTATTTGTCCCCTGACAGCCTACTTTGTCCACGAAGTGCCTATCTGTCCCCTGACAGCCTATTTTTCATCGGTTTGTCCACGAAGTGCCTATGGTGTCCCCTTCCAACATACTTTTATCACGGCAAACACCGGTGGAGTGTTTTTGTTCTTCAGAGGTCAAAAGGTTGCAGGGGCTCCAAGTTCGAAACGGTGGTAGTCCAGGGGCCCCTGGGTCAGGATCCTGGATATCGGGGTCCTAGGCGGGCCCCGAGTCTTTTTCCTAACCCTACCCTATATTTTCAGTGGGCCTTATGGAGAGGGTCTGTCTGTCTATGAGCGCAAGAGGCCTTTGTGAGAGATTTTGACAAAGCAGGTAAAAAAAAATTCCCTGCACTCTAGGGACTCGTCCTCCTAGGATGTGGCAGTGGGGACCCTAGGCTACCAGGATGCGAAGTTTGGGGCCCCTCGGACCCCTGGGGGCCGAACGGCAGGCGAGGACACGTGCAACTTATTGCATGCGTTTTCATAGGTGGTTCGTGGACATTGGACCGAAAGGTCCGATTGGCCCGAAATCGACACCCACCCTCGCCAGGGGCCCCTGGGCCCGTGTCTGGAGCCTCGTGTCCCTTCGACCCATTTTCATGCTTAATTGGCCCAACTGTCAACGAACAGCCTACGTCAAATAGGTTGCAGGACGGACGTCTGGAAAGCAGGGGTCAAAAGGTCGCAGGGGCTCCAAGTTCGACATGGTGGTAGTCCAGGGGCCCCTGGGTCAGGATCCTGGATATCGGGGTCCTAGGCGGGCCCCGAGTCTTTTTCCTAACCCTACCCTATATTTTCAGTGGGTTCACGAACTGCCTATTTGTCCCCTTACAGCCTATAATTCATTCCTTTTGTCCACGTAGCGCCTATTTGTCCCCTTACAGCCTATTCTGTCCACATAGCGCCTATTTGTCCCGTTACAGCCTATTCTGTCCACGAAGTGCCTATTTGTCCCCTAACAGCCTACTTTGTCCACGAAGTGCCTATTTGTCCCCTAACAGCCTATTTTGTCCACGAAGTGCCTATTTGTCCCCTAACAGCCTATTTTGTCCACAAAGTGCCTATTTGTCCCCTGACAGCCTATTCTGTCCAGAAAGTACCTATTTGTCCCCTGACAGCCTACTTTGTCCACGAAGTGCCTATTTGTCCCCTAACAGCCTACTTTGTCCACAAAGTGCTATTATTTGACGGTTATTCCCCCTGTGAGCTGTCCGTGGACAGTATGATTTTATGCTAATTTTGCACAATTATTGGGTGAAATGTCCATCAGTGTGTTGTATGGTGTCCCCTGAGTGATGGTCAGTAGGTTTGACCACAAATAACCCCTTTATTTATGAAATATGACCTTTTAAAGCAATGTCCACGGGGAGCCTACAGGCGCTCCGCCAAATAAGTTGCAGGTGGGACCTCCCCAACTGTATCTCATAAACGCCTATAACTCCGCGACCAAGCCACCAAGATGCACCAAACTCGGGTCAAAGTAGGGTCTCGAGTGTCCCTCTCCAATGGGCCCTAGCCCGAGGCTCTGGCGCCCCCACAGGCCGAGATACGGGGCCCAACAGAAAAGGGTGCACTTCATAAGGAAGGGTCCCAGAACCTCAGGACTCTGGGGTCTGAGAGGGCCCCTAGGGGCCCCTCCCCACCCCGAAAGACGATCCGCTGGGACCCGCCCTTTCCGAGATATCGACCGTTTTGTCCAAAAGTCCCTCATGTATAACCGGGTGTAACTTGGGAGTTAAGCCGAGATGGAGCTCTAAACTCCGGGCATAAAGGGAGCCCATAGGGCCCCTTCGGAACCCACCGTCCCCAGCTCCTAGGCCTTTCCGTTTCTGAGATACGGCCACTTCCGGTCCAGCTTTGACCGGTTGTATCTCGGAAACTTTGCCGACTTGGAGCTCCATACTCCGGGCCTGGGTAGGTACCCCAGGCCCCCTCTTGACCCCAGAGTATGGAGCCCAAAGTCGGCTTGGTTCCTGAGTTATGCCCGGTCAAAGATGGGACTTTGACCGGTCGTTTCTCGGGGACTAAGCCGAGATGGAGCTCCAAACTCCGGGCATGGGGAGGCACCCTTGGGCCCCCCCTGACCCTAGATTATGGAGCCCAAAGTCGGCTTGGTTCCCGAGTTATGCCCGGTCAAAGATGGGACTTTGACCGGGTGTATCTCGGACACCAGTCCGACTTGGAGCTCCAAACTCCTGGCGTGGTGGGGTACCCATAGGACCCCCCTGATGCCTGAGTATGGAGCCCGAATTCGGCTTGGTTGCGGAGATTCATCCGGTTAAAAACAGCATCCCACCTGCAACTTATTTGAC
Source organism: Chrosomus eos (assembly GCA_036326025.1). Classification (NCBI taxonomy): domain Eukaryota; kingdom Metazoa; phylum Chordata; class Actinopteri; order Cypriniformes; family Leuciscidae; genus Chrosomus; species Chrosomus eos. The sequence goes on along the minus strand of JAZAVI010000182.1, from coordinate 222,139 downwards.
GGTGCCCCTGTGAGCTGTCCGTGGACAGCATGATTTTATGCAAATTTTGCACAATTATTGGGTGAAATGTCCATCAGTGTGTTGTATGGTGTCCCCTGAGTGGTGGTCAGTAGGTTTGACCACAAATAACCCCTTTCTTTATGAAATATGGCCTTTTAATGCAGTGTCCACGGGGAGCCTACAGGCGCTCCGCCAAATAAGTTGCAGGTGGGATGCTGTTTCCGACACTTGAAATTTTCAGCTTTACACCAAGCCGAGTTGGAGCTCCAAATTCCGGGCATGGGGAGGCACCCTTGGGCCCCCCCTGACCCTAGAGTATGGAGCCCAAAGTCGGCTTGGTTGCGGAGATTCATCCGGTTAAAAACAGCATCCCACCTGCAACTTATTTGACGGTGCCCCTGTGAGCTGTCCGTGGACAGTATGATTTTTAATGCTAATTTTGCATAATTAATATCTGTAATGTACATCAGTGTGTTGTGCAATGTCCCCTGAGTGATGGTCAGTAGGTTTGACCACAAATAACCCCTTTATTTATGAAATATGACCTTTTAAAGCAATGTCCACGGGGAGCCTACAGGCGCTCCGCCAAATAAGTTGCAGGTGGGACCTCCCCAACTGTATCTCATAAACGCCTATAACTCCGCGACCAAGCCACCAACATGCACCAAACTCGGGTCAAAGTAGGGTCTCGAGTGTCCCTCTCCAATGGTCCCTAGCCCGAGGCTCTGGCGCCCCCACAGGCCGAGATACGGGGCCCAACAGAAAAGGGTGCACTTCAGAAGGAAGGGTCCCAGAACGTCAGGACTCTGGGGTCTGAGAGGGCCCCAAGGGGCCCCTCCCCACCCCGAAGGACGGTCCGCTGGGACCCGCCCTTTCCGAGATATCGGCCGTTTTGTCCAAAAGTCCCTCATGTATAACCGGCTGTAACTTGGGAGTTAAGCCGAGATGGAGCTCCAAACTCCGGACATAAAGGGGGCCCATAGGGCCCCTTCGGACCCCACCGTCCCCAGCTCCTAGGCCTTTCCGTTTCCGAGATACGGCCACTTCCGGTCCAGCTTTGACCGGTTGTATCTCGGAAACCAGGCCGAATTGGAGCCCCATACTCCGGGCGTGGGTAGGTACCCCAGCCCCCCTCTTGACCCCAGAGAATGGAGCCCAAAGTCGGCTTGGTTCCTGAGATATGCCCGGTCAAAGATGGGACTTTGACCGGGTGTTTCTCGGGGACCAAGCCGAATTGGAGCTCCAAACTCCGGGCATGGGTAGGTACCCCAGGCCCCCTCTTGACCCCAGAGTATGGAGCCCAAAGTCGGCTTGGTTCCCGAGTAATGCCCGGTCAAAGATGGGACTTTGACCGGGCGTATCTCGGAAACCACGCCGACTTGGAGCTCCAAACTCCGGGCATGGGGGGGTACCTATGGCGCCCCGAAGACCCCGGAGTATGGAGCCCAAAGTCGGCTTGGTTCCCGAGTAATGCCCGGTCAAAGATGGGAGTTTGACCTGGTGTATCTCGGAAACCACGCCCACTTGGAGCTTCAAACTCCGGGTGTGGAGGGGCACCCATGGGTCCCTCATGACCCCAGAGTATGGAGCTCAAAGTCGGCTTGGCTCTCGAGAGACACCCGGTCAAAGTCAGCATCCCACCTGTAACCTATTTGACAGAGCTCGTATAGGCTGTCCGTGGAGAGTTGAATAATATGCAAATTATGCATAATTAATGGCTGTAATGAACACCAGTGTGTAGTGCTGTGTCCTCTGTGTGGTGTAGAGTAGGTTTGACCTGATAAATTGCAAGTATAAGAACACCAGACCCAAAATTCCTCAAAATCCACACTTCCGACCCCAAAGTTCCTGAGAATCCACTCGCTCCCAAAAACTAAGTCAGAAACAGCATCCATCCTGTAACCTATTTGACAGAGCTCCTATAGGCGGTCTGTGGACAGTCCATTTTTAGGCCAATAATACATAATTAATGGCTGTACTGTACATCAGTGTGTTACATAGTGTCCCCTGTGTGGCATACAACAGGTTAAAACGCATATAAGCACTGTATTTATGAAATATGACCAAAATTCCTCAAAATCCACACTCCCGACCCCAAAGTTCCTGAGAATCCACTCGCTCCCAAAAACTAAGTCAGAAACAGCATCCATCCTGTAACCTATTTGACAGAGCTCCTATAGGCGGTCTGTGGACAGTCCATTTTTAGGCCAATAATACATAATTAATGGCTGTACTGTATATCAGTGTGTTACATAGTGTCCCCTGTGTGGCATACAACAGGTTAAAACGCATATAAGCACTGTATTTATGAAATATGACCAAAATTCCTCAAAATCCACACTCCCGACCCCAAAGTTCCTGAGAATCCACTCGCTCCCAAAAACTAAGTCAGAAACAGCATCCATCCTGTAACCTATTTGACAGAGCTCCTATAGGCGGTCTGTGGACAGTCCATTTTTAGGCCAATAATACATAATTAATGGCTGTACTGTATATCAGTGTGTTACATAGTGTCCCCTGTGTGGCATACAACAGGTTAAATCGCATATAATCACTCTATTTATGAAATATGACCAAAATTCCTCAAAATCCACACTTCCGACCCCAAAGTTCCTGAGAATCCACTCGCTCCCAAAAACTAAGTCAGAAACAGCATCCATCCTGTAACCTATTTGACAGAGCTCCTATAGGCGGTCTGTGGACAGTCCATTTTTAGGCCAATAATACATAATTAATGGCTGTACTGTACATCAGTGTGTTACATAGTGTCCCCTGTGTGGCATACAACAGGTTAAAACGCATATAAGCACTGTATTTATGAAATATGACCAAAATTCCTCAAAATCCACACTCCCGACCCCAAAGTTCCTGAGAATCCACTCGCTCCCAAAAACTAAGTCAGAAACAGCATCCATCCTGTAACCTATTTGACAGAGCTCCTATAGGCGGTCTGTGGACAGTCCATTTTTAGGCCAATAATACATAATTAATTGCTGTACTGTACATCAGTGTGTTACATAGTGTCCCCTGTGTGGCATACAACAGGTTAAAACGCATATAAGCACTGTATTTATGAAATATGACCAAAATTCCTCAAAATCCACACTCCCGACCCCAAAGTTCCTGAGAATCCACTCGCTCCCAAAAACTAAGTCAGAAACAGCATCCATCCTGGAACCTATTTGACAGAGCTCCTATAGGCGGTCTGTGGACAGTCCATTTTTAGGCCAATAATACATAATTAATGGCTGTACTGTACATCAGTGTGTTACATAGTGTCCCCTGTGTGGCATACAACAGGTTAAAACGCATATAAGCACTGTATTTATGAAATATGACCAAAATTCCTCAAAATCCACACTCCCGACCCCAAAGTTCCTGAGAATCCACTCGCTCCCAAAAACTAAGTCAGAAACAGCATCCATCCTGTAACCTATTTGACAGAGCTCCTATAGGCGGTCTGTGGACAGTCCATTTTTAGGCCAATAATACATAATTAATGGCTGTACTGTACATCAGTGTGTTACATAGTGTCCCCTGTGTGGCATACAACAGGTCTGAGCACAAACAACCACTGTATTTATGAAATATGAGCCGTTAAATCAACGTCCAGGAGGAAGCCTATAGGGTCTCTGTTGATTAGGTTGCAGGATGGCACCGAACTTTGAACGGCTATAACTCGGGGACCCAGCGGCCTAGCCACACCAAACTTGGGTCAAAGTAAGGTCCCGAGGGGCCCTCTCTAACGGGCCCCAGCCCGTGCGTCTAGCGCCCCCATGTTCCGAGATACGGGGCCCAACAGGAAAGGGTGCACTTCAGAAGGAAGGATCCCAGAGCCTCGGGACTCTGGGGTCTGAGAGGGCCCCGAGAGGGCCCTCATCACCCCGAAGGACGATCCGCTGGGATCCGCCATTTCCGAGATATAGTCCGTTTTGTCCAAAAGTCCATCGTGTATAAGCGGTTTTATCTCGGGAGTTGAGCCGAGATGTAGCTCCAAACTCGGGGAAGTATGAGGGCCCTTGGGGCCCCTTCTACCCCCACCGTCGCCAGCTCCTGGGCCCTTCCGTTTCCGAGATACGGCCACTTCCGGTCCAGCTTTGCATATCTCGGAAACCAGGCCGACTTGGAGCTCTATACTCCGGACATGGGTAGGTACCCCAGGCCCCCTCTTGACCCCAGAGTATGGAGCCCAAAGTCGGCTTGGTTCCTGAGTTATGCCCGGTCAAAGATGGTACTTTGACCGGGTGTTTCTTGGGGACCAAGCCGAACTGGAGCTCCAAACTCCGGGTATGGGGAGGCACCCTTGGGTCCCACATGACCCCAGAGTATGGAGCCCAAAGTCGGCTTGGTTCCTGAGTTTCGCCCCGTCAAAGATGGGACTTTGACCGGTCGTTTCTCGGGGACTAAGACGAGATGGAGCTCCAAACTCCGGGCATGGGGAGGCACCCTTGGCCCCCCCCTGACCCTAGATTATGGAGCCCAAAGTCGGCTTGGTTCCCGAGTTATGCCCGGTCAAAGATGGGACTTTGACCGGGTGTATCTCGGACACCAGGCCGACTTGGAGCTCCAAACTCCGGGCGTGGTGGGGTACCCATAGGACCCCCTGATGCCAGAATATGAAGCCCGAATTCGGCTTGGTTGCGGAGATTCATCCGGTTAAAAACAGCATCCCATCTGCAACTTATTTGACGGTGCCCCTGTGAGCTGTCCGTGGACAGCATGATTTCATGAAATTTTTGCACAATTATTGGGTGAAATGTCCATCAGTGTGTTGGATGGTGTCCCCTGAGTGGTGGTCAGTAGGTTTGACCACAAATAAGCCCTTTTATTTATGAAATATGGCCTTTTAATGCAGTGTCCACGGGGAGCCTACAGGCGCTCCGCCAAATAAGTTGCAGGTGGGATGCTGTTTCCGACACTTGAAATTTTCAGCTTTACACCAAGCCGAGTTGGAGCTCCAAATTCCGGGCATGGGGAGGCACCCTTGGGCCCCCCCTGACCCTAGAGTATGGAGCCCAAAGTCGGCTTGGTTGCGGAGATTCATCCGGTTAAAAACAGCATCCCACCTGCAACTTATTTGACGGTGCCCCTGTGAGCTGTCCGTGGACAGCATGATTTTATGCTAATTTTGCACAATTATTGGGTGAAATGTCTATCAGTGTGTTGTATGGTGTCCCCTGAGTGGTGGTCAGTAGGTTTGACCACAAATAACCCCTTTCTTTATGAAATATGGCCTTTTAATGCAGTGTCCACGGGGAGCCTACAGGCGCTCCGCCAAATAAGTTGCAGGTGGGACCTCCCCAACTGTATCTCATAAACGCCTATAACTCCGCGACCAAGCCACCAAGATGCACCAAACTCGGGTCAAAGTAGGGTCTCGAGTGTCCCTCTCCAATGGGCCCTAGCCCGAGGCTCTGGTGCCCCCACAGGCCGAGATACGGGGCCCAACAGAAAAGGGTGCACTTCAGAAGGAAGGGTCCCAGAACCTCAGGACTCTGGGGTCTGAGAGGGCCCCTCGGTTCCCCTCCCCACCCCGAAGTACGGTCCTCTGGGACCCGCCCTTTCCGAGATATCGACCGTTTTGTCCAAAGGTCCCTCATGTATAACCGGGTGTAACTTGGGAGTTAAGCCGAGTTGGAGCTCCAAACTCCGGGCATGAAGGGGGCCCATAGGGCCCCTTCGGACCCCACCTTCCCCAGCTCCTAGGCCTTTCCGTTTCCGAGATACGGCCACTTCCGGTCCAGCTTTGACCGGTTGTATCTCAGAAACCAGGCCGACTTAGAGCCCCATACTCCGGGCGTGGGTAGGTACCCCAGGCCCCCTCTTGACCCCAGAGAATGGAGATCAAAGTCGGCTTGGTTCCTGAGATATGCCCGGTCAAAGATGGGACTTTGACCGGGTGTTTCTCGGGGACCAAGCTGAACTGGAGCTCCAAACTCCGGGCATGGGGAGGCACCCTTGGGCCCCACATGACCCCAGAGTATGGAGCCCAAAGTCGGCTTGGTTCCTGAGTTATGCCCGGTCAAAGATGGGACTTTGACCGGGTGTATCTCGGAAACCATGCCGACTTGGAGCTCCAAATTCCGGGCATTGGTAGGTTCCCATGGGCCCCCCATGACAGTATGGAGTACCAGTATGGTACACCATAGGCACTTCATGGACAAACCGCTGAAGAATAGGCTGTTAGGTGGACACCATAGGCACTTCATGGACAAACTGCTGAAGAATAGGCTGTTAGGTAGACACCTAAATGCATGAAGAATAGCCTGTCAGGGGTCACAATAGGCACTTTGTGGACAAGAATGGGCTGTCAGGGGACACCATAGGACAAAGTAGCCTGTCAGGGGACAAACATGCGCTTCGTGGACAAAGTAGGCTGTCAGGGGACAAATAGGCACTTCGTGGACAAAAGGAATGAATTATAGGCTGTAAGGGGACAAATAGGCACTCCGTGGACAGAATAGGCTGTCAGGGGACAAATAGGCGCTTCGTGGACAAAGTAGGCTGTCAGGGGACAAATAGGCGCTTCGTGGACAATAGGAATGAATTATAGGCTCTAAGGGGACAAATAGGCACTTCGTGGACAAAAGGAATGAATTATAGGCTGTAAGGGGACAAATAGGCGCTTTGTGGACAAAGTAGGCTGTCAGGGGACAAATAAGCGCTTCGTGGACAAAGTAGGCTGTCAGGGGACAAATAGGCGCTTCGTGGACAATAGGAATGAATTATAGGCTCTAAGGGGACAAATAGGCGCTTTGTGGACAAAGTAGGCTGTCAGGGGACAAATAGGCACTTCGTGGACAAAGTAGGCTGTCAGGGGACAAATAGGCGCTTCGTGGACAAAGTAGGCTGTCAGTGGACAAATAGGCACTTCGTGGACAAAGTAGGCTGTCAGGGGACAAATAGGCGCTTCGTGGACAAAGTAGGCTGTCAGGGGACAAATAGGCACTTCTTGGACAGAATAGGCTGTCAGGGGACAAATAGGCGCTTCGTGGACAAAGTAGGCTGTCAGGGGACAAATAGGGACTTCGTGGACAAATAAATGAATTATAGGCTGCAAGGGGACAAATAGGCACTCCGTGGACGGCCCCGCCCACCCCGCGACTTTAGCCAATGGCGTGGAGCGTGTAAGGGTGAGTAGGCTGTCAGGGGGACGTTTAGGCTGTCCGTGGACGCCCACTCCTGACTTATTCGACGCCCGTCGAATAGGTTGCGGGTGGGACGTCGGTGAGCCACCTGGTGGCCGATGCCCGAACTGCGGTTTTGGGGAGCTAATTTCTGGCCCCTCCCATATGGCCCCTGGGGGGTCTAGAGTCTTGGGACCACCTCTCAGGGGCCCTTGGGGACGGCCCCTTTCAGGAAGGGTCGTCACGGGGCCCCCCAAAAATCGTCTAGGGGGCGCTGCGCAGCGTCCACGGAGTGCGTCCCACTTCGCGTCATTTGAGTGGCGCCGTGTACCCTGCGGCAAGGGACTTCCCTTAAGTGAGTTGCCTCACAGCACCTTGATGGGCCATTAGCCATTAGGGGAGTGTCTTTACTCTTCCCAGGTGTAAATCACATTAATATTCATGACCATTCACACATACCACGCATACAGCACTGCTGACCCAAAAACTGATGTAAGAAATTCAAATTGTTATATTGATGTTTCTGAAAGAGTGGTCAGAATGATTTTCACTTCATTTTGAAGTAAAAATTCTAGCCTACAAGAATAGTAACTCAAAAGTATTGTGGACAACTATTCAGTATGTGTTAAATGGCCTTATTGCGGTGACATTTTTTTCCCAAAACGTACTAACCACGCATATTATTTTTTTTCTATAAAATGCAAACATGTACATAAATGTTGCTCACATATTATTGTAGCAGAGTTTGTGCTGAATACAGCAAATTTATATGTTGGCAAATGGTATGTTTTAAGTAGCTGAAATAAGCACAAATGTCAGGGCATGCCAAAACACCTAAAGAGCCCCAAAACAGCTCAGACCCCTAAGAGTTAAGACAAAATTTATAATCACATGTCACTGATCAGTAAACATACCTTTATGAGATTTGCTGACTGAGGCACCTCTTTCCTCTGCTGTTTTTCTTTGTATGGTCTTCAAACGCCATGCAAGGTATCCCGAACCACTCTCCGGATCGTAGTAATGTTCCTATGTGATTATAAATAATCATCTTTCTGGTATGTTGAATTTTAGACATGCTGTTTAAAAAAGTTATAAAAAAAGCATGCATTCCCTTGTCACAAGAATTAAAGGTCATAAGTTTGTATTCACAAAAAGATGAAAGACAAGTATCTGCACCCAAGTTTGAACAGAAATGATTATTGACCTAACTATCATAACATAATAGGTTAATGCTGTATTATTTTGTCATTGGGTGATGTATATTGCTTTAACATAATGTACCCACCTTTTTTCAAGAAAGCATCGAACGTCAGCTCAGACAGCTTGACGTATTTCTGCTCTTCCCCGAATTGACAACATTTTGCCCCTGTTAACAAAGAAAATATATATTCAAAATCATAATTTAGGGCTGGTTCAAATAAAAGTTACCTATCCATTTCTCTCAGTAGTGGCAATGCACTTTGCATTAGATGTATACAAAGGGCGGCTGAAGAAGACAAAGTTGTGCTGGTTGAATGTTAGGCTATTTTCTGCAGCAAATAGGTTTAGGCTAGTTAAATTTTAGAGGCACATACGTCTCATTATGCCTAGTTCACACTACATGAATTTAAAACGTCGGGCTGAACTGTGCGGTTCACACTACATGACTTGCTCTCTGTGAAATCAGGACTGTTCAAGTTGTTGAGCTGTTCACACCACACGACACAACGTGATTGATCCACAACAGGAGGTAACAACTCTGTCATCCAACGATTCAATCTTGTCCACAAACCACGTTTTCTCACGAAAAATCACGCGATAAAATGAACCGAAAATGACGCGAAACAGCACGCGCACCAATACCCAGGGAAGAAGAACGCGAATATGGACGTCAGAGTTGCAAACTGTTTGCGCGATGATTTGCTTTGAGAAAATATACACTCAACAACTTCATGTTAAAGGGTACCTATTATGGCATTTAAAATGTTCCTAATAATGTTCTGGGAGTCCCCAACAACAGTTTTACATGCATGCAATGACAAAAAACACTTTTGTTGTCTTATAATATGCATTTATTTTTACCTGATTTGCTCACCGACTCCCTAATGATTCGTTTGACGACTCATTTGTCCAAACCCCTCCTTTGCGTGACGCTAATCGGCGGTGATTGGTCAGATGACGCAGTCAGTTATATTTTGCGTTAGCCCAAAGCTTAAACATATTGATAAAGCACTGCAGTACTACAATACGCTTCACATAATTTCACATATTTCAAAAAAACAAAAAATGACATCGGAGACCTAGAAGCTGCTGAGCGTAACTCTCACTCTCACACTCACACACACACGAACGCACGCACGCACACATAAAAGCAACAATTATTAATAGTACTTACAGGTTGTGATTCGGAGGAGGAAGCTGATCTAAATAAACTTGGTACTGAACCTTCCTATATCAGCCGACTCGCGAATCCACACTTGAAAGCATTTGTGTTTGTGAAGCGATCGTCATTAAAATAACGCGAACACAGCTCAAGGTGGCTATACTTGTGTGGTATAGTTGTAAATATAAACTCTAGCCACTGAGTCTTCACATGCTTGTCCCTGGGCAGTGAAAAAAAAAGTTTGCTTTTGATTCGCACTTCAGAACAGTGTCTCGTCGACATGATGTTGTCAGGTTTCTCTGTCTGCTCGGCGCGCGCACTGAGTGGGCGTGTCGAATTCAAATAACTTGTACAAGTGACGTACGAAAGCTAGAGAGAAAGCATTGTTTGTCTATCGATTCATATCAGCGACTCAGAGTCAATAGACAATAACTTTGTATACGGTGAACTTTCATATTTAAAACTTTGCAGGATGTTTTTGTTCACTTAGATCTATGTTACACACTACATGAAAGGTAATTTTCAAAATTCCATGATAGGTACCCTTTAAAAAAGAACACCCAGAACATCAACATTGTGGACATCTGCAATATATACAGTTGACTTTCCTTTTTCCTAAAAGTATTTTAGTGAAACCTATGATTACAAACAGGGATATACTTCCGAAAATCATCCGTAATTATATTTTTATGTCTACACATACTGTTTAATCTCTAGTTGCTCTGATTGGCTGTAGCTCATGATTTCACGTGAGATTGAGTCGCACGACAGCTCTGGATATCTAGCATGCTAGATATTTTTTTGGGCTCGGCGACGCGTCTGCGAGGCGTCTGCGAGCGTCTTTGATGCGTTGTTGGCTCTTTCATACTAACAGATTGGCGAGCGTTCATCGCGCGCTAATCACTCGCGATTTGCACGCGATTACACCCGACCTGTCGGCGAGCTCAACGATTTGCGATTTAACGATTTAAAAGCGGCAGCCGCCGTCCTACCGCCTTCGTTCCGTTCTACCGAAGGCGGACCTTCCGCGGCCCGTCGGAGGCAAACACTATTTTCGAGCGAGCTGCCCCGCCGCTTATTGCATATATATATATATATATATATATATATATATATATATATATATATATATATATATATATATATATATATATATATATATATATATATATATATATAATTTAATATTTATAGCATGCAGTTTATCAAGAATAATGATTGCTCAAACCAGACACATTTCCATTTGGCATTTTAATTCCACATTTCAAAGTACAGTAACTGTCATTAAAACAAGATGTCAGATCACTGAAATATAACAGAAACATACAAATACACACACACTAACATGCAGGTTTCCAATTAAATTTTGGTTAAAAAAAACACTTGTAAAAAACACTATTGTAACACTTACAATACTTGGTAATAATATAAAGAGGTCAGCACTGGGATTAAAAGAATTACCAGTAAACTCAAGTAATGAGGATATTTGGTACAAAAGAAAGTGAAGGATACCAAATAATTTGAGGTATAACATCATATTTACAAGTCATTTCTAACAATAGGTGAAGTGGTAATAACTGAGAGTAAAACCTCTAGAGTACAATATACCATTATAACTGCAATGCTGACCTGTGCCACAAGGATTTACAAGCTATTTTTAACAATAGAATAACAGTTAAGCACTGTGACGGAATGAAGTAGAATATTTAGTACCAGGTAATGTACAATATCAATTATCAGAGATATAGCTTGGTATAGTACATTGACTTCCATACATTGTCTTCCATAGTATATCCTACTATGGAAGTCAATGGGACTAGAAACTGTCTGGTAACTGATATTCTTCTAAATGTCAGAAAATCAGCTGAATGTATTTGAAAATGGTAAAACTCAACTGTTTAACTCGGAGGGAGTTGTAAAATGAGCCTATTTCCAAAAAAAAAGGTGGAGTATCCCTTTAAGCACACTGATGGAATGAAAGTAGAATTTTTGGTACTAGTTAATGTGCAATATCAAATATCAGGCATAAAATAGGATTTACAAACTATAATAGAATCGTTAAGCACTGACAGAATTAAATAAGCCAATACTGAAGTCACGGTAAGTAGAATATTTGATACCAGATAATGTGCAGATATCAAGTATTAGATGTATAATCTAGGATTTACAAGCAATATTTAAAAATAGAATAGTTAAACACTGTAACAAGGTTTAAGGGGTTGGCTGTGGGTCCCTCTCAGCGGTGCTGCGCCTTTTTCCACCTTCACGGTCAGATGCTCCTTTCAGGTAACGCATAACGTTAACCTGGATCTCCTCATCAGTGGCATCCTGGGTCGCCGGGTTCTTCCGGATGGCTCCTGTAGAAAATACAGATCTGTCATTCTATTTGAATAGCATAAGGTCATACACATCTACTTAAATATTTTAAAAAAATATCCAACTTACTTTGAACAATGGTCTTCAGGAACATGTCTCTAAAACATGCTTTATCCCCTACACCAGTCCAGGTTGTATTGTTAGAAAGGTGATCAGAGAAGATACTCTGAAGTATTCGCCACACGGTTGTCTTTAGGTCCCTCCCGCATTTGATTTCCAAAAACCGAAGCTGAAAATACAAAAAAAGTGTAACAAATTACATTTCTCTGAAGCTTCTCATAAATTTAAAATGTAGCAGGCTGTGGATTCAGACTGTAGAATATGCCATGTACAATCTTAATTTTACTTTTTAGATTACCCTATGGCGTTATAAACTAAATCAGAACACTTACAAATTGTTCCTGGAGCTCTTTATCCTGCCTCATACTGTTGTCAAGTAACGCCAAATCTTCCTGGGTGTCTAGGGGGAGTAACGGATCCCCTGGCAGGGATAAATCTCCAACAGACACATTGGCACTGAAAATGTTGCAGCATAGTGTCCATTTTGTTGTCCATGCTACGCACAACATCGCCAAACTTTCCAAGACGTCGCAGCATTATGGTCTGATCTGCACCTACAGGGGTTCCCAGAATAAAAGAATAAAGTAGTCAGCCCTGGCCCCTCAACTACTAAACTATGACAGTTATATCTAGGTCTACTGCATGTACAGATGGCCCCAGTGGGAATTAAACTAACAACTGCGTTGTTTGCAAGCTGTACCTGATTGCCCAGTGCGAGCAAACGTCTTCAAGATTGTCCCAACTTGCTTCACCTGCTCTCGAAGTGAGCCGCTGTCATCTGAAGCTACAAAATAAAAGGCATATGGTAATTTTGGACACACACAAAAAAGTTAAATTTAAGAAAGAGTGCCTGTTCTCACCTGCTGGTGCATTGCTTTCCCTCAGGGCTTGTTTTTCATTCTGGAGTCTCTGGAAATCTACATAAAACGTTTTTTTAAAAACTAAAGGCACTATTTTCAATACTTTTAAAACACTGGACACTAATACATAGGCCTAGCCTAGAATATATACCTTCATAGCAGAAAACTTTATGCTGTACACGAGGTGCCAGGGGAGTCCAAGGGCCAATACATGAGCGAGCAATGACTTTCTCCCATTGTTTATTCAGGCACTCAAGGAAGTTTTCAAATGGGAAGCATGAGATGTTATCATGGACACCATACTTTTTGGCATCTTGTCTGAGGTGCACCAAACCAATCCATGCATGTTGTATGTCACATGTTCTTTTCCATAAAGCTTGCTGTAATGATCAAAGAGAACCAATATTAACCACTGTAGCTACATTGTGAAATGAACAAGCAGCATACTTGTTCGGACAAACAAATAATTTATTACACAACCTATATACATTATTATGTTATGTTTTGTTAGAAAAAAAAAACAAGTTATACTTAATCTTTCTAGATGTGAAGCTTTGGCTAACTACTGTAAGTAGCTACATTGCATAACCTCAGTGTGTCCTGTAACAAAGGCAAAACAGCATGTGTTAGCTTGCTAACGTTAGCCACACTGGACTAGCAGCATACTGCAAGAACAAAGATTACTAACTTAGATATTTTAAAAAGATAAACTAAAACAATGTAAACATAATATTGCGTTACACAAAAGGGAAACATATACTTACTTAAACGACGGTAGTCGATGACTTTGCTAGCAAGCAAACTGTAGCCTGTAGTAACTTCGGCAATCTTCTTCTTCTCTTGATTATTGGCGGATTGTAAGTTGTAACCAAATTGTAGGTGCATACCGCCAGCTACTGTACAGGAGTGTGTAACACCATGCTATTTAAGTGTTCTAATCTAACTGAGGCAAACAAACCCATAACCAAAGCCCGTCAACTGATGCGCAATGTGCGAGCCACGAGCCTCGAGCCAGCCTCAGCGGCTCCAGTGCGTCATCGAGCACTGTTTTAGCCCCGTCCAAAAAATCCTGAACACACCAATGGTGCAAAACTGTTTAACGGTCTAACTCCACAATTCAGTAGGCTACTTCACAGTTTACAGTCTTTGTAATGTGTTTTAGCAATACATTTTTAACATTTATAATGTGTTTAGATTTTTTTAATTGCCTTTAAAAAAAATAATCTGCTAAATTGTTCATACCATGAATTAAATATCTATTTTAAAACCTAATCAGAAAGATATTTATTGCCAAGTAAGTTTTATTGCCAAATTATTTTTGGTTTATTGGTGCGTGTCTCAAATGTGCATCAATCAAAGAAATGTAAACAATTTTACCTGCATAAAATAATTAAATATATTTTACATAGCCTATAGGCTATTACTGTATAATCTTCAGAGTTTCAAAGTAATTTAAATGTCATTTCCTAAACCTTATAATGGAATCAAGAGTCAAATCTGTTATAGCCTAAAAACCCTAATGGCTTTGGAGCAAAAAATAATAAAAGCCATGGCTGGTCGATTTTGAGAGTAGAAATCCTTGTATTTAAAAGCGGCTTGCCGCAAGCCGGCCGCGGTCCATTAGACGGAGGCAACCGCCAGAGAAAATGAAGCCGGCGGCCCGCCAGCTATTCGCCGGAGGCATCTCGCAAAAAATGGGCGTGACGAATTTGGCGGCAAACGTAAGATCCCCGCCAGCGAGACGCACCTATAGCCGACAGTTTAGCGCCGGCGGCAAAAAGAAGCCGTGCGGATATTTTTTGCTATCTGGGTTAATCTTTTGTGCATAAGTAGGATACATAATTGTGGTGCTCGTTTCGGATGATTATTAAATAATGTTAAACAAGACTACACTTTTAAATGAATAACATTTCTTTAATCGCTCAACTAATATATGCGACGAACTGTAAACAACATAAATGCACAAAGTCAACAACACTGTTAATTAATCCAAATCTTTAGAATCCTTTCTATTGAGTGGACCAGATTCAAATTCAGGCAGCGACCGTTAACGTCAAATCTGCATAATTTTGAAATACACAAAATGGCGCCTAAAGAAGCGTTAAGACCTCTGATCTCTATATAGATCAGTTATTACAACACATTTCATATATAACAAAAAAGTTAAATTCTGCTCTTTAGCTCATTAATATAGCAGCTAATGACACAGAGGACTGCAACTGCAATCTTCATTTGAATTTAGACATTTTTCCAATAATACATTATCGTGATTACACCTGTTTGCCTGTCATGTTTTTCTCTATAAAAGTACATAGGCTATATTTAGAAATTGTTATGGGTAGGTTAGATGTAGAAGTGGGATTAGGGTGGCAAAATACCTTATTAATGCAATATTGTTACAACAATTGTCTTTTATCTACTCCATTTTGTTTGTCAATTTCGTTTTATATATTATCTATAAAATGGTTATGTTTGGGGCAGGGTTACAGAATCTAAAATGAATGTATGTATGTATGTATGTATGTATGTATGTATATATATAAAATGGTAAACTTTGATATAAAAGATTAAATATTTTACATTTATATGGTTATAAAAACGTAATAATGTTTACATTTAAATATTGCCAATACGTCCCTTTTGTAGGTTTCAGCGTTGTACATTTTGTACCTGTTAATGTTACGTATTAAAGCTGCCGTCGGCAACATTTTTTTTGATCAATTTCAGTGAATTCGACACTATAATCCGACAAAACAACATAAATAAAGTGGTTTTAGAAAAAAACCCGAGTTTCTAACTCCACCTGGAGCGTGTTATTTGTTTTGCAAAAATCCACAGCTCCCTGTTCATCGGCTCCAATCAGCGCAGGGGGGTGTGAGATCTGACTGTCAATCACACGCCACCCCTCGCGCACGTTACAATCACATGCACACGCCTGAAGTTCGCGCAGTAACGAAGAGTGATGGCGGATGTATCTCACTTTCAAAACACTAACAGATCAAGTAAGCTCATTTAGAGTATAAATGACGTTAGCAATTGCAATCTATGGGTAGATTAGCCAAGGCAGCATACCTCCAAATTAGGGATGGGACGATTACCGGTTTCACGATAAACCACGATAAAATGTCCTGGCGGTTAGTATTATCGTTTAAAATGTAATTATCATAAAAACCGTGTTCGATTATTGTGATTTTGAAAACTCGTGGTAAAACCTGTCCAGCCAGAATCAGTCTGACGCAGGCGCGCGCATGCAATGCCGTTTTTTGCGCGAGAAGACATGGCGGAAGGCAGTGACAGCGCACGGGAGATTTTTCAGCCATCATAGAGGACAAAATCGGAGGTATGGTCGTATTTTGGCTATTACAAGAGTCCCGAGGGCAATATAATCGAGGATGGGCATCCTGTCTGCAAATCTTGCAAGAGGAAAGTCGGTGCAAAAGGGGGAAACACGTCAAATCTCTAACGTTACGTGACAACCACCCACTGAGTTAACTTTTACCTAAGTTAATACCACAACTAACTTGGGCAAATAATTAGACAAACATATTGATTGGAGATGAATTATTTCATTATCTCACTTGTAATTATTGCAAAGCTTCCGCGAAGAGAAAAGTTTTACAGCAAGTGGATTTGAGCCAAGATGAACGAACTTCAAACTATTAAGGGTGACATTTAAGGTATAATGCATTCTATTCATTCATAATAAACTTATTACACAGTTTTATTTTTTATTTTTACCACAGAAATAATTTCAGGGACATGAAATATTGAATTGTGATTAACTTAATGTTTTTAAATCTTACCGGTTTATACATCCGTTATACAAGTTACAGTGTACAAATCAATCGTAAAGAAAATGTGATCACTACAACAATATTGTAGTAGTATTAATAATTGTAATATTCCGTCATACACTCATTCACTCATAAGTGAGTGAATATTAATGATAGGGTTTAATGATGGGTTCATTAAAACCTGCACTAGGAAAACTTAAACCTCTCACTCTCAGGGCTCTATGTTAATGTTAATATAATGTTTATGCTTAAAAAAGTGCATATAGCTGCTAATTGTATTTTTTGCTTGTTGATTTTCACATTTTAAACTTGTTGAAATGTTTTCAGTGTGAGCATCAGTTCTTTTTGAACATTTCCATCTCATTTTAACAAAACCGTGATAATATTGATAATCGTGATAACTTTGGTCACTATAATCGTGATATGAAATTTTCATACCGTCCCATCCCTACTCCAAATACTCCATGGTGTTGATGGATGCTGGTGAGACGGGCGCGTTCACAGAAAACGTCTCGGGTTATGACTATAACCCTTGTTCCCTGAGAAGGGAACGAGACAATACATCGAGAAATCGATACTTTGGGGACGCTCCCTAAGCGTGCGCCTCTGAAGTAAAATTAAACTAGTCCAATCCTGATTGGTGTTGCGTCGTGACGTAACATGTGACGGCATACCCGGAAGTATAAAGGTCACGCTGATGCATAGCATGCCAGCCTCGCGATGAAGCAAGACGCTCTAAGGCCTAGAGGGGCGTGGCAGAACGATGCATTGTCTCGTTCCCTTCTCAGGGAACAAGGGTTATAGTCATAACCCGAGACGTTCCCTATCGAGGGAACTCCACAATGCATCGAGAAATCGATACTTTGGGGAACGAATGCCCACTAGGCCACGCACCGAATAGGCCTGTCCCGGAGTGAAACTGATTCAGGCACCCAACTAGGACGAAAGGACGTGTGCACCAGGTGTACTAGGGAGGTGTAAACTGTAGAACCTAATAAAAGTGTGTGGGGTAGCCCATCCGGCTGCCTCACAGATCTCCTGGAGGGGCACTCCTGAAAGGAGGGCCCTAGGGGGAACCATGCCTCTAGTCGAATGAGCCCTAACAGCTAAAGGTGAAGGCAAGTCGCGCACCTTGTAGGCTGAAGTAATAGTTTGAACAATCCAATTACTAATAGTTTGCTTGGATGCAGGGAGCCCCTTCTTAGGTGACCCAAAACACACTAATAACTGTTCCGACCTCCTCCAGGAAGAGGACCTCTCAAGGTACACGCTCAAAGCTCTGACAGGACAGAGCAAATGAAGCTTCTCTTCTTCAGCCGACACATGAGGCGGAGGATGAAATGCCTGAAGGACCGTGGACCGAGCCGTATTCATAGGAACCTTAGGAATGTAGCCCGGCCTCGGGTGCAAAAAGGCTTTAACTCTGCCAGGGGCAAACTCCAAGCAAGCTGGTGTTACTGCCAGGGCTTGGAGATCTCCCACCCTCTTAAGAGAGGTAATAGCTAAGAGAAACACCATTTTTAACGTAAGATCCCTAGGCGAAGCCGACTGAAGGGGTTCGAAGGGGGCCAAGGATAACCCTTCGAGAACCACTGCCAGGTCCCAGGTAGGAACCCTGGACCTGGTTGTCGGTCTCATCCTCCAGGTACCACGGAGAAAACGAATAACCAGGTGGTGCCTCCCCAGAGGCCCATCACTTAATGGTGCGTGGAAAGCCGCAATGGCAGCCACATACACCTTAAGCGTGGAAGGGGAGAGACCCGCAGAGAAACGATTTTGAAGGAACTCCAGAACTGAAGCCAACGGGCAGTTGACTGGATCTAACTCCTGTTCTCTACACCAAGTGACAAACACATTCCACTTGAGGCCATATAGTCTCCTTGTAGATGGAGCCCTAGAGCTAAGTATGGTTTCAACCACCCCAGCTGATAGACCAGCATTTAGGTACTGAACCCCCTCAGAGGCCAGACCCACAGTTTCCACAGCTCTGGGTGAGGGTGGAAGATTGTGCCCTCCGCCTGAGACAACAGATCCCTCCTCAGAGGAATCTGCCACGGCGGAGCTATCAGGAGTGATATCACGTCTGAAAACCACACTCGGGTCGGCCACATTGGGGCAACCAGAAGTAGACTGATGCCCTCTTGACGGACCCTCTCCAGGACTCCCGGGAGCAGAGCGATCGGGGGAAAAGCGTACAGGCGAAGCCTCGGCCAGGCCTGTACCATGGCATCCAACCCCAGTGGGGCTGGATGTGAGAGGGAGAACCAAAGTGGGCAGTGGGACGTCTCTCGAGACGCGAATAGATCCACTTCCGCTGGCCCAAACCTCTCCCATATCAACTTCACCACATCTGGATGAAGTCTCCATTCCCCGGGCCTCAGCCCCTGCCTCGACAGGATGTCTGCTCCCTGGTTCTGAACCCCCGGAATATACATTGCTCTGATAGATAGTATTTTCCCCTGGGACCAAAGAATAATCTGATGCGCCAATCTGCACAGAGGGCGCGATCTGAGTCCCCCCTGTCGGTTCAGATAGGCTACCACTGATGTATTGTCCGAACGTACTAGGACATGATAACCTTTGATGTCTGGAAGGAAGCTCCTCAGAGCCCTGAACACAGCCAACATCTCTAGGCAGTTTATGTGCCAAGAGTGATGATGGTCCTGCCACAGACCCCTGGAAAAGCGGCCGTCCATGACCGCGCCCCAGCCAGTGAGAGAGGCGTCTGTCGAAACAGTTTTCCGGCGACATGACGCTCCCAACACTGGCCCTTGGGACAGAAACCAAGTTTTCTTCCATATTTTTAGAGAACGAAGGCATCTGCGCGTTACTCTGATCATACGAAACGGATTCCCCTTGGGGGAAAACCCCTTGGCTTTCAGCCACCACTGGAGGGGCCTCATGTGAAGAAGGCCCAAAGGTATAATGTTGGATGCCGCTGCCATGAGGCCCAGCAATCTTTGAAATTGTTTTACAGTGATGGCCTGGCCTAGCTTTAACCTGGACACCATCGCCAGAATGGACTCGATACGTGCAGGAGACATGCGTGCCCGCATCGTAATCGAATTCCACACGACGCCCAGAAACGTTGTGCACTGGGACGGTACACACTCTTTTTTGTGTTGAGTCTCAACCCCAAATTCCGAATGTGGCCAAGGACGACATCTCGATGCCGAACCGCCATCTCTCGAGACTGAGCCAGAATGAGCCAGTCGTCAATATAATTCAGTATGCGGATGCCCTGAAGTCTCAGTGGAGCAAGAGCTGCATCCATACATTTGGTGAATGTGCGGGGAGAGAGTGCTAGGCCGAACGGAAGAACCCGATATTGGTAAGCTTCGCCCCCGAAAGCGAACCTCAGGAACCTCCTGTGACATGGAAGGATGGATACATGAAAATAAGCGTCTTTTAGATCTATTGTGACAAACCAGTCCTCGGATCTGATCTGATTCACGATAACAGGGATTGTAAGCATTTTGAACCTGAACCTCCTCAAAGACCGGTTCAAAACTCTGAGATCTAAAATCGGCCTCAACCCCCCATCCTTCTTTGGAACTATAAAGTACCGGCTGTAAAATCCGGACTCCCTGTCTGAAAGAGGAACACGTTCTATGGCCTCCTTTAACAGCAGAGATTGCACTTCTTGTTCCATCACCTGAGCCTGCTCTGGGACCACCGTAGTCTGCACCACCCCAGAAAATTTGGGGGGGGGCGGTGCCCGAACTGCAGTCTGTACCCTGATTTTATTATACGCAGGACCCATGCAGATATGTTGGGAAGATGATACCATGCCTCTACAAAATCTACTAAGGGAACCAGCCTCTCGAGGCTGGTCTCGGTGTGTTTTTCGAGCACTGTTCTCGACTTCCTGAAGCGAGAGACCGGCAGGATTCAATCGAAACGGTTTTTGTGACCACAACAGAAGCTCGTTTTTTATTTCTTGACACGAACGGTACAGTGTGTGTTCGCTGGAAATTGGTGTGGCCCGAAGCGTCAGAGACGGCGGGATACCAACACCGATTTCTCGAGGACTCCGGTGCGAGAACAACCTCGGTAGTTCTGCAGCGGGGGGGACAGCCCTCTGAGATCCTAGTACTACAGTTAGGACCTCTTTCCTGAAGCCCTCCTAGCCTGAATGACGTCTCTCAAGTCGCCCCTCTGGCTGGAGGGCTTCTGCTGAGAACGTTTCCTCTGTTGCCAAGCTCCCGGGGGAGGGGCTCTAGAGGAAACGCTCTCTTTCTGCTCTGAGCGGTGAGATGAACTGGCTGACGGCTGGGGCTGATTTGCTTGCCCCACCCTACTCGATTTAGACTTGGCCTTAGCCTTACGGGGGAGAAACTGCTGAAACGCCGCAGACTGTTTTTTAGTCTCCTGAAATCTGTCAACGACCGAATTAACAGCGTCGCCGAACAGACCAGAGGGCGAAAGCGGTGCATCAAGCAAAAAAGATTTATCTTTCTCCTTAATACCAGACAGATTTAACCATAGGTGCCTCTCCGTGGCCACCATTGCTGCCATAGAGCGGCCAATAGTGCGGGCCGTCTCTTTGGTAGCCCGGAGAGACAGATCTGTAGCCCTACGTAACTCAGCTACGTCTTCAGGAGTTGGCCCCTCCCCCTCGTCTAAATCTTTCAGGAGGTCTGCCTGGTATGCTTGCAAAATAGACATCGTGTGCAAGCATGAACCAGCTCGACCTGCCGCCATGTAAGCCCTGCTTATTAAGTTAGATGTATCTCTGCAGGGCTTACTAGGTAGCACCGGGGTTTTCAAGGAAGATGCTAAATCAGGAGATAAATAACAAGCTAAAGCTTCCTCGACAATCGGCATCTTCCCATAACCCATATCCCGTGCCCCCAGAACATTACTATAATCCACGACAGTGGGGCTGGAGATACGGGACGAATATGGTTTATCCCACGATCTCGAAATCTCATTATGGAGATCGGGGAAAAAAGGCAAACCCCGGCGCTGAGGCTGTGACCTATGCTTCAGGAAACGCTCGTCTAATTTACTCTTTACTTGCGTTTCCTGATCATCTTGTGGCCAGCTGATGTTAACCCTCTGGGGTCTGAGCTGTTTTCGGGCTCTTTCTGTGTTTTGGTATGCCCTGACATTTGTGCTTATTTCAGCTACTTAAAACATACCATTTGCCAACATATAAATTTGCTGTATTCAGCACAAACTCTGCTACAATAATATGTGAGCAAAATGGATGTACATGTTTGCATTTTATAGAAAAAAAATAATATGCGTGGTTAGTACGTTTTGGGAAAAAAAAATGTCACCGCAATAAGGCCATTTAACACATACTGAATAGTTGAAAACTATTCTTTTGAGTTACTATTCTTGTAGGCTAGAACTTTTACTTCAAAATGAAGTGAAAATCATTCTGACCACTCTTTCAGAAAGATCAATATAACGATTTGAATTTCTTACATCAGTTTTTGGGTCATTACTGCTGTATGCGTGGGAGTGTTAATGCCGATGAATATTAATGTGATTTACACCTGGGGAGACTAAAGACACTCCCCCAATGTGCTAATGCCCCATCAAGGTGCTGTGAGGCAGCCTGAACTAAGAATGATTCGATGTATAAAAAGTTCAAAAGAACAGCATTTATTCAAAATAGAAATCTTTCCTAAGAACATAAAGACTTAAAGTCATTCATATCACTTAACACTTCCTTTTAAAAAAAAAAAAACATAAAAAGACCAAACTTGTTTTTTTTTTATATATAAAAATATATAAAATATTGCTTATATAGTGCTTATATAAATAAAAAAAAGTGCATTCAAAGAATCCTAAAAAAACTATCACAGGTTAAAAAAAATTAAGCAGCATAACTGTTTACAACATTGATTTTAAAAAAAAATTATATCAGAATGATTTCTGAAGGCTGATGGTGACGATGTAAACACAACAAAACAAAAGCAAAAAACTGTTAGCACATTATCCAAAGTAAACTGATGGACTATTATGATTATAGATGCACAATGTATCTGTTGATGGACAGAGAAACATCTATTGATTGGTAGATTGCGTAACCGCGAGTATCTGTTTATGGCTCATCGACCGCACGCATTTACTGATACACTCAATGAACGGCTGTACCTAATACAAATAAAACATCTCTAGTTAACTAGTAGATCATTCATTTAGTCCGCTCTTAAATAAGAGATCTAGAGCTAAAATGTTTTGTTTTTGAACTCAAGCTGAGCGCTCGTGTCCTGCTATCAGTGTCATGGATACAGTGAGTCTCTTGTGGCGGCGCGCGCACAGAACGTGCTTTTCAATCTATTGCCATTGCGGACACTATTCATTCCGGTGAAATCACAAAATAAAATGCACACAAACGTGTGTCCTATATACGTGTGTGTTTGATATAGACTGTAACCACTGATGAACATATTCGGTTTTGATGAGAGAAAAAAAATATGCTAGTGGTGGATTCGAACCTGTAACCTCTAACACGCTTGGCAATTGATCTAACCACTAGACCACAGGAGAACTCAAACAAAACTTGCAGATCAATATATTTCACTAAATCATTACAAACTAAGCAGTTATTTAAAAAGTTTACACGAGCGTATAGGCCTACACGAACGTTGTGAGTTAATATTTACTATAGTCTGAAAATGCATTTGAGCTCTATGATCAGAAAAGGAATTATAAAACACTAAACTTACTCCGAACTTGTATCCTCGGGGTCAATCCGTTCTTCAAAATGCTACCGCTCGTCTGAGTTTCAAATTCCACTGAGGAAAAGGTTAATTATTCCCAGCTGTCCATAATCCTCTGAAGGAGTAACGTTAGCGTGCTTCCATCCCTAAAACGCGATGAACTATCAGTGAATCTCTGATGAAGAATCTTCATGTTGTTATGCAGTGATCGGGGGTGTGCCGCGTGTGGGATGCATATCGCCTATTTACCATGTCAAAAGTGCTGGGGGTGTGGCGGGCTCACCTAATTATCTTTAATGAAGGGAGAGCGAAAAAACTGTAACTCTCCTTGGTTTCAAACGGATTACATAAACTGGAAATATTTAAAAAAAAAAAAATACTTCATTTGAAAGAAGAGAATCTCAGCTTCATAAAGAGACATCTCTCGTATCTCTGTGACAAGTATTGACAGAGTTAAAGTGAATGTTTCGGACGCGTTTCAGAACGGACCTCAAAGACAGAGAGAAGGGAAAACGCGCATCATGTTTATTTTTCTTTGTTTGACGAAAAGCACAACACTTTGTTTTTATTGTGAGTATCCACAAAAAAAATAGAAACTTAACAGGATCTAATGATGTACAACACTTATATTTAAGATCAAAATTAACAGAGTAATTTGATTCTCTTTTGCACTGATAAGGAAAAAATCCAGCAAAACGCGGGCACGCGGTTTTCGACCCCAGAGGGTTAAGTCTGGCCACAGCACGAGTCACAACCTCGACCAGTTCATCATATGCATGTGTGGGTGTGTTTAACTCATGATCGTCCGATTCGATACTGAGCACGTCCACTTCCTCGGAAGCAGACAGCTCAAGCATCGGGACCTGATCGCGGGCAGAAGAAGCCGCAACGCGGGCTTCTGCACCACTCACAGTAGGCTCGGATCCTCAGACGAAGAATGAGAAAGTGCCTCAGCAGTCTCATTCTCATCTGCAAGATCCCGCTGCGAACCCCATGATCTCAAACGTCGCGCTGCCTCAGCAGACGCGGGACCAGAACCATGGGGAACGCGAGCCTGACCATGCTCATTGAAACATGCCAGCCGGGAGCGCAGCACTCTCATAGGCAGTGCTTCACAGTCTGCACAAGCAGTTCCCTCAAGAGCTGCTTGTGCATGCTGCGCTCCCAAACAGTTCACACATAAAACATGCGTGTCCCCACCCGTGATGAAACGAGGGCAGGGGTGCACACATCTCTTGAACTGTTCACTGGCCATAACTTGATATATAATATATACTGAATCACAAACAACACCAAATAAGACAGACAGTCAAAACACAGAGCGCTTGCTGAAGAGCGAAAGCTGGCATGCTATGCATCAGCGTGACCTTTATACTTCCGGGTATGCCGTCACATGTTACGTCACGACGCAACACCAATCAGGATTGGACTAGTTTCATTTTACTTCAGAGGCGCACGCTTAGGGAGCGTCCCCAAAGTATCGATTTCTCGATGCATTGTGGAGTTCCCTCGATAGGGAACCTGTGACGAGCACGAACTCAGTGAGTCGGTGGGAGGGTATCCGTTGATAGTGGGGGAGGGGCATGAGAGTTGTAAACATTCAAAATTTTGCCTAAGTCCACTCAATCTGCCAGACTTGCCGACTGGAGCTTTAATGATGAGACCAGGCTGGGGAAATTATATTGACTTTGGTCTTCTTGTGACACTTTTCCAGGGGTGTTGTGTTATAGTTCTGCCTATTATGATCAACTTAATATGATTCACTTCACAAATGTTTACTCATGCTGCAATTTCTTTGTGTTCTTCTTTCTTTACAGTGAAAGCATCATGGATGCAATATTGTGCTCGGTATGTTTTTTTTAATCAACATTTTTCTGTTTTCCTCTTTAACTTTCATCAGTATACATTTAGTAGCAATGTCAGATAGAAAGTACTCATCCCTTTGGAAAAGGGCAAAAAGATTAGAACAAAAATATGCAAGTGCCCAAACAGCTGCATCAGAGTTTTTGCCAACAATTGTCTCTCCTCATTGCTCTTCACTGCTTTCCCAAGAACTTACACAAGAGGAGAGTTCTTTCAAACAGAATAGTGCAGATGAGGGAGATTTGGATGATGTCCGGTCCCAGAGCAGCTATAGGGAAACTAACCTACCACTTAGACATTGCATTGCACAGTGGACAAATGAATTTCATGTAAAACACAATGCAGTGGATTCTTTGTTAAAAATTTTGATTGAACATGGACACCCAGACCTGCCAAGGACGGCAAAAACTCTGCTTGCCACCAATGAAAGTGTTGAGTTTGAGATTAAATCAGGAATGCAGTATATCTACCTTGGCTGCAAAAACCAGCTCCTGAATCATTTGAAAATGTATCCTGGATATTTCTGAATTAGATTGCATTGACTTTTCACTCAACATTGATGGCTTGCCGCTTTTCAAAAGTAGCAAAAATACATTGTGGCCAGTGTTGTGCAAATTGAATTTATCTCCTCCCTCAGTATTTCCGTTGGCTTTGTGTTTTGGTTTGTCAAAGCCCAAAAATCTTGACTTTCTTGATGATGTTGTTGGTGACCTTCGCAGCATTATAGAAAATGGACTAGAGACAGACAGTAGGGGTGCACGATATTGACAAAAAAGTGATATTGCAATATCGATAATGAATATTGCGATATCGATATTAATTTCGATATTTTTAAACGGATGTAAAACTACAAAAGTTATGGGAAAGCGCATCAAAAAAGATTAATAAATAAAACAAGTTTTCTTACAACATAAAGTTTATTTCAACTGACAGTCATATTGGACTGGTACAACATGAATAAATGAATAATAACCATGTCTACAGAACAGAACATGTTTTACTGGTTGTATGTACACTACAGTGTAAAAAACAATAAATAAAGAGCAAGCCTACAGAACACACTTAGCCACTTCGTGCATTTTCTGTGATCGGACAGCTATCCGAAACGCATTCGAGACGGATTTGAATCTGATCACTGAAACCACTTGAGGAGGAGGTCTGGGCCGCATTCCAGATGAAACTGGACAAGAATAAATGCATCTCGTTGTTGAAACCACATATGTAAAATTTACTCCTCCCAAAAACGCTAAAAAATAAACGTGTGAGTGAGAACGTGTTACAGGCTACATGTTATAGTCAGATATGACGACGCGCGCAACTGCAACACGCATCACCGCAGATCTCTTCATCAAGCCAACGCGCAAACTATCGCAAATCAAAGTGAAAGTAAGTCGCAGACGCTTTACACACAATTATCTTCATTAAAAGTAAATAAACAAAATGATCTTAACGGGGCTGTTGCCGTTCTCTCTTATTGCGTTATTTGATTTTGACATTTTAGCTGATGATCGTAAAATGCAGCTCATAACTGTTGCTTTCTGTGACGTGCACTCCATTAAATCGGCATATAGCAGGAATTGAAGATCGGATTTATATCCGTTTTGCAAAAACACATTTATGTGACCAGGCGTAAAAGGAATATCGTTTATATCAGATAGCTATCCGATCAAAGAAAACAAATGAAGTTGCCAGGTGGCCTGTTGTGTGTTGGTGTGTGCGTCGAGCCGGCAAGTGTGTGTGTGTGTGTGTGTGTGTGTGTGTGTGTGGGGACTGTGTGGTAGTAGAGCAAGGGAGAAGTGAGAGAGTGACGGCGATAAGCTTTGGAGCGAGTAGCGACTACAGTCATATTGAGAAAAACAAAGCGTCTCCCCTGTTCTTTCTGACCACTATGGGAAATCTGTAGCATGAAAAGTTAACCCTCTCCTTGATTTCATGTTTATGGAGAAGGAGAATCAGGAAATGAGTCGGGGGAAATGCAACTGTGCATGTTGGACCGGACGCATCAAAATATTGCATAAATATCACGAGACTTTCGATATTGATATCGAGCAACGTGATATCGCGATAACGATATTGATTCGATATATCGTGCACCCCTAACAGACAGTGGTTTGATCAGGATGAGGCTGCGTTGTGTTACATGTGATGCCCCAGCCAAGGCTCTTGTGAAGTCCATTAAACTCTGTTCAGGCTATTATGGGTGTGACAAATGTACACAAAAAGGAGTGTGGGATGGCCATCGGGTGATCTATCCTGAAATAAACAATCTAACATTGAGAACTGATCAAGCATTTCGAGATCAGTCTCAGGAGGAGCACCACCTCTCTTCAGTTTTGTCGCGTTTTGCCAGCTCCCAATAAACATGATTGAACAGTTCCCTGCGGATTACATGCACCAGTGTTGCCTTGGGGTTATGCGCAAAATGATCCTCATGTGGCTGAGGGGACCACTGGGAATCAGATTGTCATCTGGCCATGTTAAGAAGGTCAGTTTACAGCTTTTGAAGCTTAAACCCTGCATTCCAAATGTGTTTGCAAGGAAACCAAGAGGCTTGCAAGAGATTGTTGGATGGAAGGCCACAGAGTTGAGACAGTTTGCCCTCTATACAGCAAAAATTGTGCTTAAAGGCATAATTGCAGAACAGCTCTATGAGCACTTCCTGGTTTTTAGTGTGGCATTATCCATCCTTGTTTGCCCAAGACTGTCAAAACAGTACAATCACAATGCAGAGGAGTTGTTGGTGTACTTCATTTCACAGGGAAGACATTTGTATGGGGATGACTTTCTTGTCTACAATGTCCACAGTTTGGTACACCTGGCATCGGATGCAAACCTTTATGGCAGTCTAGATGAGTGCAGTGCTTTCCCTTTTGAGAATTACTTGCATCAGCTGAAAAGATTGGTTCGTTCTGGGC
Organism: Chrosomus eos; assembly: GCA_036326025.1. Lineage (NCBI taxonomy): Eukaryota > Metazoa > Chordata > Actinopteri > Cypriniformes > Leuciscidae > Chrosomus > Chrosomus eos. The sequence goes on along the minus strand of JAZAVI010000182.1, from coordinate 194,102 downwards.
GAAATCCTCTCTCACAGATTGTGAGGCGGCTTAGGGAAGCAGACAAACTGAGGAAGATACTTTGTGAACCAAAGAAGACTGTACAAATAAAAAAACCCAACAATGTCTTCACTCTTAGTGATCTAGAGTGCTGTGAAGTTGTTGCAGTGTCTGGTGAGACAGAGCATGGGGAAAAGATGTTGCTCTGTCGTATCTATGATCGACTTGAGCCATTCTTCATACAGCCCTGTGACTCAAGGATGATTGGAGTCTACACAGCCAGGGACAGTCACACTCGGATGAAAACATTATCTGAGAAGCATTTGGGCAGGCAGGCATTTATGACTGAGGCAGACAGTGGTTTGAGGATTGTACTTGCCTTGCTCCATTCATTCCGAGTTCACAGACTTAAAGGATTAAATCACTTTAGAATAAAAATGTCCTGATTATTTACTCACCCAAAATGTTTATGTCTTGCTTTCTTCAGTTAAAAAACAGTTAATTTTTTTAAGGAAAACATTCCAAAATTTTTCTCCATAGTGGATTTCACCGGGTTCGAACTGGTTTAAGGTCCAAATCGCAGTTTTAAAGCAGCTTCAAAGGGCTCTACACAATCCCAGCCAAGGAATAAGAGTCTCATCCAGCGAAACAATCGTCATTTTCTAAAAAATAAAAAATAAAATCCGAATGTATATACCTTTAGTTTTAACCAAAAATGCTCGTCTTGCTCTAGCTCTGCGATGCACCACGCATTACGTCATTACGTTGGAAAGGTCAGGCATGACGTAAGTACCGACCCCGTGTTTACAAAACAAACACTGTTTTTTTTTTTTTTTTTTGTAAAGGGTGATGTCGGACGATTTTGAAGTTGGAGGAGAAGATGAGAGAGTTTTTCAACTTACCGTACCTTTTTGAACCGGAGTACACAGACGAAATTCACGTCACCCGTGACCTTTCCAACGTGATATAGTAATGCGTGGCGCATGCATTTGTGGTTAAAAAGTAAATAAATAAATCAAAATATTTACAAAATGACCGATCGTTACACAAGATGAGACCCTTTTGCGATCGTGTAATGTAACCTTCAACCCGCTGTTTGCAATTCCATTATATAGAGAAAAATCCTGGAATGTGTTCCTCAAAATCCTTAATTTCTTTTCGACTGGACATGGACATTTTGGATGACAGGGGGGTGAGTAAATTATCAGGAAGTTTTAATTCTGAAGTGAACTAATCATTTAATATGCAGTAACATATTTTGTCATGTATTATGTAGCAAACATTTTTTTCGAGCAATAGTTTTCTAATTAATATTGCCCACAGAGGACACTTTTGTCTGTGTGGCCTACAACTGCCAGTTGCCATTTTTTTGAGCTGCAAACCACCCCAGATTTTATTTTAATATATTTCCATTGAGTGGAAATACAACACATTCAGTACATCCAACATCAACACAATACATCCAAGTGGTACGTACTTGTAAGTGTATATAAAAACAAAATAATATGAATATGAATATACATTTGCTCGGGGGAAGATCACAATGTGACAACATTTTCATTTTTTTTCCCCCAGAACACACGTCAAACAGTTTGCAGTCGTGAAATTTGTGAAATCCAACACAGTGGATGCTGTGCCAACTAACTGGCTAGAGACATCTGAAAAGGTATTTCCTAATAGATAAGTTCATGTAACATATAACAATGTAAGCTTAGCTTGTACTCTCTTCAAGAAAGTTATTCTAAGCTAGGGAAATATTTCAACTGGCACAGATGAACTATCAAATGCTGTCATTCCGGGGAATGGCAATGACTAAACATTCTACAAAAAATGCTGGTTGGTGGTCAGTTAGCCTTGTTTGCAGCAGCATTATACTGAAGAATAAATCCTGCAGCACCTGCTGATTGCCCAAACTGTGATTTAAGTTGGCATTTTCCATTTTGATTTTGTATTTGACTTGACACTTGTGCGAAACTCCCTTTGAACTCTGGTAAAGTGGACTTGGTCACATCTCTGATCTATTGTTTATTATACAAAGATATGCATTTTTATTTTATATTTTTTGTAGACCGTGTTTTGCTACTGGCCGCAGAAGAATGTTACTGCCAAAGTCAAAAGGAGAGGGATACCAGACAAAACACGTTGGGCCAAATGTAAAGTCTCAGTTTTAACATAAACAGGTATTGTATTGTTTCACACTTGAGAACTGAGCCCACAATCATCTAATAAATAAAGACATTTCAAATTATTACATCATTGTCACACAGTTAAAGGGATAATTTACAGCTATGAAAAACAATTGACCCTTCGCTAAGCCACGCCCGAAAACCACCACTGGCCAATCGTGTCTTAGCAACCTTAACTAGGCGCGGGAGGTCTGGCAAGCTTTCGAGCGAGGGAAACAAGCCGAAGCGTTGTGCGTATGGATTGTGCAAATCTGATACCCGTTATCCTAAAAGTTTGGACGGGGGAGTGGATTTTTTTTCCTTCCTTAAAATCTAAAAGCCAAGGGGAGAAATGATGCGCGTGATCAAGCAGTGTGAGAGACCCTATTCACAACTAAATGTCGACAGGATAAACAAAAACAGCTATTGCTTGGAAATAATGACGGTTCTTTGTTCATAATGCATTTATTTTAACGTAAAATAAGATGATTAAAGACAAGACGGAGGCTCACTTTAAAATATTTTTTAGCATTTTGTTAATCGACGGCCTACCCCTGACTAAGTAACTTTAACCCAATCTGATCGCGGCTGTCCCAGTGTTAGTGTTATTCCACAAGATTTATGGATAAGCTGTTTGATTTATAATTATCAGATTATCTTCACATTTCACTTACACAGGTGTGCACTAGTGCTGTAGCGACGCGTCGATGACGTCGACGCTTCGACGTCAAAATTACGTTGACGCCATATTTTTGCGTCGACACTACTTCGTTTATTTATTTTTTGCACCGTTTCCGGCAGTACAGCTCGCCAACACACGTGGGAGACCGAAACATTGCCGAATGGAGGACGAAGACCACTAGAAGTGAATGTGCTTTCCATTAAATGAATCACACACAGTAAACAAATCCTTAACAAAGAAAACCATTTAGATGTCAAAACTGGGTGCTGTTGCGGTGAGACGTACGGCTCGGGCAGATTCGGCTTGCAGTCGTTCATCATTGGATGCGGCGCCGCGCGCGCTGTTACAAAAGAAGCCGTACACAGGCAAGCGAAATGGGGTCTTGCCGGTCTTGCGCAACCAACGCGTCATTTTTGCCGCGCGCTCGTGCGGACACGTCGAGTATAAACAAGGCTTTGCTCCGTGTCAGCGCACGCTCTTAGGGGCACAGACTCTCCCGAATCATCTCCAGCAGGAGCAGAAGCACAACTAACTCCGCCTCCGTTTCCCTCGTAAGCTGATATTAGTATTTAAACATTCTCTATGATAAAAAATGTTTGTACAAAATATTTTAATAACATGGTTTTGGCGGTTATAGAGTTCTAATGACGGTGTTCAAATACATAACATTAGACTAACGTTAGCCAGCTTATACAGTACCATGATTCAGTACGCTAGTTTGTATTTATTTGCGATACATCGTTTTTTTATTAACCCTTAATCACTCCTAGAAAAGGACAACACTTTAGGTCTTTGGGGTCATTTTGACCCCAAACTTTTAAAGAGCGATTGCATAAGGAAATATAAATTTTTTATATGGAAAACTATATATCATTTTTTCTATTTACTTCTCAACTATACATTTATGCTGTGTTTTTGTGGAAATTTTGAAGTTTTTTACTTATTTACTGCACAATTACATAACTAAGACATAAATTGGCACATGAAAAATGATTTTTTAAAGAAAATATCACTTAAATTATGATATTAATTAAATCTAAATAGTTTTTGGACATTGCTCTATGTGTTAGGGATAGAATACTGCCATCTGCAGGTTTGTGGAAAAACTTTAGAAATTATAATTAAAGAAAGAAAGTGCAATGACCACATATTTCCAGTAGAGTTCCATAGAGACTCATTCATTTTCACTTCATTTTTCTTGATGCTTCAAATTCTCCTCACAACTTAATATATATATGATATATATTTTGTGAATTGCATAAAATATTTTTGTCAAAGTTAGAGTTTGTTGTTGTTGTCTGATATATTTTGAATTATCTGCTTTTGCAAATTATTATACATACATTTGCAGAAACATTACAAGTCAGCACTATGACATGATTGTAATCACACACTATTTATTTCAGAAAATTATTTATCAACAATTATTTATTTTTTTAGAACAAGAGATTTTAGAACAAAATAAATTTAATAAACCAAGTAAATAAACCAATATAATACAAAACAACAACACCAATAAACTGTAATGAACAGGATGCATACATATGCATACGTGTGTGTGTGTGGCTGTGTGTGTGTGTGAGATAGAAAGCTCGTTCCACTTTGTGTTTATGCTCTAGGAACAGACCTTGATTTAAATGTATCTTTTTTTAGATTTATGCCAGTTTTGTTTATTTTATTTGCCAATTTTTGTAAAAATGCTCTCTGTTGCAGTCATGACATGTGTGTGTGTGTTTGTGTGTGTGTGGCTGTGTGTGTGTATGAGATAGAAAGTTTGTTCTACTTTCTATTTATGCTCTAGGACCAGACCTTGGTTTATATGTAGAACATTTCAGATTTATAATGGATTTACTTTTATTTTTTTGACAAACAAAATAAAAAAAGTCATTTTTTTCATTTTCCCATTCATTTTCAATTGGGGTCATTTTGACCCCAAAGACCTTAAACGGTAAATTTTTTTTTACACACCTTTAGAACAACCGAATCGAACCCAGTTTTTTTGTGCATGTTTAGATAGATTATTTAGGAAAAGTCACAGAGTTTCATGGCCCTGAGATGAAGGGAACATTTTTAAAAAATCAAGGAAAAGTCCAGTGGGGTCAGAATGACCCCAAAGAGTGATTAAGGGTTAATCAAGCAGCAGAAAAATAATCTTTATATTAATCGACCAATTAGTCGTTAGATTAGTCGACTGATCGATAAAATAATCGCCCAACTAATCGTTTTGTTAATAATCGTTTACCCCAGCGCTAGTGTGCACGAACATAGCTGTTCCTCATTTTGTGTGTTTCCCATTTGAATGGTCAGCGTATGAGACGGCTGCTGCTTGCGCTGGGACTATAGGCTTTAGCTTCAATTTTTATGAAATTATTCGCTAATCGGTTGCATATTATGTCGTGGATATATCCCTCGAATGCATACTGCAGTCCCTTTTATCTTGCTCTCTCAGATATTTCACATGTTCGCCAAAAATGACTAATTATTTCATTGGTAATGTCTGACACCGGTGCATACACACTGTAATAGACGTGCCAGGCGTGAAAGCTTGACAGGCGTAGCAACAGTATCTAGGGAGGGCGGGGCTTAGCAAAGGGTCAATTAAGACCACTTAACATTGATTTCTGAACTTGAAGTGGCCTCTTCATTTTTTCCAGAGCTTTATATATACTGATACACACACACACACACATATTGAATATCTCTGCTCTGATCTCTACCGATATTTTGTAGACAGCTACAACAAGGCCAGAGACAAGGTCAACCAAGCAACAATGACCTCAAATTTGGACAGTGACCAGGAAGAAGAAACAGGCAGGAAGATTGTCACTCCTGCTCGGTACCTTGACTCAGGTAAAAGACAGTTTGGTGGCTGTTTGTATTTTTGTAGTTTTATTTCTTTCCATTTCTCAAAAGAATATCTAATGTTACGCTGTGTGTATGTATACACACATATATATATATTAGGGATTAGGGGTGTAACGGTACATGTATTCGTATTGAACCGTTTCGGTTCGAGGCTTCCGGTTCGGTACGCATACAAACCGAACGATTCCTTGGACCATTTTTCCTGCCGACAAAATCCGTGTTGGCGCGAGCGCGACCACCACAACGTTGCGCAACATCACATGGCAAACGTAATGAAAGCGAAACGAAACTGCACTACTCATAATATTGTGCATCACGGATCAGTTCAGACCAGCAACCTAGATCTGTGCAGCGCGAGCTCTATGAGCGCGAGCCGACCTCGATCAAGCGACACTGTTACTACACAGCGCTAAGAGATCCAGTAAAGAAAGCATTTGAATTCGCCACTGAAGTAATAACATCGCTGCGAGATCTAGAGAAGCGTTCACATGTCTCTGTTATTAATCGTAGATCTCTATTAGATCAAACAGCGCTGACGTGGAAACCAGGAGGAACATTGGATGAACTAGTAATTACGTTAGGCTTTAAGTCCGCAGATCAGCAACATTCACCGTAACCAGTTTGGCTGGAATAGTGAAATGCTTTCAAGTACTTCACACATCTTTGTCCAGCTCTTCAAAACTCAAATTATTATATATATATATATATATTTAAGTGTCATTTTTAATGTGATGACCAAAACATTATTTATTAATCCTTCAAAAATTACCCCCATTTAAACCGAGTTTCAAGATGTAGGAAAACTCACACTTATATAAAAAAATATTTTTTCTTTTAATAAATAGGAAATTTCTCTGGCATTTTTTTCTTTTTGCTGTATCGAAAACGTACCGAACCGTGACTTTAAAACCGAGGTACGTACCGAACCGTGATTTTTGTGTACCGTTACACCCCTATTAGGGATGTAACAATTCACTCGCAACTGGTTGAAAATCAATAAAAATGTGTGACCATTCAAGCGAGCACACACTGGTGTGAAGCTAGCGAGTGTTTTCAGTTCATTCCTATGGAACTTTTGTGAGCTCAAAACACTCGGTTTGCTCCTCTCGCCAGTGTGCACCATACAGTTTGATGGTGTGCATATTGCATATTTGTGCATATTTGGCAGTGTGCACGCACCATCAAACAGTAGACATGGTGACAGCAAGCGTATATGTTGACGTTGAATCATTCAAATCGGAGATGTTGCTGCATTTTGACTTTCCATAGACTAATAATAATCACCACCATGAGAAGCAAGTCACCTCCATTTTCATGCAAAAGGCATTAATACATCAAGTGCAAGAGCCACAGAGATAACAAGGTGCATCAGTGTTTTCATTTTTTAATAACTTTAGCTAGTGTAATGATACAAATTATAACAACATTTAAATCTTCCCTTTATTACAATGTAAAATCCCTGTCAATGTGGTACTAATTTTACAGTCTTTTTACATAGTGTGCGAAGGTACCAGCCAAAGTATTTTTAAAATACATTTTATCTTATGCATTAACTCGTTATTTCATCTGACTCCATAAATGAAAGGTTTTAATGATGTCTGTGCATCATTAAATGTTAGCGAATTTTTGACTATTCCTTTTAACTCTAATGAAAATAAAGTCAAAGTCTGTCTGTTTGAATGATCAAATATAACAATTTATTATGTCAGGTAAATGTATTATTAGTTCAAAGATAATCAATACAAAGCATCAAATGTTCTGGAGCAAAGAGCGAACCCGACATTATAAATAGGCTATGTGAAGCTGTGATTCTCGCGACCATAACCATATAGAGTTTGGGTGATCTCTGCAAGAGTGGGGGATGCGGGGAAGAAGTGTGTGTGTGAGAGTTCAAATGTTAATTTGCAGCAAGGTCCTTCGTCTCATAGACCAGTGGTCAGATCTATCAGTCACTGGTCAACCAGTTTTTCCAGACTTAGTTATAATTTGACAAAATATATTTCAAAATTAAAAAGAAATGTGCAGCATTTTGTCTGAAAAATAGTAAAAGGGACACTTTTTCATTTATAATCTCCATTAGATACAGATATAGATGAGCCTTTTGCCAAGAGAGTGAAGAAAAAGACTGACACATCTGCCACAATGACTCCCCAGACTCCACAGATGCCAAACATGCCTTCCTGTAAGTAAATCGTACTGAGTAACCACAACGTGTTTGATGTCTGTGTATTTTATTCATAATCTTTGTGTCTTGTTTTCCTCAGAAATTCGTATATATACTTTCAGTGAACTGCACTGACTTTCTAACTCGCAATGACCTTGTGTTTTTAGTCACCCCATCAATGGATTTCTTTTCAGCCAGACAACGAGGACAGCCCAAGTAAGTCTCCATTTTAACACTTTATTAACATTGTTTTTACCCCTGCCTGGCTGTACATTTAGGAATTTTCTCACAAATTTAGTTGTTTGAAATTCATTTAAATTAAATTAGATTTGTGTTGTACAGTATAGTGTAACAGGGTCCCCGCGGGTCCTTAAAAAGTCTTAAAATGTCTTAAATAAAATTTTCGCTTTTTAAGGCCTGAAAATGTCTTAAAATCTGAAATTTCCGATAAGGAGGTCTAAAATTTCACGTACGGACCTTAAATTTCTTGTCTGACTTGTTTTTTGAACAGTGCGCACCATTTGTGGGCAACGAATAAAGGAGACAACAACACAATACAGACTGTTTACGAGCGTTCATGCTTACGGTTGCCAGATTTAAAAAATTAAATCCCCAGTCAGAGCTTTTCTATTAAAGCAACACGTTTTCTAGCCGGTCTTGTCAATAGTATCTGGCAACCATGCTCGTGCACGCGCTCTCTACACTGCTGAAGAAGCGCGGATGATCCGAAAACACAGACAAGTAAGCTGGAGTTCAGTGATTTTCATTTGATATTTTCTACTTAAATTAATTGAAGTGTCATTCAGTTGGTCTTTATTCTGTCACGAGCCGTCGGTGTCAGGGTTGGGTGCAGGTGACCGAAGACGAGGACACGGAAGCTTCAATATAGTAGTTTTAATAACAAAAATGAAACTTTCAAAATGAAACAAGAACAAGACTCCAGGACTTCAAAGGTTTACACACAACCATACATAGACGACGATCGACCAACACTGGGAGAAAACACAGGGCTTAAATACACTTGGAATGATTGAATGATTAACTGAACACAGGTGATAAAACTGAACTCAAACGAGGAGCGGGAAAACTTAACAGGACTAAACCAAAAACCACAAAGACAGGGGGAAACAAGATCTCAAAACATAACTTAAACACACAGAAACGTGACACTACCTCCCCCCTTCCCGAAGGCGCGACCTCGCGCCGTATAACATCCAAAGGGGTGGGAGGGTGGGCGCCCTAGGCTGACGAGGGCATGGTGCAGGTCCAGGAAGCCTCCAGGGCGGAGCAGGCTGCGGGCGTGGCAATGGCGGAGCAGGCTGCGGGCGTGACCAAGGCGGAGCAGGCTGTGGGCGTGACCAAGGCGGAGCAGGCTGTGGTCGTGACCAAGGCGGAGCTGTGGGACCCTCGGGCGTCCAAGGCGGAGCTGTGGGACCCTCGGGCGTCCAGGGCGGTGCTGTGTGACCCTCGGGCGTCCAAGGCGGAGCTGTGGGACCCTCGGGCGTCCAAGGCGGAGCTGTGGGACCCTCGGGCGTCCAGGGCGGTGCTGTGTGACCCTCGGGCGTCCAAGGCGGAGCTGGCTCTTCAGGTGGCCACGGCGGTGAAGACCCTTCAGGTGGCCGTGGTGGTGAAGACCCTTCAGGTGGCCATGGCAGTGCAGACCCTTCAGGTGGCCATGGCGGTGCAGACCCTTCAGGTGGCCATGGCGGTGAGGACCCTTCAGGTGGCCACGGCGGTGAAGACCCTTCAGGTGGCCATGGCGGTATAGACCCTTCAGGTGGCCATGGCGGTGTTATCTTTTCGGGCCTCCGTGGATCTTTGGCCGGCCACGGCGAAGGCGTATGGCGCCCCCCCAAAATTTTCTTGGGGAGGACAGGCTCATGATCGGGAACTGACTTGACATCAACGGGCGCTGGGTCAACGGGTTCTGGGTCAACGGGCTCTGGGTCTGGGTCAACGGGCTCTGGGTCTGGGTCAACGGGCTCTGGGTCTGGCGCTGGGTCAACGGGCTCTGGCTCTGGCGCTGGGTCAATGGGCTCTGGCTCTGGCGCTGGGTCAACGGGCTCTGGCTCTGGCTCTGGGTCAACGGGCTCTGGCTCCGGCTCTGGGTCAACGGGCTCTGGGTCAACGGGCTCTGGGTCAGGGTCAACGGGCTCTGGCGCTGGCTCTGGGTCAACGGGCTCTGGCTCTGGCTCTGGGTCAACATGGGACTCGGAACTGGACGGGACCAGCACATCAGGGGATTCGGAACTGGACGGGCTCAGCAAATCAAGGGACTCGGAACTGGACGGGGCCAGCACATCATGGGACTTGGGGCTAGATTCATGCTCTAGCGGGCAGGCAACGGTCTCTGGCTCTGGCGGGCAGGCGACGGGCTCAGGATCTGGCTGGATGTGGCTGACGTGAACCCCAGCCTTGGGAGCCTTCTTTTTGGCCAATCGCACCGATATCAGTGGGGATCAGTCATACCGGATATCATCCGGGGAAGTCCAGGGACCGATCTGGCGGCAGGGCTGATGCGGTGTGCAGGCTCTGGTGGGCAGACGATGGGCTCTGGTGTGAGCGTGCAGGTGATGGGCTCAGGCGTTGGCGGGCTTGGAGCTGGCTGGAGTGGTAGATCCTCTACCAGGTAGCTGGATCCACACGCCCACAACGTGTGATCCACGAACTCCAGGAAGGATAGATGGAGATCCTTGACTAGAATTATCTGGGCCAATGGGTCCCTCAGACCACCCCAGAAACTCTTTGTGAGTTCCTCCTCCTCCAATGACTCATTATTGTAGAGACCCAGGTAACGCCCCGCATACTCCTCAAGTGAGCTCTCCTCTTGGAAGAGGATAGGCATTTCAAAGGGGCTCACCACCTTGCTTTTCCTCCTTCGGCCCATATTGTTAACGGTCGATCGTTCTGTCAGGGTTGGGTGCAGGTGACCGAAGACGAGGACACGGAAGCTTCAATATATGTAGTTAACAAGTTAATTGAAGTTCGGGAGCAGGACCACGCCTCAACTAATCAGCTCTCTTCCCGTCTGTATATATACACGGAACCCACCTTCACCATACCGTTCGTCTCAGTTGTTTCGACATGGATTCCGAGCTGCAGATCAACCCCTCTGACTCAGAAGACGATCTATTCAGAAACTCTCCTCCGTCACCGTCACAGAGCGTCAGGTCTCCACAACAATCCATAGGCAGCCAAAATTCACACCGGCTGCGTTCCGTCGTAGAAATCCCTCAGTCCCGCGGGCATTCACGTCACAGTTCATCATCGAAGATTTCTCCAACCCCGACTCGTCAGGATCGCTCTTCTCTGCAAACGAGAACTGCCATCAACGATCGACACAGGCACGAAAGCCGGAGCGATCGCTCTCCTCGTCAACCGCGTCATCATTCAACAAACCGTAATTCTCAGCGCACTCACGCCACGTCTCCCAGACCAGAGAATGCCATCAAGAATTGGACCGTGGCTCGCCTGCAGCGAGCTCTTAAGGACAAAGGTATCCAATTCAGCCGATCGGACAATAAAGCAAGACTATTTCAGCTTTACAAAGCATCTACACACACTACAGATTTAAATTCCGAGCCTCCAACGCTTCCGGCATTGACACGCGATCCTCTCATCGTCACTCATGACGTCACCACACTGCCTCCACAACGGCCTCAGTCAGCAGTATCCGCGCCACCTAGTGGAGACCAAGTAATACTACCATCTGCAACTTCTACCTCAGACTTATCCCAATTCATGGCATCTTTCTTTGCTTACCTAAGCTCACAAACAGCTACAAATCCTCACGGACATTCATCCCTTCATCCCAGCATCCATCCTTCTACCCTTCCTTCTGGCATTATCAGCCACACGGCCCCCGTTATTTCTGATTCTTCCCTACAAATTAACCCAATTCAAGTTCCTCATGCAGCAAACCCAGGACTTCTACCTCTCAGTGGACCTTTTCAACCCCCTCCTATTTCTTCCTTTTACGCAAGTAATCTACCCCTTTTCCCCTCCCTCCCCCACCCCTACCCCTCCCTTTCCCAACACCCTCACATCCTGCCTATAAATACTAACCCATATACTCTGGCCACAGCTGCAGCGCCTCCTCGTCCAGCTTCATCAATCCATCGACCCTCCCCAGCCTCTTCAGCCTCACGTCTTCAGATCTTATCAGTAACTACACAGATCTAGCCCAGCTTCTCCATCCATCCCTCATAAATATCAGCCAGCCCAGAGAGCTGCAAACCAGTCAAGGCCTAATGCAGTTCAGCCATCCTTTAAACTCTCGTTCAAAGGATCTCACTCCCACAGAATTCGCTTTAGCTTTCTCGATCTACAGAGATATATTGTGCTCTGTTTATCCCGATCGAAGAACCGAGCTGGACGATTACCTATCAATCGTTTTAGACATGGCTGTGCGTTTCGGAGGAACAGGCTTCTACAATTACCACGTTCTTTTCACTACACAAGCAGCAGGTCGGTTACAGCAGTTCAATCAGGGGACATACTGGGGCACTCTTGATGCAGAACTCTACTGTCGGATCTTTGCAGCACGCACTTCTATGTCCTGCGAGCTATGCGAGCACCATCACATCCAGCCTCCGCATGCACCATCACACCATCTCAATCTCAACCCTCCTCACGCAAAACATCCGTATTCAATAGATTATCCACAGCAGCTCCACCTCCTCCTCTAATTCCGAAACCTCTAAACATACAGCCCACAGCCAATGTTCCACTTCCCAAAGGCGTTGACAAAAGAGGACGACCGATCCTCTACCAAGGAGGCAGAATGGTATGCAACAACTTCAACCATCTTGGCTGCTCTCTTTCCAACTGCAGATTCCTACACACCTGCTCCTTCTGCGGAGGCGCCCATTCAAGAGCCTCTTGCCCCCACAACCCAACTGCTCTACCCGACTGACTATTACAGTATCTCGGCACACCAGTCAAGGTAGAAGCATTAGCCACTGCCTTAATAGACCACCCCGACAGAGAGTTCGTAGATTTCCTTATCAATGGATTTAAAAATGGCTTTCTTCCAGGCATAGAAATAATCCCAGACACTTCTCATCTCTCCCATAACCTCCAGTCTGCCCTCTCCGAACCAGACACCGTTGACACCTTAATAGCTAAAGAAGTCCAAGAGGGATTCATGATAGGCCCGTTTAAAGAACCTCCTTTCACTCTCTTTCGCATCAGCCCAATCGGAATCGCCACCAGGAAATACTCCGGGAAAAAGAGATTAATCATCGACCTGTCCTCCCCACACGGCACACACATTCCCAGCATCAATAGCATCATTCCAGCCCCAGACTTCTCCATGAAATATGCTTCCATCGACCAAGCCATCACTCTCATCCGCATGGCAGGCCACGGAGCATGGCTATCAAAAGCAGACATCACCAGTGCTTTCAAAGTCTTGCCCATCCACCCAGAGTTCTGGCGTTTTTTCGGAATATTCTGGAAAGGAGCTTATTATTTTTCAGTGCGCCTTACTTTCGGCTGCAGAAGCAGCCCCAAGATATTCGACTCCCTCTCGGAAGCTTTATGTTGGATTCTCATCAACAACCACAGGCTCCCCTACGTCCTGCACCTCCTCGACGACTTCCTCATCATCACACCTACATCCGCACCTCCACACTCAGGACTTTCCACCCTTGTTAAAGTGTTTTCCGAACTAGGCGTACCCCTTTCAAAAGAAAAGACCCAAGGGCCCTGCACCGCCATCGAGTTTCTAGGCATCACCCTAGACTCCATCTCCTTCCAAGCATCTCTACCTCCTGAGAAAACACAACGCATTTCATTGCTCCTATCGAACTATCTTCTAGCAGACAGGTGCACAAAGCAACAGCTGCTAGCCCTTCTCGGCCACCTTAATTACGCCATCCGAATAATTCCCCAGGGGAAATCTTTCCTTTCCAACCTACTGTCAAAAGCAGCAACTATACCCTCTCTACACGACAAAGTCACCTTGGATGAAGCTTGCAAAATGGAAATGCGGCTCTGGCAGAAATTCCTGTCTTCATGGAATGGCATATCCTTCTTTTACAACGACTACGTCACACAGCCAGAAGACATTCAGCTGTACACAGACGCAGCGCCTTCCATAGGTTTCGGCGGATACTACAGCGGCCGCTGGTTTGCTTCCGAGTGGCCAGCAGAGTTCAGCCATCTAATTCAGCAGCCGGACTTTCCCTCATCAGCACTTCACGAGATGTACCCCGTCATTATAGCAGCCCTCCTTTGGGGGCATGAATGGTCCCGACACTCCATACTCATCCATTCAGACAACTCAGCGGTAGTTGAAATCATAAACAAAGGCAGATCCAGTTCCCTGGCAATCATGCAATTAGTCCGCAGACTGACACTTATATCAGCGCAACGTCAGTTCATCATCCGAGCAGCGCACGTTCCAGGATACCACAATAGCATAGCCGACTCATTGTCTCGTTTCTCTTTTCAGAAGTTCAGAATCTTAGCTCCAGAGTCAGACATCCATCCCACGCCAGTTCCACCGTTTTCAGCCACCATCTTCAACTAAATCCACAGCTGGAAGAACTTTCACATGCTTCACGGGAAGCTATTCTCAACGGCCTTGCCCAGAGTACCCTCTCCGCTTACTTGACCGGTTGGAACTGTTTTAAGGCTTACCACTCCTTTTACCAACTCCCATTTCCTCTAATGAATGTTTGGTCCATCTGCAACTTCGTTACTCATGCCCATTCCTACCAAAATATCAGGGCATCCTCCATTCAGACATACCTATCCGGAATTCATTTTATCTACAAACTCGCCACCGGCGACCAATGCCCAAACATTTCTCACTCCCACGTATCTATGCTTATCAGAGGTCTTCGAAAACAAGAACCAGTCCTCGACATCAAACGCTTACCCTTAACTTCTGACCTCCTGAGCCAATGCATCCACACCTTACGTTCCGGCTACTTGAGCCCATCGATCGACCAAACATTAGAGTGCATGTTCCTTCTCGCATTCTTCGGCTTCCTGCGATGCTCTGAATTCGCCCCGTCTACTTCAGCCTTCAATCCAGCCATTCATCCCAGCCTCTCAGACATCACCGCTCATACGCCTGACTCTCTGATATATAACCTAAAGAGAAGTAAAACCGACCAATTCGGAGAGTCGTCTCCAATATACATTTTTCGCCTTCACTCCTTCCTCAGTCCTTATGAGCCACTTTCGGAATACGTTTCTTCCAGATACGCCAACCATTCATCTCCTCAAGAACCACTCTTCCTCACGGAAAACAGGAAAATGGCCTCGAGATTCTGGTTTAGTAAACACTTCCAAAGTATTCTCAGGACCTCCGGCATATCTCCCGAACATTACTCTACACATTCATTCCGGATCGGAGCAGCCACCTCGGCCGCCAGCACGGGCATCTCGGACGAGACAATCAGAGTCCTAGGTCGATGGTCTTCCGAAGCGTACCGCTTGTACATCCGTAATAATCTTAACGATCTCCGTCAAGCTCAAGCCCGCATCGTCTCATCCAAACCTTTTGGGGGTCTTCAAGTAACGCAGGTTACTGCCTACCGAGACGAAGCCCCCACTCTGAGTCTCCCGGGTCAGACTCCCTGAGCAGCCAGACGGAGAACCGCAGTTTACTTTTCCCCCGTCCCCCTTCGACCCTTCTTTCATTCCTAAAGCTAATAGCTAATTCCGCGCAGTCGTGGCGTGGTCCTGCTAGTGAAATGTAGTTAACAAGTTAATTGAAGTTCGGGAGCAGGACCACGCCTCAACTAATCAGCTCTCTTCCCGTCTGTATATATACACGGAACCCACCTTCACCATACCGTTCGTCTCAGTTGTTTCGAACCCCACCCACCCTTCCCCTTCCCATTCATCCATCCATCCATCCATCCCTCTTTCCCCCCGACCCTACACCTCTAAACTCGACCCCACCCACCCCTTCCCTTCATTCATCCATCCATCCATCCATCCCTCTTTCCCCCGACCCCCCACCTCTAACTCGACCCCACCCACCCCTTCCTTTCCAACTCATCCATCCATCCCACTTCACCCGACCCCAATCCTCTCCTTCAATCTCTAACATCTCAATTTTACTTCCACAGGCTGCACCCGGGGGGGTCTTCAAGTAACGCAGGTTACTGCCTACCGAGACGAAGCCCCCACTCTGAGTCTCCCGGGTCAGACTCCCTGAGCAGCCAGACGGAGAACCGCAGTTTACTTTTCCCCCGTCCCCCTTCGACCCTTCTTTCATTCCTAAAGCTAATAGCTAATTCCGCGCAGTCGTGGCGTGGTCCTGCTAGTGAAAGTAGTTTTAATAACAAAAATGAAACTTTCAAAATGAAACAAGAACAAGACTCCAGGACTTCAAAGGTTTACACACAACCATACATAGACGACGATCGACCAACACTGGGAGAAAACACAGGGCTTAAATACACTTGGAATGATTGAATGATTAACTGAACACAGGTGATAAAACTGAACACAAACGAGGAGCGGGAAAACTTAACAGGACTAAACCAAAAACCACAAAGACAGGGGGAAACAAGATCTCAAAACATAACTTAAACACACAGAAACGTGACAGTCGGGGGGGTCTTGGAGTTCATCACCTCTTTTGCACCTTGCTTTTAAATCGCTAGTAAAGGAGTCAAAGTAAAATACGCACGCCTCACAGGCATTCATAACGGTACGGAGGAGAGCAATGTATTCGTTTAATTCCTAGGGAAGTTGAGCGTGAACACACACTCGCACAATATGAATCCCCGTATATGCAATTTCCTTTTGTAGGCTTAGCGCCAATTTCGGGGGCGGCTATGTTATAATGGCTATTACTGATCAATACAACTGAAATTTAACAAAAAGAGTTAAATATTAAATATAAGTCACTATTTAACTTGTTTTTTATTGTGTATATTCTTGTAGCGTATTTAGGGTGAATCTGAATAATTAAATATATTCTGGATAACTAAAATCCTAAGAGCCTTCAAAGGCCGGGAAGCTTCCAAACCAGCGTTCCCCACCCCCAGGACTCAAAATTAACACACACACACACACACACACACACATTCCACCACACATCCCCCACCAGGAATGTGGAATGTGCCACAGGAAGTTAATGTTACAGAGAAAAGAAACTTCTCTTTTTAAAAGACATTGTAAACAGAAATATTCAATGTGTTTTATGTGTTTGTTTGTTCATGTTACATTGAAATAACTGAGTTTGCCATTATGTATTTTTACATGTAACTGCGTATTCCCTAGAATTCTAACGAAGGAGAACTGAATTTTGCAGTCATATATATTCTATTATACTTCCCCTTTTGAATTATACGAACAATGTATCTACTCTCATCTTACGATTTGTCTTTTAGGGGTTTGATCTATGTGTTGGGAAACTAATGGTATAAGGTCTTAAACTTTGCAAACTGTTTAACCAAATCCGTTTTTGGCAAGTTTGGTCTTGATAAACTCCAATCTTCGTTCCCCATTTGTTAATTGACATTACATTTTGCTAAACTTGGTGACACACTAGTATTATAAAAATTGTGAAGATTCTTCCCTTAAACACCCAATGAAATTAGGGAGTCAAATGCCTGGTTAGAACACCATGGGCCATAAAACCTCCCCCCAAAGAGAAAGCTCCTGATTGGACCCTCTTCCAAAAGAAGGCGGAAAAGTCAGGGCTTCAAAAGGACTGAACACCAGTTTAAACCCCCTCTTGCTTCGCCCGTCGTTACTGCTGCATCATGTAACCCGATCCGTGGTCTCCTTCGGAGACCCGATCCGATCTTTATATCTTTCCTTTGTAAGGCAAAGTTTTGTTTTCCATAGTCGACTCTGTTTACTTCCACGGAGTGAAACAAACGTAGCCGAGCTACTTTCATTGGTAATGCTACTCAAAGACTTTAAACCGCCGCGCAACCCGAGCGCTCAGAGACAACACGTGACGCTTACACACACAAAGGACTCCGCTCACGCACGCGGCCGGGACAGGCCTTCAGGAATGCGACAACACAGCGAGACCCATAACTTGTGCAAGTATCTCTTTATAACGCTTCTAAGGAGCATTAAGATGATGTTTCGTGTTGTAATCAGAAAGGTGAATGTCTTAGGAGGAAGTATGCCAATGTTCTCTCCCTCTCTCTCTCTCTCCCTCTCTTACACGCTTTCGCGTGTAAGTTATCCATTGCCCAAACTTTACGCATTTCTCATTCATTGATGTCATATTATGTTTCGTTCGTGTTAATGTTTGTAAATACATGTATTCCTGTAACGTAGTAAATATATATAAGTAGACATGTCTTTATTAAATCATTATATTCACTTGACTGATGGACTTCCTCTTTGCTCAATTTCGAGGCTCTTAAGTGCCAAGAAGATCTTTTATGCTACAAGCTTTACGAATTAATTAATTATTTCAATAATTAATAATTTAAAGAGTACTTATTATGGGGCAGGAAGCCCAATTCTTCTGGCCAGAGAATTGCGTTTCCTGCAATCCTATAAAGTAAGATGATATTGGGGAAAACCCCTCAATATTCTTCTGACAATTGAGCTAAATTAATTTTGCCTGATTTGTAAGACGTGATCTGTGTAATTGACTGCAATCAAATTGTTAAAATGAAAGGATTGCATGTATACATCCAGGTAAAATGACATTCTCCTTTAGAGGGAGATTTATTAACATGTAAGACTGATCTAATCCAAACATGTATGAATAATTATTAATTACCAATTATTAATTATGATATGCAAATTCCCCATGGATTAGACCCGCCTAAAGTCTTTACAGTTTGGTGGAGAATATGCTAGGCACACTTTAAACTTGTTTTTGAGCAAAAGAGATCAGTTCAATCTTGTCTATATTGTGATTTAATAGTGTACGTGCACCTCGGTTGAGCGAATGCACTGCGAACTCATCGTGACTGATTAAAGGCAAAAAGCCATTTCAGTCCAGCGAAACTAAGAAGTAAACTGCAGTTTTCATAGTTTCACAGTATTAAATTTGTCCTATAAAAGACGAAGAAACCTCTTGTGAACGACGACATTTTTAATATTAAACTCCCCTGTCCGAACGATGTTCTTCTGTCAGGGTGAAGACAAGATTTAGTGAAACGATGCTCTTTCACTATTCTTAAAAAGGCCTTATATTAAATCGTTAGATTAACGGTAAACTCCTGGTTAAAAATTGACGTAGCTACTCAATTGTAAAACCTAAAGCATATCTAATCATAAGTGCTATTTGATAATATGTTATGGGAGTCGAAAAAACAGACGAATAATTCCTGTTATTTATGCGCAGCGCAGAAGCCCTGCCAGACGTGTTTGTTAGAATATAGCACAGAAAAATCCAAAACCTTAAAACATTTTAATCAGTAAATGCTATTTGATAAATGTTATTTGGATTCGAATGACAGACGTATAATTCCTGTTATCTATATTAATGTGGGGAAGCGAAGAAATCCTTCCGTGCACACGTGTCGAAAAAGGAAAAACCCGCCGAGGTTTGAAATTTATAAGCGAACACGTATGAATCATAGTGCTAATTATTTGTGGTAGCGAAAAACAGATGCCTAATTCCTGTGAACCCTATGTGTGTGTGTAGAAAAAAAATCTTGCCACGCTGTTTAGTGAAATATAGCACCAAAACCTCCAAAAGATTTTAATCATTAAATGCTATTTGATAATGTATTTGGATCCAACCGACAGACGTATAATTCCTGTTTTCTCCTACATAGCGCAGGAAAAAAATTCTGCAAGTCGTGTTTGTTAAAACATAGCATCAAAAAATCCGCTGAGATTTAGTTTTGATAAGTGTGATCGCTACAGAAAGCAAAGCGTCTGCACGCTCAAATTTGAATCACACATGGAAGCAGGCCGGTTGTTGTTCCGCTGACAAACACTAGAGGGCAACCCTTAGCCTAAGTGATTGACAGTTCTCGAATTACGTACCGCCCCCTTGCTTCATCCTGCATGAGCGAAATGTCGCCATCATGTGGACACTAGTAACAAGGTCATCCTTTCCTAAACATTTTCTCTCCCATCACAATTTCAGATTTTTCCAGTGAATTCCTGATATTGTGCTTCCAACTTTCAATGCATGTGCAAGTTCCAGTGTTACTAACATGATTTTTCACTCCTGACTGTGTACACTTATTTTGAATTTAGTTCAAACCACATTTGAATTTAAAAAAAAAAAAAAAATATTCAAAAGTAAGTATTAACAGTCCCTGATGAACACTTAGTAGTGCGGCCCCCTTGTGGCCTTCCCCTGCTAAGTCAGCTCATCTCCTATCTCCTACTCTTATTCCGTTTTGAAGTGGCCTTCTCACAGTTGATTTTATGTTGGATATTATCCTCATCATACATAATGCCAACCTTAAATTTCCTACACTTATTCAAATTTGATTTGAAACAAACAAATTTCAAGATTAATGTGAATTAAGTCTCCTTCCCTGTGGGCAAGAGTTTTATGGCTTTACGTCTATATTTCCGGTCTCAAATTATTTTTAATAATTTTGATTTGATATGTTATGACAACAATTCTAGAAGTTACTTAACATCTATGCATACGCTCGATTTGAAGTGTATTTAAACCAGTTTGAATGCAATTCAAATCAAGTTCTCGGTCAGCCAGGTTGACCACTCGGAGGAAGTGACCCAAACCCCTTTGTGGCCCAAACGCGCCACTACTGCCTGTCTTCTCCCGGGGTCCACCCTACTTTATTACTTTTGATTATTAATTTCCATTAATAGTAAAAGTAATAATAATAAAAGGAATTTAATAAAAAAAAAAAAATTTTTTTTTTAGGAATTTGTTTTTGGGTTAAGTTATTTTGATAAATAACATCATTTTCATAATTTCCTTTTACCATTATTTAGGAAAACCTTTGCTTCTATTTTCTACATACATAATTGCTCAATTCAGTTTAAACAAGAAAGCTTTCATTCACTGTTAAGCTACTTGTTCACACTGTTCTGTATTTACATGTAGAAACCACTAAAGAGCTGTGGTGATTTGACAGTCATCTCTGCTTGGAGTCCAGCACGCTGGTTCATCTCACCTGCGTCACCAGCACTGACTGAGCGCGAGTCCCGGACTTTCCTGTATCTCTCCGTTAGTGCGGCCCGCAACAACGACATCACCAATTTGGCACTGCCGGTTGTGATTCAAAGTCAGGTTGCGTGAGAGGGAGCACATCGGTACAGATACACGAAAGGCCCGGGACACTGCTGTCAAGCGTTTGGGACGACAGAAAGACCAACCACGATGCTGACTCCAACCCAAATGACCTCATTCCACCCCAGGCAAACTAAACAAAGGTATTAAACCCATCCACTTAATATTTGCTACAGAATCTAGAGATTCCCCCGGTTATTGAAGTGTTTGGCTCCCTCCTCCTCTCCGAGCCACAAACCGCAGGCTTAGGCCTCCTCTTCCCCTGTAACACTTCCTGTGTACTCTTAACGCCATTTCATTACAGACCTTCCCATCTTGGATGGTTGCATGTTACTTCAAACTCTGCTATCTTGCCACTGCTCTTTTCTGTCGTGCTCTGTTCTTTTCAGTTCACCTAGAAGACAGAACCTATCTGAGACAACAAGGAACGCTGAATAATAATTAGACAACAAGCCGCTAGCATCAACAGGTGACCCCCTAAGCTACCGCCCTGTTAAAATTTTATTCAGGCCCATGATGACCTAACCAAATTGTCCCACAGAATGATTTAACTGTCTGCATCAGTTAACCACAATTTGCATACGCGGCATAGCCCGTATTATAGCTCGTTAAACGTAGAACAACTTGCTTGGTCTCTCTGTGTGTGTTGTGTTCCTCTCGCCCACAGTCGAAACCAGTATGTTCCGGTCCTACAGTCCCACAACCGCTGGGACAACCTGGACACATGGCTGAGATTCATGACACCTCCATTCCTGCCCAAGGTCGCCAGTGACTCAGAGCTTCAAAGCCAAGAGCGACGTGGACCAGCTGATGGCGCACAAACCAAGCCAAAGCTCCCACGACAAAGACCGGCCAGACACGTCCAAAACCTCGCTTGCCAGCTCATCGCACCAGCACGTCTCCATGAAGTTGCAACGCTAAGGATGCAAGCCGAGGATGACAACGACCCCGAGCTACAGAAGGAAGTGAAAAGACTTCAACCCGCCCTGTCTGATCTTCTACACACAGACCGCAGAGAACAGTCAGAGAAAAGAGCCAGAGAGGAACCCAACGAGAAACTCCAACAAAAGTGAAGCCCCTTTGCAAAGAGCAGAGGCCGAACTTAAAGAGACTCGAAAGCCACGGCCTGAAAAAGAAAAAACTGGCAAGAGGCCCGTGCTACCAGCCACAAGCTCGTTCAGCAGAGACTGAACCCAAAGAAAGAGACACTAAAGCCACGGCTCTTGAAACCACTTACACACGGGCCGAGCTGAAATCCATGAACTTACTCAACAGAGACACGATCTCAAAGCCGAACTTGACATTGTTCCACAGAGTTGAAACACTCTTATAGACTACCAGCCGCTGCGGCAGGCCTTCATTAAAGAATTCTCTGATCCAGAATCCGAAAAGACTTTGAAAAACCCCACGATCTACTGTCTCTGAACACTACTCAGAGATGCCTCCAGAGGGCGCCCCATAACACCATAGCCCTGTTCACAGAGAGTCGAGTCCGTTCCAGGCCACTGGTAAGCCCAAGCCTGAGCACGCATCAGACAAACACAATGCCGCCACGTCTGAGACAGCCGAGACCCTGAAGTCGCTGAAAAGCTTCTTCACAAAAGACTTTCCAAAAATTCAAGAGGTACAAGCTTTACATCCTATACCTGAGCGTAAGACCTACAGGTACACAGAACACTGCTCGTCAGCCACAGACACAGAGCAAACGGTCACATCACAAAGTGACAGCAGCACACAGCCACCACAGCTGACAGCTGCACAGCCTGAGTGAGACCGCACAGTTTCCCACAGCTGGGACCGAAACCCCAAAAGAGCTGATCAAAAGGGGGTGGGCCCGGAAACTCTACCTACCCATCACTCTAGACAATGAGGTGAGCCTTGAAACACGGGAAAGTCACCGGCTCAGACCTCACTTTAATGTCAGCTCAACTCTTTGAAAGACTCAGTGCTATAGCTAAGAGCGAAGATCGAACTCTTATACCCCACATGTGTGAGCTGAACGTGCAGTCGTACAACCAGAACGTACAACCGGCTAGAACAGAGAGCTCCCATTTACCTGACAATTGGTCCTTCTGAGGCCTACCCACCCAGTGTACATCTCACAAATGAGCACGCACCCCTTTCTGATTGGCAAAGACCTGCTAGAACGCTCTAAGCTTCATTAGACTTCAAACACCTGACCGTCTGGGCCCTCCAGTCACACTGGTCACCAGAGCCAGACTCCAAGGTCAGAGTTCCCAAGAACTCCAGCAGCCATCTAGGGTACACAGCCTCAGCACCAAGTCAAAGTTCCAGTTCGCTACCCTGCACCTTCCGGCTCGCCAAAGACCACGCAATGCCCACTCAACGATGCGTGACCTAATGCAGAAGGCCTCTAACACAGAAGGCCTCCTCAGAAAGAATTCCTAAAACCCCACTGACTTTGAACTGCAAAACCAGAAGACACTGCACGAACACAGTGCAAGACTCTGCTAAAAGGGTCCCTGATCAGCATAGAACATAGAACTTTTAAAAGTAGATGAAAATGTCTGCTCAAAGAGTTGCAAGACTCTGCATTCGTAAAATTAGAATTTTACTGACTTAAAGAAAATCTTGAATGGACGTGTAAGCCTCACCTGCCAACAGACTATGCACGACTCTTTCGAACCAAGCATTTGCAACATGCTGGTTGAAATGACACTGCTAAACATTAGTTTCTATGACAATGAAGGGTTACAGGAAACGCTAGCTCCAAATAGGGCATACGTCACTGCGACGTCAGAGTTGAGTGAAACCACCTGAGCTTTAAACTACAGTTAACCTATGGGCGTGCATTTAATCGTTACGATCCAACTAAAACACAATGTGCAGCACGCATTTTTGATCGCTGGCTTGTCTAAATGCAGATAAACGATTGCTGAAATTGACATCTCTACTTTAAGTAAAATAGCCTTAGATTTCCAACTAAAATTAGCATGTTAAGCAGTAAAGCGTAAGTCTGTTTGATGAAGAAACCTCATCTCAGCAGCCTGTAAACTGTACCGATGTTTATTCTGCTTTGCTTAAAAGAAATCCAAATTGCAGTATGACTAAACCTGTGTCTTAACAAAGAAAGCTCAGGACAAAGTTATATCTAGGTAGACCTGGGCGACGCTCCCCTTTCTACAAATGTAAAGGCCTTACAAATTATTGTTTGATTGATGTAATTCACCTAAACTTTAGCTGCATCTGCAAACAGAGAGCTACCTAGTGATCAAAACTGCTGTAATCGCTGAAAAGTCAGCAGTAGTGCACAAGAGGGACGTAACTATATATGCTTAGACAAGCTTTGACTCCCAGCAAATCTATTTCCTTACTCTGTAAACAAATAGAATAAGTTGCTTAAAATAAGGAGAAGAGTTCCATGAGTAAAATTAGCTAATGCCAAAACACATCTGCATTTTACTTCATGTAACACCGAGTCCTAGAAAGACTTAAAATAAAGTTGCACCCCGGTTAACCCGTTTAAACATGCATAATTCATGTAAAATGTACAGACAGCCTTTAGGGACTGTTTGAATTGTCTGACATGCTCTAGTTTCCATGACAACGACTTGTCACAGGAAGTGCTAACTTGTGATGTCACCTTGTAAACAAACCAGCCTAGGTGGCTACGCTAACCTAGCATCCTTCCAGCTCACTCTAAGCTAAACTAACATAGCATCCAGCTAGCTTACGCTACACTAAGCTAACCTAGCATCCTTCCAGCTCACGCTAAGCTAAACTAACATGGCATCCAGCTAGCTTACGCTACGCTAAGCTAACCTAGCATCCTTCCAGCTTACGCTACGCTAACCTAACCTAACATCCATCCAGCTTAGGCTAAGCTAAATAATAACTTCTACAATTAGCAGTTAGCATAATTTACTTGAACCCTTAATCACCGCTTGTGTTTACACAGTGCACAGTATTCTAAAATACTTTCCTTAACACCAGTTAGGGTTCCTAATTATTCACATTCCGTGTTGCAATTCTTCTTAGCTAAAGTTCACCTTTACTAGTTGAGGCATAGCCCTTGCTAACCGTCGAAGGCTAACTTTGAAGATACCCTGTTAATTAAACTTAAGTTAACTACATGTAAACTGTGTAGCTAGAGAAGAATTCATATAGCAATAGCCATCTTCATCGGCAGGTGACTAATCCTTTGATGGGACACACACGATGTGGCCTCGAACACGCAACCGTTGTAACCCACTATGAAGTGTTGGCCCAGGCAAATCAAAAGTTTAGTCACTAATGCCACTGATTATTCTCGCCTTCAGATCATTCCCGTTGTTTTGATCACTTTGTTTCTTTTTGCTTTTAATTTTAATTTTTGTTTTCTTTTGGCTCTTCTTTAATTTTTTTTTCCCCATTTTATTTTATTTGACCTTGATATTAATAGCACTCAGCTATTCCCCTTACTTTTCGGTCATCTCTATGATTTAAAATTTATTTTATTCTTTGACCTGGATATTAATAGCACTCAGCTATCCCCTTTACTTTTCGGTCATCTATATGATTTAAAATTTATTTTATTTCCTCTCTTGTTCAAATGTGGTTCCATTTCCCATAGGGCCCAGAAAGGAAACAGAGACACCTTTATTTGTGATTTTGTTTTATTTTCAACAAGTGTACTCATTTTTGTGACCCTGCAACACAAGTAACTTCAACAATTTACTAGGGCACAACTATAGTCCAGAGGATTGATAATAAGCATAATTTGAATAGGAAAGCTGTCCTTTTTCCCCATCATTCACTTCGTCAAGCCGTAGTGAACCACTAGTTAAGTCCAGAGAAATAATTTAGTCATAAGAACCATCTTAAGGCATTTATTTCATCTCGGCTATGCCCTTTCCATGGAATAATCTCGGAACCACACCTCTTAGCCTCCTAACATCCACAGCTAAGATAAGATACAAGACACACTTCACTAGCTAGCTACATGTGAAACACCTAGCTTTAAGCTACATACCTAGCGAACCAGTTAAACCATGGTTCTGAACTTTTAGGGTCATGCATTAGGCTCTCACTACAAGTATGACAACATGTCACAGAGCCCCTGCTTCACCTGACCTTAACCTTCCAGCTTACCAAAGACTATCACAAAACTATGGACACTATGAGAAACCACCTCTCATACCCCTCCAACCACCCACGAAAGTCGTGTGCACCCACCGACAACCGGTGCCCCACACAACCTACGTCAACAAGCACATGCTGCGTGCACTGGACAACATTCAGCGTTCTGCACCTGATGCCATCACCGCGCCACAGCTTGTTCTGCCACAGTGCAAAAGGGGGGTAATGCCACAATGTATGCCCTATGCCCATGACGCACCATGTGCTGCAACCCGCAGCACCAGAGACACTTGCAAGACACCGAAGCAAGTGGCATACTGGCGCCCTCAAAGCGAAAAGACTGTCCTAGCCAACCAAGGACGATGTTCGCTGAAATTTTTCCTCCCTTTCTCTCTTTCTCTCTCCCTGTCACTTTTACCAGGATGCTGCTGTGCTTCCAGCCAACAAGAGGGCAGCCGCAATCGGACATCTCACCAGGTCCGGCACCAAGCACCATCCTAAGGGAACAACCAAGACTCCTTTTCTGCCGGACCCGCACTCAGAAAGTGCCTGTGCCACCTGATCCTCACAACGCCTACAGAACGCACTACCCCGGCGTAACGACACAATACAGCTGGGTAGGTGCCAACGGACAGAGGAGGCCCTCACGCACACTGAGGCCGATGTCGAACACATGCTCGACCAACTTGAGAAAATGACTGTCACGCTAGCGGAGCCAGGTGGCCACAACCGCCGCCGCACTGCCGTCAGAACTCTGTTTAACACTTGTATGTCCGGCATGAATGCAGTAAACCTCGCCAACGTCGGACGGCATGCAGCCAAAATTCAGACTGAGATTCCACAGAGAACAGAGCCACTCACAACAGAGTGCATCCCTGCAGCCCATCGACAAGACAATAGGGAACTGTGGTAACTTTCAACACTCACAGCGTTCTGCCTACCCCGACAGTGAACTCCATGAAACAGCTGCTTACTGCCTTCCATAATGACTTTGCTCAAAATCAGCTGGTAACAGCCCTGATGACAAACCTGCTAAGGGGGGGGGTGAACTCCTCCATCGACAGCCTCGCCATGGGTAGAATCCCACCGCACCTGATACCCTTAGGCCTCATGCAAACCGTGCTGGCGTCCGCCATCACCACGCCAACTGACTCTTTAAAAATACACCTTGCCTACTCTCATGGGTAGTGCCATCCCACTCTGCATCACCACAAGCAGAGAAAATGGGACGTTCCCCTGAACTTACCCATCATAGTCAAGCCGAATCCACCGGCTCAAGAACATTGTCCATGTCAGATTTTGAGAGGCAGCACTCACATCAAGATCCGCATGCCGTACGTGATTGCCTTGCATGACAGCGACACCAAGCTGTCCCCAGCTCCGAATCCACACATGTGCACATTGACCAAAGACATTTACTATCCCTGCCCTAACAAATCTTTCCTCAGAGACAACCCTGACGGAACCTGCGGGCTGCAGATCAGTGGCACAAGCTGCCCTGCTAAAGCCAAGCCTCGCACTCAAGTCACCGAGACCCAAGCAGAGATTGTAAGTGATCTGTCACCTTGCTCAGCCAGAGCAGCGCATCCAAGTACCAAAAGGCCCCATCCTTCTTCAAGAACCACACTCTCACCCTAACTCCAGAAAGGGAACTGTGGTTTGCAAAAGGAGATCCCAGCTAATTGACATTACATCTATCAACTACACCCTGACACTCGACAGTCATCCTGCACAGGAGGCTCAACGAGATGCGAACATCTACAGCCAAGCCCACGGGACCCTCAGGAAGAGGGTACCACGCTGGAGGCTGCGTCGAACTTTATCAAGCTGAGCCCTCAGCCTCAGCCTAACAGCACCTCCTACCCAATCATCATGATTCACCTGCCATCCGCCAATGGTGATGATTTGTCGTCATATGATGTCCAACACACGGGGACATCATCCGACGAAAGGGGGGAAATATGTAGCGTATTTAGGGTGAATCTGAATAATTAAATATATTCTGGATAACTAAAATCCTAAGAGCCTTCAAAGGCCGGGAAGCTTCCAAACCAGCGTTCCCCACCCCCAGGACTCAAAATTAACACACACACACACACACACACACACATTCCACCACACATCCCCCACCAGGAATGTGGAATGTGCCACAGGAAGTTAATGTTACAGAGAAAAGAAACTTCTCTTTTTAAAAGACATTGTAAACAGAAATATTCAATGTGTTTTATGTGTTTGTTTGTTCATGTTACATTGAAATAACTGAGTTTACCATTATGTATTTTTACATGTAACTGCGTATTCCCTAGAATTCTAACGAAGGAGAACTGAATTTTGCAGTCATATATATTCTATTATACTTCCCCTTTTGAATTATACGAACAATGTATCTAATCTCATCTTACGATTTGTCTTTTAGGGGTTTGATCTATGTGTTGGGAAACTAATGGTATAAGGTCTTAAACTTTGCAAACTGTTTAACCAAATCCGTTTTTGGCAAGTTTGGTCTTGATAAACTCCAATCTTCGTTCCCCATTTGTTAATTGACATTACATTTTGCTAAACTTGGTGACACACTAGTATTATAAAAATTGTGAAGATTCTTCCCTTAAACACCCAATGAAATTAGGGAGTCAAATGCCTGGTTAGAACACCATGGGCCATAAAACCTCCCCCCAAAGAGAAAGCTCCTGATTGGACCCTCTTCCAAAAGAAGGCGGAAAAGTCAGGGCTTCAAAAGGACTGAACACCAGTTTAAACCCCCTCTTGCTTCGCCCGTCGTTACTGCTGCATCATGTAACCCGATCCGTGGTCTCCTTCGGAGACCCGATCCGATCTTTATATCTTTCCTTTGTAAGGCAAAGTTTTGTTTTCCATAGTCGACTCTGTTTACTTCCACGGAGTGAAACAAACGTAGCCGAGCTACTTTCATTGGTAATGCTACTCAAAGACTTTAAACCGCCGCGCAACCCGAGCGCTCAGAGACAACACGTGACGCTTACACACACAAAGGACTCCGCTCACGCACGCGGCCGGGACAGGCCTTCAGGAATGCGACAACACAGCGAGACCCATAACTTGTGCAAGTATCTCTTTATAACGCTTCTAAGGAGCATTAAGATGATGTTTCGTGTTGTAATCAGAAAGGTGAATGTCTTAGGAGGAAGTATGCCAATGTTCTCTCCCTCTCTCTCTCTCTCCCTCTCTTACACGCTTTCGCGTGTAAGTTATCCATTGCCCAAACTTTACGCATTTCTCATTCATTGATGTCATATTATGTTTCGTTCGTGTTAATGTTTGTAAATACATGTATTCCTGTAACGTAGTAAATATATATAAGTAGACATGCCTTTATTAAATCATTATATTCACTTGACTGATGGACTTCCTCTTTGCTCAATTTCGAGGCTCTTAAGTGCCAAGAAGATCTTTTATGCTACAAACTTTACGAATTAATTAATTATTTCAATAATTAATAATTTAAAGAGTACTTATTATGGGGCAGGAAGCCCAATTCTTCTGGCCAGAGAATTGCGTTTCCTGCAATCCTATAAAGTAAGATGATATTGGGGAAAACCCCTCAATATTCTTCTGACAATTGAGCTAAATTAATTTTGCCTGATTTGTAAGACGTGATCTGTGTAATTGACTGCAATCAACTTGTTAAAATGAAAGGATTGCATGTATACATCCAGGTAAAATGACATTCTCCTTTAGAGGGAGATTTATTAACATGTAAGACTGATCTAATCCAAACATGTATGAATAATTATTAATTACCAATTATTAATTATGATATGCAAATTCCCCATGGATTAGACCCGCCTAAAGTCTTTACATTCTGTAATTGATATTTCTTATTCTATTGCTATTATTATAGTATTATTAATAGCCTAAACCATATGCTATTATCAATATTTTTATGATTGTATTATTGTATGATATTATATAATTATACTATTCATTACTATTTTATTTGCTTATACTGCATTGCACAGTAATTGTACCATAACATATGTATTATCATAAATGATGCAGTTATCTTTGTTATTGCTCAAATCTGGTCAATCACAAAAAATGCTTTTTCCACAATTAGAAGACTTAAATTATATCTCAGTATGGGGGTCTTCATCATTCTTATCCAAGAATAAAAAGCCAGATACATGACAAGTCTGAGTTTTGACCATTCTTTATTAAAAGAAATATTTTACAAGTGTAATTATTGAGATTTTAAATAACTAGAGATGGAACTTTATGTACACCACATACAAACCACTGAAATCGCTTGATAAATATAAAAGCAGTTTTTGTTTTTATCCAGAAAAAAACGCAGCTCACCCTTGATTACAGTGCAGTCTTGCCCTCCGCAAAATGGCGGACCCGTTGACGTATCGCAGCAACGTTCCAAAGCGGCCAATAGGGCGTCTATGTATTATATTATGTCTATGTTCTGCACACAATAGGAAAGAAACTGTTGTACAGTAGGTAGCCAACCAGAATGCCTATTTCCGCCGCGGCGTCTACCGCGGTGAATTCACCCCGGCAAAAAAAAACCCAGTCTCATTTCTAAGTCATTCGCGAAATGACCGCCAGGTGGCGCAAAGGGACATTTAGCGAAAGCAAAACGTATGTAAAAGTAGCCTACATTTTAAATAGAATATAGCAAACTTTTAGAGCAGAATATTTTATGAATCAAAATTTAAAAGAGGCCTATCTCGCAGTCAGTGAAAATAAATTAGGTGCAATCAATGATGCTAAACTATTGAGGAATGAGAAGATTGAAGAGTGCATCTGTCGTTTGTGGGCACACTGACGCGTGGACAACCGAACTTGTGGTCGAGTGGTAGAGCTGAAGGTTTAAACAGTACAAAGACACAGGTTCGAAACCCGAATAAATATGTTTTTTATATAATTACCATGCATTTCCATTTTACACTAAGGAACAAATCGCTTCCAACAGATTGACTGAATTTACGTCTTCAAAAACAGTTCTGTTAAAAAATAAACAAACAAACAAAAAAAAACTTCACGGACAGGTCAGCAGACAGCAGGACTGGAATTCTTTCCATATGCAGAAATAATTTTAAAAAACATGGTTAAGCAAGGTGCGATTTGCCGGTGGGTGATTTCCCCCCTCCACAGTAGGCTATAGCGAATAGGCCTACCCTAAATAGACCTTATCAAATATAGTATATATATTTTTTAAATATAGCCTAAAACACGCACGTTTAAACAACAAACAATAAAATCTGAACCAGCGCTTCTGCTCCTGTATTAAGAGATAACATGCAGCGCATTTCAGTTACGATCCTGGTTCCAATGGCATTAATACATTCACGGCTTTTTAAAATGTCACAAAGCGTTTTGAGGTGGTTTTGAACGAAATATTGAAGTTTATAATTAAGTATTTTGACACACCACGCCTAGTGCGTATTCTAAAATGGGGTTTTCTTCTGCCACTGAATTAGAGTTCGACAAACGCAGCAGCGCGTTCACTTGAATTTATTTTTCTGCTAAAATAACTTAATAGCTATAGCCTACTTCGTTATTTTTGGTCATACAGATAGGATATCATATTTTAAAACTGTAAAAGGTCTATTTTATTCATGTAAAATAGGCTACACTCACAATAGGCTAACAACAAAACGTTTTCTCACTCATTTGAGCGAACACACACTGGTGAAATAAACGTTTGGGCTTTTCAGTGAGCTTTGACATGGCCGAGTGTTAGAGCTGACGGTTCATCAATCAGAAGACATGCGTTCAAATCCCGAACAAACATGGACTACTGTAAAAATTATATATATTTTTATGCTATTAATGCAGATTTGTTTAGTTCTAAAACTCTGTTACACCATATATTTTTTTTTGCTTATATTTATAAAATAATATTACCATGCATTTCCATTTTACACTAAGGAACAAATAGGCTATCCAACAGAACGACTTTAGATCTGTAGCTAATAATACCAATTGTTCAAAAGCAGTTTTGTATATAAAAAAAAGATATATAGGCCTATATATCTCTATATTTGTTTTATTCCCTATAGCCTATATTCCCTATAGTTTTTAAAAACATGGTTTTAAGTAAAGTTTTCGACAAACGAGGCAGCGCGTTCATTTGATTTATTTTTCTCATAACAGCTTAAATAACTTAATAGGCTATACGTGATTTTTTTGGTCATACAGATAAGAGTAGAGTAGCCTACATCGTTCAAAACTGTAAACTTTTTTTAGGCTAACGACAAAAGTTTATCTGTCGTCTCTCTCGGTCTCCGGGAACTGCGCGTCACAAAAATAAACCGAAAGCCACTTGCCTCAGCTCAGTCAGGATAGGAAATCGGCTATGTCTAAAGCCTTTAAATGTCTAAATATTTAGGTTAATAAATGTTATCTGATTATGTAATCCATATGAAAACGAGAGGTAGCCTACAGAGAATCTGCTCAAATATGTTTATGATGTTGGCGCCTCGCGATGAGAAAATGACAAGGTGAAAATCTCGTTTAATTAAATGTAGAGACTAAATCGCCCTGAATTAAAATGTAAAAAACAGATCAAATCATTTATTCGTCGAAGTGTTGCTATATTGTTTCATTTGAAGTTCATAATTATTATCTAAATGTTATTTAGTTTATCAGCAGTAGGCTACCACGAAGCACCGATATTTATTTGAATAATAATAATTTAAAAAAGAACTAATTCACATTTTGCATGCCTGGATCCAAAGATCCCTGTAGAATTTAATATTGAGTTGAGCATTTTGTTCATGACAACAAAATGAACATGCGTTTGAAGATTATATTTAGTTTTGTTTGGAAAAAGCTGGCCCAAACCAGTTTTATTTCTTAAATTATTTAAATAATGAAATATGTAAGGGTTAATGCCCGACGAGGTGTCCGTTGTAAGGTTTTAATGGACGACGGCGAGGTGTAAACCGGCCGACGCGCAGGTTTTAAGGTTTTAAGTCCATTAAAACCTTACAACGGACATCTCGAAGGGCATTAACCCGCTTATACCATGGTCACTTGCCAAATAAAACATTTTTAAAACATTAGTTTATATTTTAATTAGGCTAAATCTAGTTTTTACAAATAATAACTTGCCTGACGGTTTATTTAGCAACCGGAGATATTTATAGTCCGCTCAGCTTGTAGAACCCTTCAGGTTCAAAAATGCATTTTTAGTTCATGAAACACAAAGGCATAGTTATTTTTTTTTATTACACATAAAACACTATGTGTTACACTTGTCTACACTAACCACAACCTCCGAAGCACCGCTGAGACGTTAGGTCGACTCTCCGATGCTGGACTGGAGAGCCGTCAAATAATGTCTGTGACAGGCCATCGATGCGAGAGCAGTCTGCGGGCTTACTGGGCTCCGTCAGTCCGTGAGAGCAGTGTGAGAGACTGAAGATGAAATAACGAAGTCGCTCATTGTTGTATTAGTATTAGCCCCAGAACAGCCGATTGCATCATCGCGCAACCCAGGACCCTGAACGAGCGCGCGCCCTGTGTGGACTGCCTGTTGCTATGGTTACTCACAGCTGTTGTAGGCAGCGCATTTATTTATTAATTTCGAATGGTAAACAGGCAGTTTCACCAGAACTACTTCACTAGGTGTCCTCTATTACTTTTTAACGGACACCCTGCAGCCAATCAGAATCGAGTATTCACCCAGACCA
This sequence comes from Chrosomus eos, assembly GCA_036326025.1. Lineage (NCBI taxonomy): Eukaryota > Metazoa > Chordata > Actinopteri > Cypriniformes > Leuciscidae > Chrosomus > Chrosomus eos. The sequence continues at coordinate 160,315 of JAZAVI010000182.1, read as the reverse complement.
TGGTATAATTAGTAATAAACTTTTATAACAGAAATACCACTACATGTAGCTTAAATCATTTAATTCTTTCATTATCAACACTTTAATAGCCTAATGCTAGAAGAGCGGTTTAAGTGTGAATTGCGACTTCTCTTTATTTTAAGTCAGACTCAGACTCAGAGAGCCTGTGGGGGGTTTGGAGGGACAGACAATAGGTGTTAATGAATCTCCTGAATCTTTCTCTATTGCTGTTCAATTACATGATAGAAAATCTAAGGCCTTCAAAAGCCGTACAGCAAACCCATCTAATCTGGTGCCTATTACACGCCAAACTAAGATCGCTGTGGGTCAAAAAGTAAGACTGTTAAGTTAGCACTTTTAAACATCCGCTCACTTAAAAATAAATCACTTCTAGTCAACGACTTAATAACCACATACAACCTGGACTTTATGCTTCTAAATGAAACTTGGCTAGAAGACAGCTGCAGTGCAACAGTCCTCAATGAAACATCCCCTCCTAACTTTACTTTTATGAGTGTTTGCAGAGCGGGTAAGAGAGGCGGGGGCTTAGCTGCTCTTTCTAAAGATGTCTATCGATGTAAGCAAATATCACTTGGGAATTACCCTTCTTTTGAATATCTGGGTATTGTGTTAAAAGGTGCTCCACGTATTTTACTTATCATTGTTTACAGGCCTCCAAAATACTCTCCAGCCTTTGCTGAGGACTTTACAGAACTGTTATCAACAATTTCCTCTGAGTTTGACTGTTTTGCCATTGCTGGAGATTTTAACATTCACATAGATAATGCAGAAAACAATATGGCAAAAGAAATCAAAACTGTTTTAAAAACTTTTGATCTGACTCAGCATGTAAATGGACCCACACACAATCATGGACACACTCTAGATCTACTTATCAGTAAGGGTCTAAACATCTCATCTATTGTTATTAAGGATGTAGCACTGTCTGATCATTTCTGTATTTTCTTTGATATTTTGATCTCTCCTGCCATTGAAGCTAGATCTGTGTCTGTCAAGAAGAGATGCTTAAATGAGAACACTAGTGTGCTATTTATGAAGGCTATATCTTTAAAACCAAGCATATCTGCTGACTCTGTTGATTTTCTCCTTGAATCTTTTAACTCAAAAATTAAAAGTGTAATTGATCATATTGCTCCTGTGAAAGTCAGGAAGAATAGTGGTAGACAAAAAGCACCTTGGAGAAACTCAACAGCAGTGCAAAACATGAAAAGACAATGCAGAAGAGCAGAGCGCATGTGGCGGAAGACAAAACTTGTAGTCCATTATAACATCTACAAAGACAGCATCCATGCTTTTAATATGGAACTAGGCAAAGCTAGACAGACTTTCTTCTCGAATATTATAAACAGCAACTTAAACAACACACGCACTCTTTTTGCTACTGTAGAGAGACTGACAAACCCCCCAAGCCAGATTCCCAGTGAAATGCTCTCAGACAGCAAGTGCAGTGAGTTTGCTTCTTTCTTCTCTGAGAAAATCAATAATATCAGAAAGGTGATCAGCTCATCCTTGAGTTGCGCTGGGGTCAAACAGATCCGACCACTACCTGAGAAAATAGTTACTATGTCTGTTTTCGAAGAAATTGATGGCAAAATTTTGGAAGAAACCGTACAGCACCTTAAAACATCAACCTGCGCCCTTGACACACTTCCCACATCTTTTTTCAAAAGTGTGTTAAACTGTTTAGAAGCAGATCTTATAGAAGTGGTAAATGCCTCACTTCTCTCTGGGAGTTTTCCAAACTCCCTGAAAACTGCAGTTGTCAAGCCCCTCCTGAAAAAGAGCAATCTAGATAAGACCATATTAAGCAATTATAGACCGATCTCAAATCTTCCTTTCATAGGCAAGATCATTGAAAAAGTTGTCTTCAATCAGCTGAACAAATTCTTAAGCTTGAATGGTTACTTTGACAATTTTCAATCTGGTTTCCGATCGCATCCAAGCACAGAGACAGCTCTCATAAAGATAATAAACGATATTCGCTTAAATACTGATACAGGCAAATTATCAGTGCTGGTACTACTCGACCTCAGTGCTGCATTTGACACTGTCGATCACAACATACTTATTGACAGGCTGGAAAACTGGGTGGGGCTTTCTGGGATAGTCCTAAAATGGTTCAGGTCATACTTAGAAGGGAGAGGTTATTATGTGAGTATAGGAGACCATAAGTCTGAGTGGACATCGATGTCATGCGGGGTCCCCCAGGGCTCAATTCTTGCGCCACTCCTATTCAACCTGTATATGCTCCCAATGAGCCAAATAATGAGAAAGAACCAAATCTCTTACCACAGCTATGCAGACGACACACAGCTCTACTTAGCCCTATCGCCTAACGATTACAGCCCCATTGACTCCCTGTGCCAATGCATTTATGAAGTAAATGGTTGGATGTGCCAAAACTTTCTTCAGTTAAACAAAGACAAAACTGAAGTCATTGCGTTTGGAAACAAAGATGAAGTTCTCAAGGTGAATGCATACCTTCACTCTAGAGGTCTAACAACTAAAAATCAAGTCAGGAATCTTGGTGTGTCTCTAGAGTCAGACCTTAGTTTCAGTAGTCATGTCAAAGCAATAACTAAATCAGCATACTATCATTTGAAAAATATTGCAAGAATTAGATGCTTTGTTTCCAGTCAAGACTTAGAGAAACTTGTGCATGCTTTCATCACCAGCAGGGTGGATTATTGTAATGGACTCCTCACTGGCCTTCCTAAAAAGACCATAAGACAGTTGCAGCTCATACAGAACGCTGCTGCGAGGATCCTGAGCAGAACCAGAAAATATGAACATATCACACCAGTCCTCAGGTCTTTACACTGGCTCCCAGTTACATTTAGGATTGATTTTAAAGTATTATTACTGGTATATAAATCATTCAATGGGCTTGGACCTCAATATATTGCAGATATGCTCACTGAATATAAACCCAACAGATCACTCAGATCATTAGGATCACATCAGTTAGAAATACCAAGGGTTCACTCTAAGCAAGGAGAGTCCGCTTTTAGCTACTATGCCAGCCGCAGCTGGAACCAGCTTCCAGAAGAGATCAGATGTGCTCCTACAGTAGTCACATTCAAATCCAGACTCAAAACACTTCTGTTTAGCTATGCTTTTACTGAATGAGCACTGTGCCAATATTCGTCCGACTGTTTTTACTGTACTTTATTTTATTTTTTATTCTAAACTGTTTTAATTATTCTTATTTGTTTTATTTTATTTGCTCCTATGTAAAGCACTTTGAATTACCATTGTGTATGAAATGTGCTATATAAATAAACTTGCCTTGCCTTGCCTTGCCTTAATGTTCCTCTTTCATATGGAGAGTGTCGGATAGCCAGCCCGATGGCAAAGGCAAAATTATTATAAGAATAGGCTACATCTCTCGATGTGTCCCCATATTTGATTAAATTATAAATATTGTAGTTTATTTATTGTAGCCTATTTAAAGTGTTTTCACACACAAATTTAAATTGAAGTGTTCAATCCAGTTGTTTCAACTGGTTCTGTAGAGTTTAAGAATGTTTGAGCAAGGGAGACTAAATAAACTTAATGAGATCCAGCGCGAGAGAGGCAAAACTCATGTTTTTAATTTATGTTGCTGTGGACTATTTTCGATTTGTACCGTTTCGTTTAATTTAGCTGCAATTTCTTTGGCAAAACAAATTTAAAATGTAGCAAGAATAAGATTCTGTGTTTCTTTTTTGCATGGAAATAAAGTCTAAGTGCAAGTTAGGTTGCCACCGGTCCCGGTTTTTTTACCGGGATTGTCCTTCTTTTTAATAACCTGTCCCGGGAAATTTAAGCACTCTCCCGGGACACTGAATGTCCCGGTTTTCGAAGGGCTACGTGATTATGTAAGTTCAAACCATAGACTGTAGGTTCAAACTGTGTAGCGCGCGGCCGCTTGCACGGCAGAGAGAGGGAGAGACAGAACACCGGCTAGATCCCCCCTAACTACAGATGGTAGTCGCCGCTCAAAGTGTGGGTCGCGCCCCTCTATGGGTGGGAAATAGCCTAGAGAGGTGACAGGTTGGGCGCGCCAACGGGAGGAACTTTTCCTTTTTATGCCTTTATATCTTTATTCGTTCATGGCGAGTCTACATCGCATCTTCATCTTTGCAGTGACGCAGAAAACACCAGTTTATTAATAAACAATTAAATGTCTCCTTGCTATTTTTTACACATTCACCTTTGCCGGCTCGTGCGCTTGAGTGCAGCTTTATAACACTCACTCATTACCCTGTATAGCCTATTTAAGTTATTAAATCAATATAAAGGGGTGATTTGTCCACTGATGGCTTAAATAAACAACTAGGCTACTAGTTGACTAGAAAAAAACTAGTCGGAGACAGCATGAGCGCGCGACCCTGAGCGGAATGAGCGAGCCGAGGAATATCCAGAAATGCTCACATGCTCTGATCGGAACAAAGGAATTTTGACATAATTAATCATTAGTTTATATCTCATGCACTGCCCATAATTTTAATCCCATATCAAACACATTAGCCTATGTTATGTCTATTTTAATTTTTTCATTTTTTTGTCTTGCCAAATGGATTTCTCTTTTCTTTTTTTAACATTTTGACACAGCAGCACTTTTATTTTCTCTATTTTTGTTTGTTTAGTTTGTATTTAGATACTAGCCTACTTGTTACTTCAATAAATTGGAACATTTTAAGCTTGTTGCGTATTTCATTAGCATTGTGTTGGGCCGATGGGGGCAGTGGGGCTTGATAATTATGAGTCTATATCCATCGGGTGCAGAAAAAAGATTGCATGTGTGTGCTAGTGTGCGTGTGTTTATGAAGCGAATGTAAGAAGCCCCTCCTTACAACCCCCCAGCTCTACTGTAGCAATGTTGTAATATGCCATTGATTATTAAACAAAACGCTTGACTTTAAATAAATAAACAGTTAATAAACTCGCAAATAAACAGTCACCTATTTAAGCATCAAGAACGGTTAAAGATTATTGCTGTCGGCCAACATGGTGTTATATTGAGATTCGATCTCGGGTCTCTTGGATCTCCGTGTCGTTGCGTTAACCACAGAGCCATCACCTGAACGCTATTACGTCAATGTCTTATACTCTTCCAAAGCCTTGATGTAGCCTAATATGTTTCTATTGCAATGTTTTCTATGGAAATGTTTTCATTATTTATTCAATTTAATTTAAGTATTGTGATGAATTATTTTAACTACATTTCACTTAAATTCATCTGCTACCAGCTTTCAATCGCTCTGAATGAGCCGCGGCGCAACGGCAGATTACGCAATAGAGAGAATAAACGGACACTTTTCAAAGTCTGTGATTGTAGCGCCTCTTAGCGGTTAAAGGCAGCAAATACACCCCGAATTTTACCGCCGCCGCTTGAAAGTATTATTCTGGTTGGTAACCTACTGTATAAATGAATATCACACTTGTAGTGTGATATAAAAAACACCTTTTTACTGAATTAAATGATTGTGCACATAAAATTCTCATTGTATCCCTTTATCAAGGAAAAACACACTTTGCAAATTTTTCATTGTGCCTCTAAAGTTTATAAATGCGCTCCTAAATTTTTCAACTTAAAAGCACTGGGTAAAAAATATAAGCATCAAGCCCTGACTTTGCAAATAATTGTATGACTGCATTTCTTTTTTTTTTTACTTTTTTTTAAGTCATGCTATAGGTCTTCAGATTTATTCATAATGGTCTTAAAAAGTCTTAAATTAGACATGATGAAACCCTGATCTAACCAGCTTTTCTTTTTTTCTTATTTTGGCAGCTTTGGTCACAAATTTGGATGCGACCTCAACCAGGACTGTGTTACAGAGCAATGACCAAGGTATGCCTGTCATCACTAGACAACTTGCTTTTGGTGACATCATCTAATTGTACACAATTTTAACTTGTTATTTGCACAAATGTAGGTCCCTCTATCACCAGCACTCTGAATACAACTCCAAACACTCAGAGTACCGGTAAGTTGGATTCTTAATCATTGCCAATGCCATCAAAAAATGTTCAGGGTTTCCTGATGTAGCAGCCTGACATTCTGCCATAACAAAAATTATTTTCAGGAAGATCACGATTTACATTATTATTTGTTTCCAAATTATTTTTTTTCATATTGGTAGTACTATAAGTCACTGTGCAGTACAACAAAAATTATTTCTCAAATTTAGGTGTAACCTAGAAACATGTACGTAAATTTTATATGTAACACTTTGCAAGTCATATTTGTTAACACGGATGTATTAGCTTGCATGAACTATATGCATTTTGCAATATAATTTTTTTACAGCATTTATTAATATTTTAGCAATACAATTGTACTATGATCATTCATGTTAGTTCATAGTGTAGTTAAAATAGAACACACTCATACCTGAACCTATTTCTAAGTTATTGTGGTCAATAAGGACCATAGGACAATTGCTCAGATGTATTTTTATATTTCAGATGATTCTTGCACACCAGCATATGTGAGGGCCATCTTTATGAGACTGGACAAGATTGAACTCTCTCCAGAGACCATTCAGTCCATTTTAACAAAAAACATGTGTTCTGATGACCCTGAAATAGAAGAGCTGACCTGGTCACTACAGACTCCAGAACAACTTGAAGAAGCTTCTGACAAGCTAAAGGACACTAGCCTGGCATGCCAGACCTACATCAAGATGTTAGGTCTGGGAACTCTCCATTGACATACCTCAATCCGAGGGGCGGATAAACGGTTGTCTTTCAAAATCCCTCTGCACGCAATAGGATAGCGCTACAACCAACCAGAGCAACGAACGGCTGTGGCTGAGTGAGTCCCGTGCGTTTTCCCACTAGCGGAGCTAGTTGATATATTAAACTTTTGCCGTATCCGGTCGTCAAAACTCCGAACACATCTTCCTTTTCTAAGAATGACTTAAGTGGCGTTCTCTTAACTCCAAGTCCTCCAGAGTCGCGGCCAAAGCCGATTCGAAAGACCGCTGCATCTTCATTGTTTTCAAGTAGCAGGGAAATCACCTATGGAAACCACGCGGAACGTCATGAACTGTGCCGTCATTGTGTTAAGCCCGCCCGCCGACTCTATACACGATGTGATTGGCCTGACCCGAAATTGGTTTTTCCAACTAAAAAGTCTATTGAGAGTTGCTAGACCACACTGGCAGCGAAATGATTTTCGCGTGTTGAAATACGGTGCGTCTAGATTTCTAGGCTAAAAGGACACAGCTCACAGAAAGAAAGTGGTATGATAAAATAGGACATTTCTCTCTCTCTCTCTCTCTCTCTCTCTGTGTGTGTGTGTGTGTGTGTGTGTGTGTGTGTGTGTGTGTGTGTGTGTGTGTGTGTGTGTGTGGAGAGAGAGAGAGAGAGAGAGAGAGAGAAACAGCCAGTAGTGAATACATTGTATATCTGATCACAGTTATCTATCTCATTGTATTTGTTTGGATAAGATGTTTGAATAAACTACAGATGCATTTCACAACTTTATTACTTGAAGTGTCAAACCTAATGAAAGGAAATCACTGGGAAATACAAGCCTTGTCCTATCAGATAACTATTTTTCTGCATTGATTGTCTTTACAGGTTGATTACCTGTCACTGCTGGGAGGTAAAACTCCTGGTGACTCTGTACGTCGAATTATGAGGAAAATTGGAACAAATGCTCTTTGGGCCAATTACAGTTTGAAGGGTCGAAAGGGTAAAATAAATTTTCAGGACCTGGCTATATATCCCATCATAATCCGTAAGTTGTTTTTATTTTTTAAGTTATTTTGTAACCCAAGACCTTTTTACTCTCAATCCTACTATATAATTGGAGAGGGGGTTGTGTGTTTCACCATTCCTATTAGTGTGAATTTTGTTACTAAAACGATAATGAAAAATGTTTGGTGACGACCTTTTTGTTGTGAATAATGATGACCGACGAGACGACACCAATGTCATTAAACAATAACTGACTACATGCACATGCACAACATCATTGACAAAAAAAGACAAGGCTAAACTGTAGTTTAATAAAATACAACATTACAAAATCTCCCTTTATTATTGATGAAAAAAAAAAGAGGCAACTGTTTCTTCATAATCCGCCACAAGCGTTTATTCTTGTGGTTGCTAGATGTGAAGACTTTAAATCCACCCAATTATGCATTTTTTGATGTGTTTGACTTAATCTTTGCAATCTGGCAACCATGTGCACATTTACTCTCTACACTGCAGAAACTACAAGGCTACAACTACTTTGTAAATTACTGCTTCAGCTACATTAAAGTACTTAAATACTTTTCTCATTCTTGTTTTTTCCCTCTTTGCCTTTCTTTATATTTAGAGGCCTGCCACAAGATCCACCCCACGACTCTTCAAAAAACAATAGAAAATTGTGTAGCTGATACGCTAAGATATGCTCCTCACAGAGTGTCTCAGGTCAGTGTTAATCGTTTGTTCAAAAGACAAGGATGTATTTTCTTTTCAGCAAATTATGCTTTTTTCACATAAATTTAGGTGACTTGTGTCAATTTATTCGAAAAAATTTAGTTAAAAATTCGAAAATTGCACTATCGTGACAACACTAACTTGATTAGATCAAAGATGAAAATGTATTAACTTTAAGATAGGCATAACAACATTTTCTGGCTAAGCTAGAAAGCCATGTTCGGTGAACTCATGAAAAAAAGTAACTGACCCACTGCATTACAGTTTAGCTGACATGTAGCTGCAAATTTACATGATATAAATTTGATTTTAGTGACAGGGTGGTTTGAGATGGTAATGCAAATTTTCAAATAATGTTTTTTCGTTTGACAAAACCAAAGAAAATACTCCTTTGTAACATTGCATAGAATTGACATTTACTTGAATGCCGTTACTTGTTTTTATTAGTTTGGTTCATTTATCCATCTTTTTTGTTGTAAATATAAATAAGTTATTTGTGTATGCTGTTGTTTATGAAAGATTAAACTTGCAAAAAATATATATAAATCCATTTAATAATAGGAAAATATATGAATATAAATAAATAATTTGTTTTAAAAAATTAATATTTTTTCTGTATGTATTTATAACTATATTTTGTTTTACTTTGTTTTTATTTGTATATTTACTTAATTGTAATGCATTAATTTGTATTTATTTCCCTTTTTATTTGTACATTTTTTTTATTTTTAAATGCATGAAAGACAACAGCATCTACTTTTTTTAAAAAAAATCATAAATTATTCTGATTTTATTTCATATTATTGTCTATACAGGTGGATAGTGGAGGACCATCCACGGATGAAAGACAGGAGCATGCAGCAGCAGCAGAGGGGAGCGGCATGTTAGAATCTGCTGACCAAATTTGCGAATACAAACTGTTGAGATTGTTGTTTATTAATATTTGTTTCTTGAGCAGTTTATTATTTTTTTTATCATGGTAATGTTTAAAAATGTTCAGATTTTTTTTATTCATAGTTCTTGAGCAGTTTTATTATTTTTTTTTTTTAATTAAATTTATCCTGTTTTATGATGTGCACACTTTCTGTTAAAGATAATAAAGTTAAAAATGTTACTACACAACATTTGCATGTTATTAAAGCATGAAGTTCGACTCTAAATAAAACTGTCCGGGAACATTTAACAAACTGGAAAAAAAAACTTTATAGCAATGTTATGGCATAATGTTCCAACAATGTTATCACTAAAAACATGTTTAAAATGTGTTTTTAAAGTATATTATTGTATCTTTTAGAAGAACATTCTGGAAACGTTTTATGACTGTTGTGGTAGACAATGTTCTAAAAAATAGTATCACTAAACATTTTAACAAGGATATTACCAAACAGTTTTAGAATATCTGTTGGAGAACGTTATCCGTTATCCTCCTCTTAGGAGAACATTCTGGGAACTAAAATGTTAGAGGATAATGATCTAAAAATGTTATGTCTACACACTTAAGGAATATCGTCACAAAACATGTATAATGTTTTTATAGAATGTTATCCTAACTTTCAAAAGAACATTCTACAAAAATAAAATGTATAACAGCAACCTGTATAAGAACGTTAGGAAATAATGTTCTAACAACATTATTACTAAACATTTTAATAATGTTTTTAAAGAATGTTATCCTAACATTTAAAAAAAACATTCTGGGAACAATAATAAAACTACCTGCTGAAAACATTTTAAGAATGTTAGAGTATAATGTTATAAGAAAGTTACTATGAAACATTTTAATAATGTTTTCAAAGAATGTTATCCTAACGTTTTTAAATAATGTTATCCTAACGTTTAATAAACATTCTGGGAACAATAATAAAACTACCTGCTGAAAACATTATAAGAACGTTAGAGAATAATGTTTTAAGAAAGTTACTACGAAACATTTTAATAATGTTTTTAAAGAATGTTATCCTAACGTTTAAAAAAACATTCTGGGAACAAAAATAAAACTACCCGCTAAAAACATTATAAGAACGTTAGAGAATAATGTTATAAGAAAATTACTACGAAACATTTTAATAATGTTTTAAAAAAATGTTATCCTAACATTTTTAAATAATGTTATCCTAACATTTAAAAAAACATTCTGGGAACAAAAATAAAACTACCTGCTGAAAACATTATAAGAACATTAGAGAATACTGTTATAAGACAGTTACTACGAAACATTTTAATAATGTTTTTAAAGAATGTTATCCTAACGTTTTTAAATAATGTTATCCTAACGTTTAATAAACATTCTGGGAACAATAATAAAACTACCTGCTGAAAACATTATAAGAACGTTAGAGAATAATGTTTTAAGAAAGTTACTACGAAACATTTTAATAATGTTTTTAAAGAATGTTATCCTAACGTTTAAAAAAACATTCTGGGAACAAAAATAAAACTACCCGCTAAAAACATTATAAGAACGTTAGAGAATAATGTTATAAGAAAATTACTACGAAACATTTTAATAATGTTTTAAAAAAATGTTATCCTAACATTTTTAAATAATGTTATCCTAACATTTAAAAAAACATTCTGGGAACAAAAATAAAACTACCCGCTGAAAACATTATAAGAACATTAGAGAATACTGTTATAAGACAGTTACTACGAAACATTTTAATAATGTTTTTAAAGAATGTTATCCTAACGTTTAAAAAAACATTCTGGGAACAAAAATAAAAATACCCGCTAAAAACATTTATAGAACAATGCATGATAATGTTCTCAGAACATTTTTAGAACAAAAAATTCCTAGCTGGGGATTTAGAGAGACTGATTCATCTGACAAGTCGTTTGAGAATCATAGAAAATGTGGTGATGGGCAAATGTATATTATGAGGAAATTAAACAGTTTTTTTTACCGTTGATGCGTGTAAACCTGTTGTAGCAGACTCCACAACAACATTAGGAAACTTTAAAAAAGCATGAAAGGTGCACTTTAAGTTGCTTTTTAAACGAGTCTCAGAAAAAAAAAAATACTGGTGTGCATCTTGAGACAAAACAATGGCACTGTCATATTCTGAGATCTGTCAGTGTAAGTTGCCTTCAGTTAAGAGAGCTCAAACACAAATGTTAGTCTGGGACTAGGCTTAACCCTTGTTTTTAAAACCGGGCATAACAGCTTCAAAATTCAAGATTTCATAAAGTAATTTACGTTGTTGAGCAAAACATCCAAGTATCGTTTGTTTGTTTACCACAGACCTTATTTTACTTATAAAAAAATCTGCAAAAAAGAAACTCCCGCACACTATCAGAAAGCATTAAAAAAAAACTCTTTATTAGCAACATTGGTCTCACAACCTTCATCAGGCATATAAGAATTTTACTTAAAAAATACCTTTATAAAAACCCAGGAAAGCTAGTAAAATCTAGAAAAATCTTAAGGGGGCCACTAGTGAATTAGTCTTCCAGGTTTAGATGTCATGTCTACAGCACAGCCGGTATTTAAACATTTTGTGTTGATATAGAAGTTTAGGTTACAGTGCATTTCATTTCATTTTCTGGTAAAAAGATATTCAAAGCACCAAAACTGTTCTTGCAGTGTTACTTCTCATGTAAATTGGATTCCACAATGATCAAGACTGTAATAATTCTCAATGTCCTTTTACTGCTATCAATTTTATACTGTATGGCTAATTAAAAGTTTTGCAACATTGTGAATGTGCGAGCTTGATATGTTTCTGCTGATGCAGTTACACTGCTGCTACACTCGCATGCTGCAGATACTGCTTAAAGGCAACAGTGCAGTTTACTAGTCCTTTTGATTGCTTACATTAGGCTACACTAACTCCATGGCATTTCCTCAGACAGTGTTCGCTAACACAAGCTCAAAACTCTCTAACCAAATAGGGAAATGTTTTTCTCTGTTTGAGAGAGAGAGAGAGAGAGAGAGAGAGAGAGAGAGAGAGAGAGAGAGAGAGAGAGAGAGAGAGAGAGAGAGAGAGAGATCATCATTGTAAACAATTAGAAAAAGGCATAAACAAAAAATACTATTCTAAAGGTTCGTTATGAGATGCGAACAATGTGCACAAACCTGTACAGTCAACATGAAATAAATCAATGTCAGTGGTGTAAAGTGAATATTATTAGTTACTGTACTTAAGTAGCTTTTTGGCTACTTTTTACTTTTGAATGAGTATTAAATATACAGTATTAGCAACTTTTACTCCCTACTTGATTACATTTTTAAATAAGAATATGTACTCTTTACATATGTGGTGAGTAATGTTGTGTTATATATTCACAATAACAAACCAGGAATGCTCGTGATACTCAGAATAACTCTTTTCTCTGGTGTATCAGAACACTGTGTCTCCCCTTATATGCCCGTACTACAACAGTCCCCTTACACTTAGTTCCCATTACAGAACACCTTCCCCTTTTAAGAAAAGAAGGACAGTTCTCTTTCCCTTCCCTCACTAAAGCCATTGAAGACCTCTGGCTCGATTGGTCTCCGCATCAGGAGGCTGCTAAGAGCCGGCTCGACGAATGGTTCCTGCCGGGGCGTCACCAGGCCCTTCGTCAAAAACCAGTGCCGTTCTTTCCTGGGGTACACGAAGAGATGACTAAATAATGGCGCGCCCCCTACTCGGCCCGTCTGAGAACATCCACCGACGCAACGCTCTCCACCATTAATGGCGCTGAGGAGAAGGGATACGAGAAGCTGCCCCGCCTAGGGGAAGCAGTGGCCACGCACCTCTGCCCGCCCACTGCTATTGGATGGAGATCCAAGTTAAGTTCATCCATCAAAACCCTGCAGAGCTTCAGCTCTCGCCGGCCGAGATTACACCGCCGCTGGCCAAGCAACATCACCCCTGCACACCATGGCGGTCCTCCAGGTGCTCCTCCGCTCCATGGACGAGTCTGGACCTAACCCAAGGCTTTTAGAAACCTGTGCAGTGCCACTGATCTAGCCCTGCGTGCCACTAAAACCACCACCCAGGCTATTGGAAGGAGCATGGCCAGTTTTGCTGTGTTAGAGCCACATGTTTACAGGTTTAGCTAAGCCTGAAGGAGATGAAGGATATAGACAAGACTGCCTTTCTGGACTCTCCAATCTCTAACACTGGCCACTTTGGTCCAGGCCGCGTCGCAGGCCATGCACCACTTCTTCTTGCCGAAACGCTCTAGTTCGGCTTCGGGCCGCCACAAGAAAGCGCCACCGGTTTCTCAGCCCCACCCAGCAGCTGAAACCCACCGGCGCTCACGTCCAGCAAAGCACTACCCGTAAACAAACACTGTTTTAACAGTGACCCAAATAGAGCACCTTTCTAACACACAACACCTGGGTTGCAGGGTCCCCACTGCATGACGGCCTGTCCCCAGATGTCATTCAACCCCTAAGCCAGTCGGGCCGAGGCCTGGACAGCCATCCCCTATGCGTCAGAATGGGTTATGAACATAATAAAATGAGGTTACTCGCTCCAATTCACTCGCAGACCTCCACACTTTCATGCAGTGGTCGAGACAGCGGTGAGAAGCAATGTGGCTCATGTCCTTCGCACCGACGTGCGAATCTATTTAATCTAATCTATTAGCGAAAGGAGCTGTCAAAACAGTTCCCCTGTAATTAAGCGAGTCTGGCTTTTACTGCCGTTACTTCCTTGTCCCGAAAAAGGATAGCGCTCTCAGGGCCATCCTAGACCTCAGACCCCGTCTGATCGACAAAACAAACAAATCCTTGCGCAGATTCGCCCAGGGGATTGGGTTTTGTCAGTGGATCTGAAATACGCTTACTTTCATATCCAGATAGCCCAACATCACAGGCCATTCTTGAGATTCGCCTTCGAGGGGCAGGCACAACGGCGTATTTATGCAGGTTGATGTAAATGACAACTTTTTTGAAAAACGATGTTGTGTGCACAATGTTATTATTGAAAACGGAGGGGAAATATTCGAAAATATTCAATAGTATGTTATGGCTATGATATACCTGGCTATGCGTAAATGTGGCCTCACACTTGGAATGATAAGAGATTTATATGGAAGATTTTCTTTGCATAAACAACACAACGCTATGTGAATTGTGGTAGAGCTCTTAAAACATACATTTCACCCTGAAATCATAATGAAAAATAAAGATATTGGATTTTGCATAAATAAAAGAATTGAATGAATGAATACAGTTCAGTGTTTAAATGTTTAACTGAACCGAGATATGATTATTCGCTGTTTCGGGATCAGTGGTTGGTTAAACAGGGCTGTAATGACAGCAGTGTGTGCTGAGCAAGGCTGTTAAATGGACCCGTCACACACACACTGCAGTTTTCGGCCCTTACTTGGAAATGTTTATCAGTGTTTGTGTGTTTACGTATACAAGTGAAAGTGAAATGTTGCTTCCAATTTCAATTTCGCTCACATCTTTCTCGCTGTTTTCATTTAGTCTCTCTGTCTTTAGTCAGTTGGTTGAGAACCAGAGCATTTCTTGCTCTATTTGACAGTTGTTTCTTCTCTGAAAAACGTCTCAGGTTACTATTGTAACCATAGTTCCCTGAGAACAGGGAACGAGACGATGCGTCGAAAACGCTACGGGAACGCCTTCTGCGTGAATGCGTCTGAAGCATCTATGCCAACTAGTCCAATGGAAAAAGGGAATGAGCGTCACGGCCGGGTGACGTCATGACCAGGAAAGGATAAAAGCACTTCCGCTGCGAAACGCCAGTTAGCTTCGAAATTGCCGAAGCAAGCCGATCGCAGGGACGCCAGAAGTATGGCAGAGGGACGCATCGTCTCGTTCCCTGTTCTCAGGGAACTATGGTTACAATAGTAACCTGAGACGTTCCCTTATCGAAAAGGGAACTTCGAGATGCGTCGAAAACGCTACGGGAACGAGAATACCCAATGCGCCATAATTTAAGTACCTGAGTGTCAGTCTGTTCAACTAAGCACCTGAAAACCTGGGGCCTTAGCATCCAGGTCTAAACTGTAAATCTGACGAATGTGAGCGGAAAGGAAGCCCGCCGCATCACAGACATCTTGAGGAGAAACTCCATACAGTAAGGCTTAGAAGCCGCCATACTCCTAGTCGAGTGAGCTCGGACCACCAAAGGACAAGGCTGGTCCGAGTACTCGCATGCAAGTGAAATAGCCTCAACTATCCACTTACTGACCGTCTGTTTAGAAGCAGGAAGACCTTTCTTAGGTGATCCATTAAGTAAATCAGTAATATGTCGGACTTCCTCGTTGAGGATGTCCGAACACATAAGTGTCCAGTGGTACACTAGGTACAAGAGGTCAGCTTTTTCCTGGTCCGAAAACTAGGGAGAGGACAGAAACCTGCAGCACAATAAGCCTCGGAATAATGGTAGGCAACTTTATGCCTTGGCCATCCCCGATGCACTCAAGCAGTTGGGGACCGAAAGGGCCTGAAGGTCTGACTCTAAGGGACGAATAGTTAGCAGAAATAGTCTTAAAAGAAAGGAATTCTCTGAGACCAAATCTAAGGGCTCAAAGAGAGCCCCAGATAGGCCTAAACTATTGTAAGGTCCCAAGCCGGAACCCTAGTGCAAGTTGCAGGCCTCAGCCTCAAAGTGCCACGAAGGAAACGTGTAATCAGGGGGTCTCGACCCAAAGACGTACCTCCCACCATAGTGTGGTAAGCCGCAATAGATGCCACGTAAACTTTTAGCGTGGAAGGGCATAGACCTGACACAAAGCGCTCCTGCAGGAACTCGAGTACTGTGTTCACAGAGAAGTTAACCGGATCCCGATGATGTCGGTGACACCATAAGGAGAAAACTCTCTATTTAAGCGCATATTGTTTCCTAGTAGCTGGAGCTCTGGAGCTCAGGATGGTCTCAGCAGCCTCAGCTGAGAGACCACTGTCTATGAGTTGGGCCCCCTCAGAGGCCAAACCCACAGATTCCAGATCTCTGGTCGAGGGTGAAATATTGTGCCCCCGGCCTGAGACAGAAGGTCCCTCCTTATCGGGATCTCCAATGGAGGTCCGTCTAGCAGAAGGATCAGGTCCGCAAACCAGATCCGACTTGGCCAGCGTGGTGCTACTAGCAGTAGGCTTATTCCATACTGACGGACCCGCTCCAGAACTCCTGGGAGCAGAGCAACAGGGGGAAAGGCGTACAGACGTAGCCTCGGCCACGTCTGCACCATGGCATCCAGCCCCAGGGGGCACTGTGCAACACGACGCACACACACTGTGCGTCGTGTTGTGAGACGCGAACAGGTCCACCTCTGCTCTGCCATATGCCTCCCAGATTTTCTCCACCGCCTCGGGGTGGAGTCTCCAGTCCCCTGGCCTCAGCTCCTGCCTCGACAGGATGTCTGCTCCTATATTCTGGTCCCCAGGAATATACACTGCCCTCAGGGAGAGTACCTTCCCCAGAGACCACAGGAGGATCTGGCCACAGACCCCCCTGACGGTTCAGATAAGAGACCACTGATGTGTTGTCTGTTCGAACGAGCACATGATGGCCTCTTAGGTCCGGAAGGAAATGTCTCAACGCATTGAAGACAGGGAGGTCAGGATGGCGCGCATACACGGTTGGTGGGGCTCCGTGTTTGCTGCATTTCTTTTTGGATTAACTCATCTCTTTTTAAGACTTATATATTTTAAATATTGGTCGATCAAGCTTTTAACACCGACACAATCACCGCCGATAATAAACAAAAAACAAATCAAGCGTGCACGTCTTAAACAGAAACAACTTGAGTGCCAGAGACAGCACACAAACAAACAATGCTATCTGAGCCTCTACTTGAGTTTATACTTGCTGTTCATCTGCACTATAGCGGTATTCTCCACATTTTTTGCCTCTACGACTGGATCCTTAAAACCCAGAACCCAACCAAAGTCTGGAAGAAATGACAAAACACTAAGCTTTTTCTCCCAGAAAATACATCTGAATAACTTTGGATACGGACAATTCATTATTTATCGCTCCTTTTTAATCCTTGACTCAAAGCTCACTTGTCGTACAACACCAGGCCACTTCAACCGCATTAAAGTAAATCAATCTTGTGCGGTATCATACCTTTTCCTTCTGGTTCTGCTGGCGGGAGATGTGCAGCTCAATCCAGGCCCAGGCCTTGTAGGTGCATCTGCAAGTGCACCTGTTGACGGCGGAGGGGAACTCCAGCGTGTGGAGTTTCGTGCGTTTCATGACGCTTGTTCGACCGACTCCACGCTGCCTGGACTGCCCGCGGATCTTCGGTCCTTATCCACCGGCGAGAGCGGGGCCTGGTGCGGGGATCTGAGCGCACAGCGCCGTGACGTCGGAGGGACGTGGAAGCAGGCGGAGAGGCTGACTGGTGCCGTTGAAGGGTTGACTGGGACCGGGATGACAGACAACAACAAGCCGGCCTACGCGAGTGCCCCGAACTGCTCAGCCAACAGTGCTGACCGGCGAAGAAGAATCGTCACCGACAAAGTAAGATCACTCCAAAAACAAGCATTGACTAAACAGAGACAAACTTTACTCTTTCAGACTGTTAATCATGCCAGAGTGGTCTGGGATCCTAGCCTGGTTCTACCAGACTCTCGTACATTTCATTTGTACATAGAGTCTGGCACCGCTCCATTGCCAAACGTTTACTTCCTTGTAGGCGGGAACTCTATTGAAGTCTAAAACTATTGGATCTGCCCAGAGTCACTCTATCTGCCATAACCAATCGCTAACGTTTGGTCATGACGTATGTCTTTTCCCGAACCCCGTGGGAGGATGGCCATAAACACAAAACTAAGCAAAGATTGTTCTTGCTCCGGCTTTAACTTCTTGATATTCGGCAGCGTTGCCACAACGGACCGAATGGCTTCACTCGCATCTTTCTTATTTTGAACTACAACTCAAAATAACACACGAGTCGACATCAACGTCATCGTTCTCAGCCACTCCCTCTGTTTGCTGATTGGTCCTACAAAAAATTGATTTCTGGAAACCGAAGTCTACGGCACAGTCCCAGACGGAGTACTGAAGGAAAATGAAATTGAGCGGAAGTGCGTAGGAGGGCGGAGCCAGGCTACTGGGATCCCACTACAAAGCCTAAAGGTATTTTAGGAGGTCATTTAAATATTAGAAGCTTACTTCCCAAGCAAGACGAGATCAGAATACTGTTGTCTGAGTCTAACATCGATTTTCTATGTATTAGTGAAACCTGGTTGCATGATAAAATTCCAACTTGCTTAATTGATGTTCCGGGGTATACATGCTATAGAAGGGACCGATCTGTGGGAAGGGGTGGGGGTGTACTGATATATATTAAGGACATATTTAATGCAAAGCAAATGTATCCAACTGTTGATATGTCAACTGAATGTTTATGCATTACAGTTTTTTTCAGTCGCTAACAAGCATTTGTCCAACCAGTTGTCACATTTTCAAAACTCTAAACACAATTAGCACAGCCTCTGTCTTTTGTGGCCATACCATTCACACATTTCATGTCGTTTTCACACAATATGCAGTCAGTGAACACATTTCCACAATGCTTACATTTTCTTAACAGACAAGCTATACCTCCCAACAAAATAATGGATTGTTTTTGTAGTATTTACGAATGTTAACACACACCATCCCACAATAGTAAAAACAATATTCCAAACCTTAGATACAGTATAAAAACTTCTTCTTCTGCAATGATATCAGTTAAAAAACAATATATTTATATTTTCAGCTGAAAATAAACAAACAATTGAATAATTGACACACAGCTTATTTATGTTGGGTAAACTGGGCCAACCACAACTGATTCCAGTCTGGCTCAGTCTCAGTGGCAGGGGTTATTTTTTTCTATTACATTGACACTCATACAGTAAAAGGAGGACTTTGAGGAGTGATGTTTTTGGAAACAGAAACAGAAAAATACAAACACTGTAATGTATGGACGAGAGCAGGCCCAGTGAGAGATGCAGTGAGAGATGCAGGAGCAGTGAGAGATGCAGTGAGAGATGCAGGAGCAGTGAGAGATGCAGTGAGAGATGCAGGAGCAGTGAGAGATGCAGTGAGAGGTGCAGTGAGAGGTGCAATACCAAGCGGTTTTATCCCAGGTGCATCGCCTTGGATAATACCAGATGTGATGTTGATGAAAACATGTGGCCTAACCCTGAAGATCGCAGAGATTAGATCCAGTAATTTTGTGCTTTTTTGTCTTTTCTTTTTTTTTTTTTTGTTGACATTTTGTTCACTGTAAGCAATACTGTAAAAAATTCTGTTCTATCATACCTATCATGTTTCTACTGCAGCTCCTATAGTAAACAGTAAAGGAGGTGAGATTGCTTTTGCTTTAAAAGATTGCTTTTGAATGTGAACATTACTGTACATTTGGACATACAATTCCCAACCAAGAAATATAGTGTAAAAACGGTGGATTGCATGTGTTGCATGCAAATACCTATAAAACCGAAACATAAAAGTCTATGCAGTTTTTGTAATGTCAACAATAGCCAGTATTTTGAAACCTGGTGTACTTTGATTGACTGCATGTACTTTGTGAAGTGAAAACAAGTGTTATTCTTTGACAGAATAATTAAATTTTGAGTCAAATTTCCAGTGTTTTGGTAAAGTTAGTGTGTGCAGAGAAAGATGTGTTCTGTTTTGAAATGAAGAGTTAGTATATATTTAACAAAATGTGTTTTTGAGAAGAAAATTATCCATTTGGCCAATTGTGTTTTGTAGGTGTAAGTCTGTGTTAAGAGTTTAGAAAAAGTATCTGAAGTATGGGTAAGCGCTTGTTAGCGATTGAAAAAAACTGTAATGTGATATTATCGCAAAGTATGCAACTTTATATTTTAGTGGTATATAATCCTCCCTCTGCATGCACCACAAAGCTCTGTGATAATTTGGATGTTATGTTCAAAAATTTTAATCACAAGAACGAGGTACTTGTTTTTGGTGATTTTAATATAAATTGGATAGATAAATTATGCAGGAAAAAACTGAAAATTCTTGCATCTAAACATGATCTTATTCAAATGATTGAAACCCCAACGCGTATTACCAAGAAGACTCAAACATTGATAGATTTAGTTTTTGTTAATAAACCTGATAGAATCATAAAAACATATAATTTAGTTACTGGTCTATCTGATCATAATATGATTTTAACTGCAAGAAAACTGACAAAGAAAAGAATGACTAGATTTTTAAATCCAAATAAGAACTTATTTAAATTTGAAATTCCTCGTAAAAAGCAGATTGAATTTGAAAATGAGTTAAAGAGGGTTAACTGGGATGAGCTTCAACAATACGATCAAACAAATGACTACTGTGATAAATTTATGTCCACTATTGAGAGCATTGTCAATAAATACACTAAAAAGCAAAAGAAATCCCAGAGAAAATTTCAGCTACCATGGATGAACGAGAACATTCGAAAAACGATGAAAAGAAGAGACTTGGCCTTGAAAACTTTTATTAAGACCTGAAGGGATATTGATTTTAAAATATTTAAAGGTTTGCGTAACCAAGTTGTAAAAGAACTTAGATTGTCTAAATCAAATTACTATATTCAAGCCCTAAAAGAGGTTAAAGGGAACGGCAAATTAATGTGGAAAAAATTAAATAGCCTACTAAATCCAAAAGGTAACTTCACCCAAACAAAATACGAACTTAAAAAGGGTGAAAACACTATTACAGATAGCACACAAGTTGCTAATGAATTTAATACCTTTTTTATACAATCCGTTGACAACTTAGCATCAACCTTTCCATGCTGCAATGATATAGGCTTAACAACAATAGACTTGCCTGAAGATCAAGCTAACTCATTCCAGCTTAAGAAGGTCGATCAGACAGCTGTTTTGAAAGTTATACAGGACCTAAACACCTCCTCTTCGAAAGATATTTTTAATTTAG
The DNA here is from genome assembly GCA_036326025.1 of Chrosomus eos. NCBI lineage: Eukaryota > Metazoa > Chordata > Actinopteri > Cypriniformes > Leuciscidae > Chrosomus > Chrosomus eos. The sequence continues at coordinate 139,022 of JAZAVI010000182.1, read as the reverse complement.
ATACAGTTTTTCTTAAAAAATATAGCAGCATTTTGGTCCAACCACTCACAAATATTGTTAATATTTCAATTAAATCCGGACAATTTCCAGATGGGTGGAAAAATGCCCTGGTAACACCGATTTTTAAATCAGGAGATGATACAATGTCTTGTAATTATAGACCTATTAGTCTTCTTCCAGCTTTGTCTAAAGTTTTAGAAAAGATTGTTTCAGAACAACTCATTCACTATCTTGAGATAAATCAATATCTGAGTCCTCTACAATTTGGATTCCGGAAGAATCATTCCACAGAGTCCGCAATCTGTCTATTAACTGAAAATATTAAACAATCTCTTGACAAGGGAAATGTAGCTGGTGCTGTGTTCCTGGATTTAAAAAAGGCATTCGACACAGTAAATCACAATATATTAATCACAAAATTAAGCAAGTTTAATTTATCCAAAAAATCATTATCCTGGTTTGAATCATATTTAAAGGGCCGTGAACAGTGTGTTGTGATTAACGGTGTAAGATCTACTTTTCTTAAAATTAAAACAGGTATTCCTCAGGGCACGGTTTTGGGACCCATACTCTTTAGTTTATATATTTATATATTTGCCGGATGTAGTATGTCCAGATACACGTCTTCTGATGTATGCAGATGACGCAGTTGTGTATGCTTCTGCTGATACCTGTGTTTCTGTGGCTGACAAACTTAATACTAACTTGGAAAGAATATCATTTTGGCTAACCTCATCTCATTTAACTTTAAATATTAAAAAAACAAACTCTATCTGTTTTTCTATTCGAAAACTACCTCCAGCACAACTTTTGAACATAAAAATTAAGGGTGAACTTATCGAACAAGTACCTGAAGTGAAGTATCTTGGAATAAATATAGATTATCAGCTGAATTTCAAAAGTCACATTAAGAAAATCTATAAAACCATTAGGGCCAATTTGAGCTGCTTTATGCTGATTAGAAATTGTCTTACTCTTGATTGCGCTTTTACCTTTTTTAATTCTATGATTCTTTCACATATATCTTACGGTATAACCGCATGGTCTCAAGCTCATCAATCATCAGTCGAAACTATAGAGTGTCTTTACAACAGAGCCTTGAAAGTTTTGGATAAGAAGAGAATAAGGTACCATCACTGTCAAATTCAAACAAAATACAAGATTTTAAGTTTTGTTAACTTTATTTCTCTGCATCTGGTTAAGCTGATTTTCAAATGTTTGAATGATGTTGCTCCACTACCGCTTTGCAAAATAATAATAAGACGACAAAGCACTAGACCGACCAGATCCGCTTTTAAAGTCACTTGTAATATCCCTTTTTGTAGAACATCATTTGCTCAGGCTTCTGTTTCAGTGAAAGGGGCAAAATTGTGGAATTCTCTGCCAGATCATCTGAAATGCATCCCGACACTAGATATCTTTAAAAAAAAACCCAAATTGTGGTTAATTCAGGAACAGTGTTGTTCACATATTTAGTCCTTGTTGACTCTGCTCCTTTTGTATTTTTTATATATATTTTTTTTTTTTTTTTTTGTATTACTATTTTTATCCTCGTATTGCATTTATCAGAAAGCCCTTATCTTATCGCATTGTTTACATATTGTATTGCATGTATTACATTTTACCAAAAAGCCCTTCTAGGGACAAATGTTGTAAATTAGCTTTGGCTAAAAACATTGATACATGCATCAGATCACTGTTAAAGTGTACCTATGTTATTTGTATCTGTCCCTATCTAAATAAAGCAAACAAACAAACAAGACGGCCATTATCTAGAAGTGACTTTTGCAACTGAGCATTTCTAGACAGCACTAATGGAGCAGCGCACAGAAAGCAGAGGTGGGGTCTAAAAATTCCAAATTTTGACATTTTCCAGCATTTAGAAAAGGCTGTAGAAATACATTTATCTGATTTATTTTGAGTCCTCACAATCTAAATGTATGGATAAATAAATAAATAAATAAATAGGGGAAAATTCTAATAAATGCATTAAAGAGATATTTTTAAAGGGGTGATATGGAAACCGTCTCTGGTTTCTCAACGTAATCATGGTTCCCTGAGAGGAGAGAACGATACACTGTGCTATGGGGAAGGGTTAGGGTTAGAACGCTGAATTGTGCCATTTCCCAGGATACCCTGGTGAAGGAGAAGTCTACCCTTCCATCGCCGTCAGTCCGTGGAGATTTGTGAATGGGATGATAATACATCGATCTGAACTAGGCACATCACTTTACCAGACACCTGATACATACGTCGTCTCCATGTATGTGGCCTTCAAAATTTTGCATTAGTAGATGTATTTGTTATATTGCTTATACACTGTAAAACATTTCTAACCTCCCCAACTCAAAATTTTCTAGTGACTGGTCACATCTAAATTTTTCAAATGGCCCAAGTGAAATTCTGTACATTTAATTTGATCAATTGTTGCAATAGTCTGTTAACATTGGCTCAATGAGAAATAATACCTTGAACCATTTGAAAAAAATGTTATTGGCTCAGTTATATAATTTAATTTGTAGTATCATTCTTTTTTTGTTTTATCCAAACTAAAAATGTATATTGTTAAATTTATATTAGTAAAGCAACTTTACTGTAGTTGCTCCAAAAAAACAAAAACAAAATACATCATTATATATTTAAACACTCAAACCATTCTGCCACAGTTTGTTTACTAATATAATAATTTATTTAATCAATTTTTATTAAATCTACAACAGTATTGTGAAAATATCTTAAAATGGTAAATAGATTGAAATTTTCTGCACAGTAGACCTTGAAAATCATGCATTTAAATTCAGGATTCTGATACGCAAGATACACAAAGCTGATGAATTGCACCTTGCATGAACAAAAACACAATTATTTGACAAACATCGATTATCAGCACAAACATAAAAAATAAAATGTAAGTAACTGGGGTGTATACTTACCCAGTGTTTATAGAGATTTCACTTAGAGCTTAACAGTTTAAATATTAAACATCTACAAATATTTGCAAAAGTGTAAAAACACCATAAAATGCAATTAACTGGAGAGGGTTACTTCAAATGTGCAGTGCAACTTGAATTTTGGATTCTCACAAGAGGTACTTTGAGCTCATGAAACTACATCTTAACAGTTTAAAGACTGCAAAAGACGCAAAGAAAAAAAGGAAAAACGTGAAGTACTTCAGGGTTACTTTACTCAGTGTTTAGTGTAATTTCATCAGAATTTGAGTTTTCTCACAGGAGGTACTGTGAGCTCATGATGTCCTCTTAAATGGTGAAGAAATGTTGATTTGGAGCAGATGTCCTGCAGTCACAAGAAAATGTGGCCTTCTCCATGATTCCAGTCTTTGGATGGACCCAAGTCCATGAGGATAGTCATGAAAGTCACGAGGATGTCTAGTGGCGGATCCTGGCCGTAGCAAATGAACTGGAAGTCTTGCATATTCACGTAGCTTACTTCTACATTGATAATAAATTGGATACATTAGTCAAATATGGGTACATAATATAAATAATATAGAATTCATAGCGATTTGGAAAAGTTTTTGGGGCAGACCTGACCTGTTGAAAAGAGATGGTATTCATCCCTCCTAGGATGGTGCTGCTCTTCTCTCTAGTAATATGGCACATAGTCTTAGAGCTCAAACATGACAATCTGGGGCTCAGGTCAGGATGTGTCCCGTCGTGTCTTCGTTTCTTGTTATCATCTACACTCTTCAGAACACACGGATTATCACCTCACCCGTCGTTCCATCATCTACCCGGTTGCCTGTCAAAGTTTGCCTGTCACTCTCCCGTCCTTTGTGTGGTTGTTACATCCAGTGAGTGTCTGTATTTCTCCTGTTCTATGTTTTCGTGTCTTGTTATCCTAGGTTACTTCCTGTGCTTAATTGATGGGGATGCCAGCTCGCGAGGCGTGTCCCAGCTGATGGCATAAAAGATGGCTTGGGTGTGGCGAGAGGGCGCGGGAGAGACCGGCTTTGTTCGGTGTTTGAATTGTTGTTTGTATGCAAATGAATGAATGGAGGATGGAGCAGGCTTCACTCAATAATTACACTTAAATTTATTTTAAGAGTGCTGGCCTAATGAGTAGAATTCATATATAGAAAAAAGAGGCCGCACTTTGCATAGGCAGTTTATTTTACACAGACGCGTTTCGGCGTGTGCCTTCTTCAGTGTGCAAAGAATCATACTTTACCCAATCTTATATACCCACACCAGTTGACACCCATAATCACATCAACCAATACATTTAAAATGATACACATGTTACCAATGTTTCAATGAGTCCATTAATGAAAGACAAAGACACATAGGCCTATTTGATACAGCATAATACTCGTAATATGTTTACAGGAAACAGCTTAAAGACAGGTCCTCATTCATTCCATTGGGGATACATGTGTTTAAATTAAAAATGTACCAAGCCTCCCTTTGAAGGAGGCGGTTCTCACGGTCTCCCCCTCTTGAAAGACGACCGACGCACTCCAGACCCATAAATTTGAGCATATTGGCATTATGTCCCTCAGAGTTGAAATGTCTTGCGACCGATAATTTCTCATCATTCTTTCTAATAGCACACTTATGCTCAAACATTCGGGTCTTCAGTTGTCGCTTCGTTTTACCCACATAAAAGAGCCCACAGGGACACGTCAGTAAATAAACAATAAAGGTAGAAAGACATGTGATTCTACCCTTAACTTTATAAGTTTTGCCTGTTTTTGGATGTGTCAACATATTGTCTGTCAGCATGAAATTACATGCCGCACAGTTCAAGCACTTAAAATTACCGTGAGGAATTTTGAAGGGGAAAGACGACTGGGGATGCCCAGGAAGGTGCGAGCGCACTAATCGGTCTCTCAGGCTAGGTGCTCGTTTATAGCAAGTACGCGGTAGATCTTGAAACGTATGTCCTATGTGAGGGTCGCTACTTAGAATGTGCCAATGACGTTGCACGATGTTCTTTAAACTCTTTGAGATATGACCATAAGTCGATACAAAGGTAACTGGAGTGTTGTTTATCTGATCAGTACGTTTGGTCATCAAGTCAGCGCGCTGTAAACTGCGCGCGCGCTCTACACAGTCACGCACTAAAATGTGTGTATACCCCCTATCAATGAATCTTTGGCACAGCTCACCCGCTTGTCGCTCAAAATCCTCATCATGACTGCAAATGCGGCGCACTCTAAGCAGTTGACTATAAGGAAGACTACGTTTAAGAGAGGGTGGATGGAAACTCTGGTAGTGTAGAAAAGAGTTACGATCCGTCTCTTTTCGATAAATTTCAGTGTGTATCGTGTTGTCCAACTTTTTCACTAGAACATCCAAAAAAGGCAGAGTCTTGGAATCATAGGTTAGTGTAAATTTGATCGAAGGCGATCTAGAATTTGCATAATCATGGAAAACACTTAGTTCGTGTTCCGAGCCCGACCATACAAAGAATATGTCGTCTATATATCTATACCACACTTTTAGGTACTGATTAAAAGGATTAGAGTTGTAGATAAAATCCTGTTCAAATTTGCCCATAAAGAGATTGGCATAATTGGGCGCCATGGGCGAACCCATGGCAGTACCTTGAGTTTGTAGAAAAAAATTCTTTTGAAACATAAAGTAATTTTTTGTAAGAACTTCATTAGCCAATGACAACAAAAACCTAATATGTGGGACTCGATTTATCTGCAAGTAATACTCTAAGGCCGCTAACCCTGCATCATGCGGAATATTGGTATATAAGCTGGTCACATCCATAGAGCACAATAGATCAGTTGTACAAATCTCCCCAATACATGACAATTTCATCAAAAAGTCAGTGGTATCTTTTAGAAAAAAAGGCAAGTCATACACTAAACCCTTTATGTGATGGTCAACAAATTTAGACAGCGGCTCAGTTACGGATTGATTCCCAGAAACAATTGGACGGCCAGGCGGATTGTCCAGCCTTTTATGAATTTTTGGCAACGTATAAAGCACTGGTCTCAATGGGTTAGTTTGTAACAGAAACCCGTATTCTTTATCATTAATTATTGCGTTAGATACAGCCCTCTTCAATATAGTTTTTATCTCTTCACTAAACTTCATAGTGGGATCACATTGTAAGCGAGCATAAAAGTTAACGTCACTAAGTTGTCTATCTATTTCTTGTACATAAGCAAACCTATCCTGAACAACAATGGAGCCTCCCTTGTCTGCAGGTTTAATAATTATATCATCATCAGCCATCAATGTATGTAATGCTTCTTTCTCGGAAGACAACAAATTGTGTCTAATAAAATAGTCATCAGGCTTAAAACAGGAAAACACGTCTGGCTCTACCAGCCGGCAGAATGTTTCCACTGATGAATTGTTCATGGGAGGGAGAAAAGTACTCTTAGGTTTAAACAGAGTCTTTTCAGATACAGGGGGAGAAGGTTGCTCAGGAGAAATATTCGTATTCGTATATTGTCTTGTAGTCCCTTTTGAATAGAAAGCCTTGAGACGAATAGACCTAAAGAACTTAAACATTTCTATTTTAGTCACAAAAGGGTCATTTCCTTTTACGGGTACAAATGAAAGACCTTTGGATAAGACAGAGAGTTGGTCTTGACTTAGCTGTTTAGTTGAGATATTGATGACACTGTCGGTTATCTCTGCCCTCTTGCGCTTCTTCCTCCCCTTCCGCGTTTTGTGGTACCGCCCTGCATCCCTCGAAAAGAGCCTGGAGGAGGTCCGGTGTTGGAGCGTAAAAAACGTCTGGTGGAAGACGAGTCGGTGTCAGTGCTCAAGTCTCCAGATGAGGCACTACTCACGGCATTGCGTTGTCTTTGTCTTTGATTTGGCCTGCCTCCCAGCCCGTAGTTTTCCCGAAGCCAAGGATAGACATTGTTGTTGCGATAATCCATAGTGTCTCTGCGATACTTCTCCATTTTTTTATGTTGCGTCTCCGTTTTGTATGCACTTATGTGCGCGTCACATTTCTGAAGAAGTTCTTTAAGTTGCGTAGAGGAGAATTTTGTCGTCAGCTGCGCCTCTAGATCTGTAATCTCTTGTTTGATTGTAGCAAGTTTCTTGTTTTGATTGTCGACTATTAACTTATTAACTGGCTTCGGGAAAACTACGGGCTGGGAGGCAGGCCAAATCAAAGACAAAGACAACGCAATGCCGTGAGTAGTGCCTCATCTGGAGACTTGAGCACTGACACCGACTCGTCTTCCACCAGACGTTTTTTACGCTCCAACACCGGACCTCCTCCAGGCTCTTTTCGAGGGATGCAGGGCGGTACCACAAAACGCGGAAGGGGAGGAAGAAGCGCAAGAGGGCAGAGATAACCGACAGTGTCATCAATATCTCAACTAAACAGCTAAGTCAAGACCAACTCTCTGTCTTATCCAAAGGTCTTTCATTTGTACCCGTAAAAGGAAATGACCCTTTTGTGACTAAAATAGAAATGTTTAAGTTCTTTAGGTCTATTCGTCTCAAGGCTTTCTATTCAAAAGGGACTACAAGACAATATACGAATACGAATATTTCTCCTGAGCAACCTTCTCCCCCTGTATCTGAAAAGACTCTGTTTAAACCTAAGAGTACTTTTCTCCCTCCCATGAACAATTCATCAGTGGAAACATTCTGCCGGCTGGTAGAGCAAGACGTGTTTTCCTGTTTTAAGCCTGATGACTATTTTATTAGACACAATTTGTTGTCTTCCGAGAAAGAAGCATTACATACATTGATGGCTGATGATGATATAATTATTAAACCTGCAGACAAGGGAGGCTCCATTGTTGTTCAGGATAGGTTTGCTTATGTACAAGAAATAGATAGACAACTTAGTGACGTTAACTTTTATGCTCGCTTACAATGTGATCCCACTATGAAGTTTAGTGAAGAGATAAAAACTATATTGAAGAGGGCTGTATCTAACGCAATAATTAATGATAAAGAATACGGGTTTCTGTTACAAACTAACCCATTGAGACCAGTGCTTTATACGTTGCCAAAAATTCATAAAAGGCTGGACAATCCGCCTGGCCGTCCAATTGTTTCTGGGAATCAATCCGTAACTGAGCCGCTGTCTAAATTTGTTGACCATCACATAAAGGGTTTAGTGTATGACTTGCCTTCTTTTCTAAAAGATACCACTGACTTTTTGATGAAATTGTCATGTATTGGGGAGATTTGTACAACTGATCTATTGTGCTCTATGGATGTGACCAGCTTATATACCAATATTCCGCATGATGCAGGGTTAGCGGCCTTAGAGTATTACTTGCAGATAAATCGAGTCCCACATATTGAGTTTTTGTTGTCATTGGCTAATGAAGTTCTTACAAAAAATTACTTTATGTTTCAAAAGAATTTTTTTCTACAAACTCAAGGTACTGCCATGGGTTCGCCCATGGCGCCCAATTATGCCAATCTCTTTATGGGCAAATTTGAACAGGATTTTATCTACAACTCTAATCCTTTTAATCAGTACCTAAAAGTCTGGTATAGATATATAGACGACATATTCTTTGTATGGTCGGGCTCGGAACACGAACTAAGTGTTTTCCATGATTATGCAAATTCTAGATCGCCTTCGATCAAATTTACACTAACCTATGATTCCAAGACTCTGCCTTTTTTGGATGTTCTAGTGAAAAAGTTGGACAACACGATACACACTGAAATTTATCGAAAAGAGACGGATCGTAACTCTTTTCTACACTACCAGAGTTTCCATCCACCCTCTCTTAAACGTAGTCTTCCTTATAGTCAACTGCTTAGAGTGCGCCGCATTTGCAGTCATGATGAGGATTTTGAGCGACAAGCGGGTGAGCTGTGCCAAAGATTCATTGATAGGGGGTATACACACATTTTAGTGCGTGACTGTGTAGAGCGCGCGCGCAGTTTACAGCGCGCTGACTTGATGACCAAACGTACTGATCAGATAAACAACACTCCAGTTACCTTTGTATCGACTTATGGTCATATCTCAAAGAGTTTAAAGAACATCGTGCAACGTCATTGGCACATTCTAAGTAGCGACCCTCACATAGGACATACGTTTCAAGATCTACCGCGTACTTGCTATAAACGAGCACCTAGCCTGAGAGACCGATTAGTGCGCTCGCACCTTCCTGGGCATCCCCAGTCGTCTTTCCCCTTCAAAATTCCTCACGGTAATTTTAAGTGCTTGAACTGTGCGGCATGTAATTTCATGCTGACAGACAATATGTTGACACATCCAAAAACAGGCAAAACTTATAAAGTTAAGGGTAGAATCACATGTCTTTCTACCTTTATTGTTTATTTACTGACGTGTCCCTGTGGGCTCTTTTATGTGGGTAAAACGAAGCGACAACTGAAGACCCGAATTTTTGAGCATAAGTGTGCTATTAGAAAGAATGATGAGAAATTATCGGTCGCAAGACATTTCAACTCTGAGGGACATAATGCCAATATGCTCAAATTTATGGGTCTGGAGTGCGTCGGTCGTCTTTCAAGAGGGGGAGACCGTGAGAACCGCCTCCTTCAAAGGGAGGCTTGGTACATTTTTAATTTAAACACATGTATCCCCAATGGAATGAATGAGGACCTGTCTTTAACCCTCTGGGGTCGAAAACCGCGTGCCCGCGTTTTGCTGGATTTCTTCCTTATCAGTGCAAAAGAGAATCAAATTACTCTGTTAATTTTGATCTTAAATATAAGTGTTGTACATCATTAGATCCTGTTAAGTTTCTATTTTTTTTGTGGATACTCACAATAAAAACAAAGTGTTGTGCTTTTCGTCAAACAAAGAAAAATAAACATGATGCACGTTTTCCCTTCTCTCTGTCTTTGAGGTCCGTTCTGAAACGCGTCCGAAACATTCACTTTAACTCTGTCAATACTTTTCACAGAGATACGAGAGATGTCTCTTTATGAAGCTGAGATTCTCTTCTTTCAAATGAAGTAATTTTTTTTTTTTTTAATATTTCCAGTTTATGTAATCCGTTTGAAACCAAGGAGAGTTACAGTTTTTTCGCTCTCCCTTCATTATAGTTAATCAGGTGAGCCCGCCACACCCCCAGCGCTTTTGACATGGTAAATAGGCGATATGCATCCCACACGCGGCACGCCCCCGATCACTGCATAACAACATGAAGATTCTTCATCAGAGATTCACTGATAGTTCATCGCGTTTTAGGGATGGAAGCACGCTAACGTTACTCCTTCAGAGGATTATGGACAGCTGGGAATAATTAACCTTTTCCTCAGTGGAATTTGAAACTCAGACGAGCGGTTGCATTTTGAAGAACGGATTGACCCCGAGGATACAAGTTCGGAGTAAGTTTAGTGTTTTATAATTCCTTTTCTGATCATAGAGCTCAAATGCATTTTCAGACTATAGTAAATATTAACTCACAACGTTCGTGTAGGCCTATGTTTGAGTTCTCCTGTGGTCTAGTGGTTAGATCAATTGCCAAGCGTGTTAGAGGTTACAGGTTCGAATCCACCACTAGCATATTTTTTTTCTCTCATCAAAACCGAATATGTTCATCAGTGGTTACAGTCTATATCAAACACACACGTATATAGGACACACGTTTGTGTGCATTTTATTTTGTGATTTCACCGGAATGAATAGTGTCCGCAATGGCAATAGATTGAAAAGCACGTTCTGTGCGCGCGCCGCCACAAGAGACTCACTGTATCCATGACACTGATAGCAGGACACGAGCGCTCAGCTTGAGTTCAAAAACAAAACATTTTAGCTCTAGATCTCTTATTTAAGAGCGGACTAAATGAATGATCTACTAGTTAACTAGAGATGTTTTATTTGTATTAGGTACAGCCGTTCATTGAGTGTATCAGTAAATGCGTGCGGTCGATGAGCCATAAACAGATACTCGCGGTTACGCAGTCTACCAATCAATAGATGTTTCTCTGTCCATCAACATATACATTGTGCATCTATAATCATAATAGTCCATCAGTTTACTTTGGATAATGTGCTAACAGTTTTTTGCTTTTGTTTTGTTGTGTTTACATCGTCACCATCAGCCTTCAGAAATCATTCTGATATAATTTTTTTTTTTAAATCAATGTTGTAAACAGTTATGCTGCTTAATTTTTTTTAACCTGTGATAGTTTTTTTAGGATTCTTTGAATGCACTTTTTTTATTTATATAAGCACTATATAAGCAATATTTTATATATTTTTTTATATAAAAAAAAAACAAGTTTGGTCTTTTTATGTTTTTTTTTTTTTTTGAAAGGAAGTGTTAAGTGATATGAATGACTTTAAGTCTTTATGTTCTTAGGAAAGATTTTTATTTTGAATAAATGCTGTTCTTTTTAACTTTTTATACATCGAATCATTCTTAGTTCAGGCTGCCTCACAGCACCTTGATGGGGCATTAGCACATTGGGGGAGTGTCTTTAGTCTCCCCAGGTGTAAATCACATTAATATTCATGGGCATTAACACTCCCACGCATACAGCAGTAATGACCCAAAAACTGATGTAAGAAATTGATGTATTGATCTTTCTGAAAGAGTGGTCAGAATGATTTTCACTTCATTTTGAAGTAAAACTTCTAGCCTACAAGAATAGTTACTCAAAAGTATTGTTTTCAACTATTCAGTATGTGTTAAATGGCCTTATTGCGGTGACATTTTTTTTCCCAAAACGTACTAACCACGCATATTATTTTTTTTTCTATAAAATGCAAACATGTACATCCATTTTGCTCACATATTATTGTAGCAGAGTTTGTGCTGAATACAGCAAATTTATATGTTGGCAAATGGTATGTTTTAAGTAGCTGAAATAAGCACAAATGTCAGGGCATACCAAAACACAGAAAGAGCCCGAAAACAGCTCAGACCCCAGAGGGTTAAGCTGTTTCCTGTAAACATATTACGAGTATTATGCTGTATCAAATAGGCCTATGTGTCTTTGTCTTTCATTAATGGACTCATTGAAACATTGGTAACATGTGTATCATTTTAAATTTATTGGTTGATGTGATTATGGGTGTCAACTGGTGTGGGTATATAAGATTGGGTAAAGTATGATTCTTTGCACACTGAAGAAGGCACACGCCGAAACGCGTCTGTGTAAAATAAACTGCCTATGCAAAGTGCGGCCTCTTTTTTCTATATATGTTTGTATGCAAATGTAATCTTTTGGAGTTAACAAATGAATGAATGAATGAATGAGGCATTTATATAGCGCTTTCATATGTACTACCGTACACCCAAAGCGCTTTACAATCATATCAGGGGTTCTCTTCTCAACCAGCACCAGTGTGCAGCATCCACTTGGATGATGCGACGGCAGCCACAGTACAACGGCGCCAGTGCGATCACCACACACCAGCTATAGGTGGAGAGGCAATTCAGTGGATGGGGATTATTAGGAGGCCATGATGGACAGAGGCCAATGGGTGGAATGTGGCCAGGACACCGGGGTTACACCCCTACTCTTTACGAGAAGTGCCATGGGATTTTTAATGACCACAGAGAGTCAGGGCCTCGGTTTAACGTCTCTTCCAAAGGACGGTACTCTTTTGACAGTATAGTGTCCCCGTCACTATACTGGGGCGTTAAGACCCACACAGACCACAGGGTGAGCGCCCCCTGCTGGCCTCACTAACACCTCTTCCAGCAGCAACCTGGTTTTCTCAGAAGGTCTCCCATCCAGGTACTAACCAGGCTCAGCCCTGCTTAGCTTCAGTGGGCAACCAGTCTTGGGCTACAGGGTGATATGGCTGCTGGCTACGATATGGCTGCTGGCTACAAATAAACCCTTTTGTTTGCCGAACTTTCTCCTGCCTTTCTTTTTTACTATCTGAGAGCCAGTAGTAACAGTGGTGTTGTGTGGATCTGACCTGCTCTGTTTATTTGCTAATAAACATCATTACCTGCTTTTGCCTCGCTATTGTTCTTGTGACACTCACGTCACTGAGGACAGATAAATCCCATCACATAGAGACTCTTTCACCTAGATATCATCATATAGACACTGGCCCTCATTTATCATTCTTGCGTAGAAAAGGGCGTATATGTTGGCGGAAGATTATGCTTACACTCCTCTCACCGCCTGATTTATGAAGCTGTGCGTACCTTTGAAATCCAGGTGTACGCAATACCTGCCCTTGATAAATGCCGCGGCTGAAAACGATCGTCATTTGAATAACACACCCCTATATATTCAAGTCTCCGCTTCCCCCACGCCCTCATTTTACGCCATGGACACACGGAAGACGGCAAAGAAGAGAAACTTCTCCGACATTGAGATCGAGACCATCACCAGAGAAGTGGAAATAAACTAAATTGTTTTATTTGGGAGTTTAAAGAGTGGGATTAAAGGCGCCCAAAAAAAAACAAAATATGGACCCCAATTACGAGTTCTTTTAATATTGTGTGGGTTGAGAAGCACACTCCAGCAGAGGTGAGAATGTTTTATTGCTTAATATAGACCAATAGTGATCAATTTAAGCATGAGTTTTCTTATTTATTGTAGGTAAAAAAAAAAAGTGGTCAGATATAAAGATCACCACAAAGAGGCGCGTCTCGGCACTGAAGAGGAGCCAGAGTCAGACTGGGGAGGCTCACCGGATCCAAGCCTCCAGCTGACACCGAACGAGGAGCGGGTGGCAGCCCTCATTGGAACGGCGTCTTTAGAAGTTATCACTGGTGGGTAATATGGTAACTCATTTTATTTAAATTTTGCTCTATTGTTTTGCAGATGATGGCACTGCAGGTCCCAGCACCCTCGAGGCATCTCCCCCTCAGCCCACCCAGAGCCTGAGCAGGTGCAAGCGGGGGAAGCCGAGGCCCGTCTACTAGCCTCCTGTGCGCCATGGCCAAGGGTCCTGACGGATGAGGTCCTAGAAAGACAGACAGAAATTTGTAGACTACTGGTCAAAATTAACTATTTATTAGTGTCAATAAATATGACATTAAAGCAAATAAATGAAAAAAAAAGTCTGTGTTATTGTAACTTACCCTTAAAAACGCCGAACAAGGTCCCGTCTGAGCTGAACAGCTCCTAAAGCCGGTGGTGCTGCCCACTGCTCCACTGGCACTTCTGGGTCTGGGGCCAGCGCGTCAAATGGCACACGGTTTATCTCAGCCATGTTGTGCAAGACGGCACATGCCAAAATGATGTTGCACACCACCTTTGGCGAATAGAGCACCGGTGTGCCAGGCAGAGCCATCTACCTTTTAGGTTGAAATTGCGCTCCTGATGCGTCACGGGTTTCGGAACAGGCGTGATCAAAAAGTCCAAAAGAGGATAACCCCTGTCACCTAAAGGGTAAAATAGAGGTTGGGAAACAAACTATATTTTGCCATATAAATCTGCTCTTAGTACTCCCCTAAAAGATAACCATGACCCCTCAATGCGCCCTTCCTGCAGCCGTCTGCGCACGCTGATGTGCTCAAAAACGAAGGCATCGTGCCACAACATTTAATAGGCAGAGTCTGGCATCACAAATTATTTGCACATTGACTGAATGATAATTTTTGTAGTTGATGTATGCGTAATCATTATCCGATGGTGGTTTCAGACGCACGTGGGTACAGTCAATTGCACCTATGACATTTGGAATCTCATAAAACCCCCTTTTAATCATTGTTTGCTGGGCATTGTCGTATGGGAATTGGATGTAGTGTGGGATGAGAGTCCTGATGGCACCCTGCACGGATAACAGCATGCGGCTCATGGTGGGTTGGGATATGCCAGACCTGTCAGCAATCTCCCGTTGAAAGGTTCCAGTGGCCAAGAACCCCAGTGTGGAGAGAACTTGGACTGGAACAGGTAAGGCCCTTGACCGCCGGGTCTCACGTTGGAGGTAGGGCTCCAGGTTATTGCACAGCTCCAGGAGAAGATGCCTTGGAAGACGGAATCTGCTCATCAGACATTCATCTGATTCATTCAGAAGATCTCGCCTATCCTGAAATATTCTTTCCCCTTCTCAAGGGCGCATATGCATCTTCTAAAAGCGCCAGGTCAACCATCACTGAGAATTGGTGTACGGTGGAAATCCAGTTTAAATAGCTGTTTGGATGAGCAAATGACCTCTCACAATGCATTATTTTACAGCCTGTGTTTTGAAACAATTAGCATTTAATTTCATATCACGTCACATGTATTGGGGTGTGATGATGATGTGATGTGGAGTACTATTTATTCACATTAATAATCGCATGACAATTTGTAATCTTATTATTATTATTATGATTTTTTTATTAATGACGCTTACTGTTATTTAGAAGAAGAATGTTTTTATTATTATTATTAGTATTATTATTACTATTATTATTTAAAAGAAAAATAATGTCATTTTTTTTATTTTGTCAGTCTGAATTATTTTATGGTCAGTGAAAAAATAACAAGCCTTTCATTACTGAACCCAGTCCGTGCGCACCTGCCGGGCCTAACCCTGAAACGTCAGGTAAAGCGCACAGGCTCGCAACTGAAGGAATACATATGCCTACAAATCAAATGCTTTGGTAAAGTCACACAAATTAAACATTGACTATTGTTGTTGTTTTTTTTACAGTGCGGTCATAATATATCGTTTTGTGGTGTTAGGAATTGTTTTTCTTTTCTGCGCTTTTCTGCACTAACTCAAAACCTGCGTACACCACCTCCTGAGCTGGCGTAGGATTTGAGCGTGCCGTACGCCAACGTCCATATTGCTAAATCTCAAAGTCACCGTGGTTTTGTACGCTGGAAATTTGGTGTACGCACTTTTGATAAATGAGGGCCACTGTGTCTGTTCCCCGAATTAGGAATTATTAATTATTCTTAATTATTATTAAGAGGATCAATTCCATTCATTACTTTAAAAAACAGTTTAAAATTATAATTTTTGACAAATATTCGGATGCTTAAGAAAAATTGTCCAAGACAAGTTTAGGCATAAATGTTGTGCTTAGATTTCAATAATATAAATAGTAAATAAATATTTGTAATCAAGTGCAGAGGTTTGTATGTATATATGTACATATACGGGTATATAAGCTGTATGTGTATATAGAAATGTGTGTATGTATGCATATTTTTATACATGTATATTGTTTATGTTCAAATTTTGATGGGTAGATATTGTTTTGTAAATAGGGTAGGCGTAATAAGCCACGGCTTCAGCCTACACCTGTTCGGTTACCTTCTTTGTTTGTAATGAATTTGATGTATATATATTCTGTTTCATGTTTAGAAACCGAATAAACCTTTATTCATTCATTCATTCATTCAGGAAATACAAAAAACTTCCAAACCCATCTAAGGGTAAAAATGTTATTGATGTTCAACAAATAAAAAACAGAAAAAAGACAAATGAACAAATGATAAAGCTTGGGTTGCTGAATATTTGATCCCTTACTTCAAAGGCACTTATTGTTAATGAAATGATCACAGATTATAACCTAGATGTGCTCTGTTTGACAGAAACCTGGCTAAAACCAGAAAATTACATTACTTTAATGAGTGCACCTCCCAAGATGTAAAGCGCTTTGAGTGTCTAGAAAAAGCGCTATATAAATGTAATGAATTATTATTATTATTATTATTATTATTATTATTAAGATATAGGTTATAAAAATGAACCTCGTCTGAAAGGTAAAGGGGGAGGTGTTGCTGTAATTTATAGTAATATTTTTAGAATTACTAAGAAGTCTAGTTTCAAATATAATTTGTTTGAAGTGTTGGTGCTAAATGTAACAATATCTAGTGTAAATGATAAATAACATTTGAGATTTGTGCTGGCTACTGTATACAGGCTACCAGGGCACCATAAAGATTTTGTCAAAGAATTTGCTGACTTTCTATCAGAGTAAGTACTCGCTGCAGATAAAGTCCAAATTGTTGGTGATTTTAATATACATGTAGATAATGAAAAAGATGCATTGGGATTGGCATTTAAAGACATTGTAAACTCAATTGGAGTTAGACAACACGTGTCAGAATCTACTCATTGTCGTAATCATACTCTAGATCTAATATTATCACATGGAATAGATGTTGATGCCGTTGAAATTCTGCAGCAGAGCGACGACATCTCAGATCATTATCTAGTCTCGTGTAAATTACATTTAGTCGAGGCTGCAAAGCCGAATCTGTGTTATAAATATGTTAGACCTATCACTTCTGCCACTAAAGATTGCTTTATTAATAATCTTCCAAATCAGTTTCATCATCTCAGCATCCCGGATAGCTTAGAAGAACTTGATATTGCAACAGAAACATTAAAGATAATAGTCCAACGCCGTGGTACAACGAGCACACCGGGCCCTTAACCCTCTGGGGACCAAGGGGTTTTTGGGGCCCTTGGGATGTTTTGACATGCACTGACATTTGTGCTTTTTTCAGTTATTTATAAACATGTTAATGGCAAAGGTGTAAATTCACCAGTGTTTGGAATAACGTGTTAGGTAACGACGTTATTTTTTCAGTAACGGGGTAATCTAATTAATTACTTTTCCCGTCGTTACAACGCCGTTAACGTTACTGGACGTTAAATGCAATCCGTTACCACGGGTGTCATTTTGGTTTCCAATGTGCTGACGCATTCGGAAGTGCATTCTCAGAAGTGCATTCTCAGAAGTGCTAGGTACAAACTTGTCAAACTGTGCAGCCTCTCTGCTCAACCCGTAAATTAATCCATCAATCCGAAGTGGTCTAGTGGTAGATTGTTTGCCAAGCGTGTCAGAGGTTATGGGTTTTAATCCACGCTAGTATAGTTTTTTTTCTCCCGTATCAAAACCGAATATGTTCATCAGTGGTTACAGTCCATATCAAGCAGGGAAACATTTGTGTGCTTTTTATTTTATGATTTCACCGGAATGAATAGAGAGAGTCTCCACAACGGCGATAGATAAGAGCGTGTCCAAGTGAAGACTGCGCGCGGCGCTCACGCCACAAGAGAACAACTGTATGCAACTCCGGCAACGAGCGCTCAGCTTGAGTTCAAAACCAAAACATTTTAGCGCTAGATCTCTTATTTAATAGCGAACTAAATTAATGCTCTGCTAGTTAACTGGAGATGTTTTATTTATTTGTTTCAAAAAGTGGTGAGTACAAAATGACTCGTGACAAAATCGACGCCTATGTGTGTTAACTATGCATTGATTGAATAAACTGTGTAATCCGAACGCACCCATGGCTCACACAGCTAGTGAGGAGGTGGGTTAATAAGTGCAGTGAAGTGAAGTGCAGGATAAACCTCTTGCTGTCTGTCGACGTGCAATAAATATTGAAAGTTATGTACAAACACCTGTCTGTTCTACTCATTTCAACTGACTTGTGAAAAAAAAAAAAAAAAAAAAAAAATCAAAATTCTTTGACATATAGCAACTTTTTTTTAAACAGTAACGCAAATAGTTACTATCCCTGGTAACGAATTACTTTTATTATAGAGTAATTGAGTTACTAACTCAGTTACTTTTTGGAACAAGTAGTTGTCACGTTTCTGTATGTTTAAGTTCTGTTTTGTGATCTTGGTTTCCCCTGTCTTTGTGGTTTTTGGTTTAGCCCTGTTAAGTTTTCCCGCTCCTCGTTTGTGTTCAGTTTCATCACCTGTGTTCAGTTAATTATCCAATCATTCCAAGTGTATTTAAGCCTGTGTTTTCTCCCTGTGTTTGTCGATCGTCGTCTACGTATGGTTGTGTGTTTTCTGATTTCCTGGATTTTGTTCCTGTTTAAGTTTGGAAAGTTTTCATTTTGGAAATTAAAAACTATTATATGGAAATTCCGTGTCCTCGTCTTCAGCACCTGCACAAACCCTGACAGAACGATCGACCATAACAAAAAAAAGGGAATGAATTACGAGCTCTGTGTACCACAAGATGGCCGATCTCTGGAAGACTATGCAGAGATATATCTCCATCTTTTCCGGGACTCTAATTGGGATGAGGAGTCCCTTACACATGAGTTTTGGAGTGGGATGGACGATACCCTCGCTCAGATACTGTTGTTGGGAGATCTCCACCTCCCTTTAGTAAAATTCATTGCCCGTACGCTGTGGGTGTGTGGTTCCTCACTCACCGTGGGAGACATCCAGCCCGATCTCCACGGCCAGCCAGAGCAAGAGCCCATCACCTGCACGCCAACGCCTGAGCCCATCACCTGCACGCTCCCACCAGAGCCCATCGTCTGCCCACCAGAGCCTGCACACCGCATCAGCCCTGCCGCCAGATCGGTCCCTGGACTTCCCCGGCTGATATCCGGTATGACTGATCCCCCACTGATATCGGTGCGACTGGCCAAAAAGAAGGCTGCCGAGGCTGGGGTTCAAATCAGCCACATCCAGCCAGAGCCTGAGCCCGTCGCCTGCCCGCCAGAGCCTGAGCCCGTCGCCTGCCCGCCAGAGCCTGAGCCCAGCCCCAAGCTCCCTGAAATGCTGGTTCCGTCCAGTTCCGAGTCCCCTGATGTGCTGGCCCCGTCCAGTTCCGAGTCCCATGATGTGCTGGCCCCGTCCAGTTCCGAGTCCCATGATGCGCCAGAGCCAGAGCCCGTTGACCCAGCGCCAGAGCCAGAGCCCATTGACCCAGAGCCAGAGCCCGTTGACCCAGAGCCAGAGCCCGTTGACCCAGAGCCAGAGCCCGTTGACCCAGAGCCAGAGCCCGTTGACCCAGAGCCCGTTGAGCCAGAGTCAGAGCCCGTTGATCCAGCGCCAGAGCCAGAGCCCGTTGATCCAGAGCCAGAGCCCGTTGACCCAGACCCAGAGCCCGTTGACCCAGGCCCAGAGCCCGTTGACCCAGAACCCGTTGACCCAGCGCCCGTTGATGTCAAGTCAGTTCCCGATCCTGAACCTGTCCTCCCCAAGAAAATTTTGGGGGGGCGCTATACGCCTTCGCCGTGGCCGGCCAAAGATCCACGGAGGCCGGCCAAAGATCCACGGAGGCCCGAAAAGATAACACCGCCATGGCCACCCGAAGGGTCCTCACCGCCATGGCCACCCGAAGGGTCCTCACCGCCATGGCCACCCGAAGGGTCCTCACCGCCATGGCCACCCGAAGGGTCCTCACCGCCATGGCCACCCGAAGGGTCCTCACCGCCATGGCCACCTGAAGGGTCTTCACCACCACGGCCACCTGAAGGGTCTTCACCGCCGTGGCCACCTGAAGAGCCTGCACCGCCTTGGACGTCCGAGGGTCCCACAGCTCCGCCCTGGACGCCCGAGGGTCCCACAGCTCCGCCCTGGACGCCCGAGGGTCCCACAGCTCCGCCCTGGACGCCCGAGGGTCCCACAGCTCCGCCCTGGACGCCCGAGGGTTTCACAGCTCCGCCCTGGCCACGCCCACAGCCTGCACCGCCCTGGCCACGCCCAGAGCCTGCACCGCCCTGGCCACGCCCACAGCCTGCACCGCCGTGGCCACGCCCACAGCCTGCTCCGCCCTGGAGGCTTCCTGGACCTGCACCATGCCCTCGTCAGCCTCCAGGGCGCCCACCCTCCCACCCCTTTGGATGTTATACGGCGCGAGGACGCGCCTTCGGGGAGGGGGGAGGTAGTGTCACGTTTCTGTATGTTTAAGTTCTGTTTTGTGATCTTGGTTTCCCCTGTCTTTGTGGTTTTTGGTTTAGCCCTGTTAAGTTTTCCCGCTCCTCGTTTGTGTTCAGTTTCATCACCTGTGTTCAGTTAATTATCCAATCATTCCAAGTGTATTTAAGCCTGTGTTTTCTCCCTGTGTTTGTCGATCGTCGTCTACGTATGGTTGTGTGTTTTCTGATTTCCTGGAGTTTTGTTCCTGTTTAAGTTTGGAAAGTTTTCATTTTGGAAATTAAAAACTATTATATGGAAATTCCGTGTCCTCGTCTTCAGCACCTGCACAAACCCTGACAGTAGTGAGTAACTATAACTAATTACTTTTTTAAAGTAACGTTCCCAACACTGAAATTCACTCTATATAGCACAAATGGGGCTACCATAATATATGAGCAACATGTTTGTATTTTTGAGAGAATATTATTTATGCATGGTTATTGAAAAAAAAAAAAAAAAGTTTCTGAAATAAGGCCACAAAACACATATTGATTATTTCTTCACAAGAAAATTGTATCAAGTAGTCTAAAATATTTGCTCCAAAACTATCATAAAGTCTTTTACATTTTTAATGACGTGTTTTGTTTGAGAAATCTTTATGCGAGGAGGCGTGATCTCTCATTAATATGTGTGGCATTCCACTCCTGAGAAAGACAAAGACCCTCCCATAATGGCCATATCAGGTGCTATCAGGCCCTATCATTATGAGGAGCCTTGCACAAAGAATTAAAAAAGAATAGCTTTTAGATTGTTTGGATTTATTTACAACACAACATAATCCAAAGATACACAACAAAGGACAAAAAAGCACATTAGTAAACACACTGATCTAAAGACAGAGGCTTGAACAGTCACACAGCATTGTCCCATTCCTGAAACATAGTACCTATCATTTCCAAGGTGTTTGATTTTTCATTTTACCATGTTCATGCACAGTCTCCTGTGAATGTTGAAGTCAGCAGGACTCATCAGTGGCATCTCGTCCCTGTAAAAAAAAAAAAAACACCTGTGAACATGCTGATATCAAGAGAAACTATATGGCTGCACGACTTTGGGCATGCATTGTAGATTTTTCTGGTTAAAATTGCGATTTAATTACACACACACACACACACACACACACACACACACACACACACACACACACACACACACACACACACACACTGCTTAGAATAAGTGAACACACCCATGCTAAAGTTGACTAAAAAGAGGAATAAAAAATCTTAATGCCTTAATTAAAAAAAAAAACGAGGAAAACTCCAACCTTTAGGGACATGAATAATGTCCCTGAATTCTTTGTGAATGAATAATGTATTGCAAATAATAAAATGTTCTTCTTTAAAGAGGGGGTGAAACACTCAGTTTCACTCAATCTCATGTTAATCTTGAGTACCTATAGAGTAGTATTGCATCCTTCATACCTCCAAAAAGTCTTTAGTTTTATTATATTTATAAAAGTAAAATAGGCTGTACCGAGTCTTTCCGGAAAAACCCGAGCGGGTGGAGGCGTTCCGTGTGGGCAGGAGCGCGCAAAGCTTTTGCGTGTGTTGTAACTTGTAAACAGACAGACTCGTGGTTTATGAGGACATGAATTATTTTTACAATAAACAAACTGACACCTACAGTGGCCAGCTAAACAAATGTATTTAAACACAAACACACACACACACACACACACACACACACACACACACACACCATACATCGCATGCTCCATCGATTCATTAACTGTAAGTGATCATGTTGTTTACTTGCTGTGCTTACACGCCGATAGTTAACAACACAGACATTTGAAGCAGTTTTACTCACCGCCTGCGGTTCTAACGCACGACCGTGGACCTTTATCGTTGGGACTGCTCCATCTTTAAGTATTAGCACTAGGCGATCTGCAAATCAACCGTTGAAATGAAGGAAACAAACAAGAACACTTGCACAACTCCGTTGCTGCTCTGGAAAAACAAAATCCACCCACAGGTCCCTTAACGCTGGGTTCTTTGGAAATTTGTGCAGTGTTGTCTTGCCCTGGCAACCAAAAACACACTTTTTTTGTGCCTTTTTTTTTTATTGCAGCGCAGCCGAGCCCAGCGCTCTGATGGCATAGGCGTACTCTCGCACGCTCTAGGCCACAGATGCGCACGCGCACTTCCGGGAGAAGTGTCCTTAAGTTCCGGCCACTCTGACGTCATGGAGACCCGTATTCGAAAAAAACTTTCCGAAACTTGTGACAAACCGGAAGGAGTATTTTTGGAACAGAAATACTCCATCAAACTTACAACTTCATTTTTGAAACTTTGTCCATGTTTAGCATGGGAATCCAACTCTTTAACAGTGTAAAAAACTCACTATGCATGAAACAGCATTTCACCCCCCCTTTAAAATACAGGGTGCATATGTCTGGACACATCATCACATACCCTTCACCATATAAACATGGTTTTATTTCAGTTAGTCAATAATAATAACAATAGCCTAGCATGCGGCCTATAAATCGTTAAAAAGGTACACTTCAGTATACTAGAAAAAAATATATGGATATGTTTCCATTCGTTACAAACACAGTATTTAACAGTAAACATGTTTCTAAAAATTATAATATTCACCATATTAGAGTACACACTGATACTAGCCTAACATTTGCATATTTCATAAATTTTAATATAGCAACAGTTCAACTGGAATGTCAAGTGTATGCAACAATAACACTAACTAATATAATACATAATACATTTCTTACCTTACATCTTTCTTGTCTGCAAATCGCGTTCTTCTTCTTATGATGAAACTAAATCCAATGTAAGCTCACTGCATGTCTTCCGAACTCAACGAAAAGCAGAGAAGAGGAGAAGTTTGGTGCTTTTGAGGTAATGAGCGCGTTCTTCTTCTTCTGATGTAACTAAATCCAATGTAAACTCACTGCATGTCTTCTGAACTCGACGAAAAGGAGAGGAGAGGAACTCCTCGTCAAGTTTGGTGCTTTGTTTTTGAGGTAATGAGCGCGTTCGCGTTCCTTCGTGGAGATTTGCATATCAGTCTCTTTTGCGGGCGTGGGCGTGGTCAAATTAAAAATAATGAGCAAGCGTTTGACAAACTGGAAATCTTGTTAATTTGATACAAATACTTAAACAGAGAAAATTTGTTTTCGTTTTGAATCAGATAATTTAAAAGGCCTGGGTGAATAGAATTCACTGATTTTTGTTTAAGTTTAGAGACGTGCTCCAGAAAAAAAGTTCAACGAGACGGAGAGGCAGAGCACACACCTTGTTAATTTTCTTTATTTTACAAAAGCACAAAGTTTTGTTTCGATTGTAAGTGGACACATAAAAAAATAGAAATTTAACAGTTTATTTTCTCATATGTCTTAAGTCTGTATGACCAGAAATGATGGCGTAGTTTAAGTCTATTTTACTGCTATGTGAAAAATATCTGCTGAAACACGCCGGCGCGTTTTTGGTCCCCAGAGGGTTAAGAGAGCAGCCAGAAAAATGGAGCGAAACCGGAAGAAAACAAAACGAGGTATTTCGGATTTCGTGGAAAGAGAGCTCGATTGCTTACAGAGAGGTTTTAAAAGCTGCTAGATCTGATTATTTTTCAACCCTATTAGAAGAAAATAAACATAATCCTAGGTATTTATTTGAACAAGTGGCTAAACTAACGAAAAAGAAAGCTTCAAGACCGGATGTTTTCAAGCAGCACAGCAGTAATGACTTTATGAACTTTTTTACTAACAAGATTGATAATATCAGTAAAAAAAAATATAACTATGTAACCGTCTACAACATTAACGCATCAGACAGTGCATTGTAGTCTTACTGACGAAAAATTTGATTCATTTGTTGCTATAGGAGAGGGTGAATTTTATAAACTCGTTAAATCATCTAAATCGACAACTTGTATGTTAGACCCTATACCGACTAAGCTACTGAAAGAGATGCTTCCAGATCCTCTTCTTAATATCATTAATTCATCTTTGTCTCTAGGATACGTACCAAAAACCTTTAAGTTGGCTATGACTAAACCGCTTGTTAAAAAAACGCAACTTGATCCTACAGAATTAGTCAATTACAGGCCGATCTCGAATCTGCCTTTTCTGTCAAAGATACTAGAAAAAGCAGTATCCTCACAACTGTGTTCCTTTTTAGAAAGAAATGGTATCTGAGAATTTTCAATCAGGATTTAGACCGTACGATAGTACTGAGACTGCTCTCATTAGAGTCACAAATGATTTGCTCTTATCATCCGATCGTGGTGGTATCTCTCTATAGCCCCTTTCACACAGAGATTCCGGAAAAAAACATGGATAAAGTGACCCGAGATTTGACCCGGGTTCGTTTGATTTTGGTTCATTCACACTGTACAACGAAGATTAGTGGCGTTAGCACTTTCGAATGTCATGTGACACGTTTGAGTTTCTTCTGCAACTTGTTGAGCTACCCAGGTGAAAAATAATTCTATTAAAAATATACTTTAATAAAGTGTACTAAGTATATTTTCTACATTTTGTACTATTTTCGTCAAATCCAAGTATAGTTAAGTGTATTAAATTAGGTATTAACTTCAACTTAACATCTATTTGACTACACTTCAAGTGTAAATAGTATACTAAAATGGAACAACTTTTTTTAAACTTCAAGTGCACTAAAATACACTAATGAAAATCAAGATTCATGAGCAATTAGGCACACTTACAGTACAATTGCATTGTATCGCCATTCTACTAGAAATACACTTAAAAAGGCATTGCAGCGCAAATTATAGTTGTGTTTAAGTACATTTTGTGCATACTGCTATCATACTTATAATTACTATAAACTATGTTTATTTAGTATGCCTCTGTAATATTTCAAGTGATCTACAAATGCACTTCCTAACTATATTTAGTGCTTTTAAAGTGCCCCACTATGACAATAATAATGTTTTTGAAGTGAATTTCAATTACAACCTAAACATCATAGACACATACTTTCAGTGCAATGTTATTATAGTGTAAGGTAGAAACAAATAGTTTGAAGTATATTTTATCTGCACTTTTATCCCCATTTTGTTATACTTAAGCATGAATGTTGCTATTACACTACAAGTGTATTATATTACAATTCAGTTCAACTGCATTAAATCAACAGATTACAAATTGCATTTCAGAAAATGATCTTTATTATTGACACAAAAGTAACATACAAAAGCAGTTATTGGCAAAAGGAGGAACCTTGAACAGTCGACTTTCTCTGAAATGCCGGGAACAGAACAATGGCGAACAACTTACTCCACACTGGACATCTAGCTCTGACTTGAATTACTAGAGGCCTTGTAGCTCTCATTGTTACACTTCCTCCGTAGAAGGGCCCGGATCGCTGCCACCTCGGTGTTGGGGAATCGCTCCCTCACTGCATCTGTGAAAACAGGAAAGAGGGCATGAATTAAAACAAGATGTATAACATTGAAATATAATCATTGATGATAATGGATTTGTCAATGAATCATGACAATGGATTTGGGTTCATAACTATGACATTACTGTACCTATAATTGCGTTTGTTTTTTCTGGCTCAAGCTGCTCCTTCAGCTCGCCTTTTTTTCCTTTCCCTGTGAGGGTTGCCTTGGCCAAAGTTTCCCTGCCAAACACCAATGTGGCTAGTTCCTGTGTGAAGAGGGACATCCTTCTCCCACTCAGCCTATGATAGAGGCGTTTTGGAACTTGCACTGTTGAGTTGCCCAATGACACCTGTGAAAACACACAAGCAGAGTAGTCAGGTAATTTACAAACACTATATATTCTCTATAGGGCAGGTTGGCGCGTGTCTTGGTTTCAAGTGTTTTAACACCAACCGTACCTCTAGTACGTAAGATTAGTAAGATTTATTGTAAGATTTTTTGTGTGTAGGCTTATTGCACCCAATCATAACAAAGACATGGATTGGTTTGAAATCATACCATGTCTTCTTCACTGCCAGTGTGACTGCAAGTGTGCGGTGATTCGCTTTGGCTGGAAGTCATGGAAGACGAAGGTGAATCTTCCATTTTATTTAGGACTGTTTTGAGGGAAGACACCAGTCCTGGCAGCTCTAAAATAAGGATATGGTATAAAAAGGGTCAGTATCACATTATGACACAAAGAATAAGTATCACATTGTGACACAAAATAGCACCTGTATAAATGTCATTTTACAACAGCTACATCTGATTTAACTTTTATTTATTTCTGATTGGATGAGGATCCTTACTCATACTTTTCACCGCTAGCATGCATGTCTGACATAATTGTTCCACTCACTCAAAGCCACAGGGCAGTAATTCCATTATTGAGTATGAAGATGGAGTAGGGCGAATGTTCAGTTTAGCTTGTGAAGTATAGAGAAGCAGAGGGTTCCCAAGTTAAGTCAAATGAAAAATTGCATTACTTTCCCAGACAATTTTTTTTAACTTCCATGACCAACTATGAATGGTGCAATAAACTAACTAACCAAAGATTTCAAAGCACCCTCGTAGCGTTCAAGCATATTTTACTTTTTAGAGTGGGAGATGAATAAATGGTCATTGAATTTGAAAGTTGGGTTAACCACAACTGCTCAAGCAAGCAGTAAAGCTAATAACCAGATATACACCAATTTTGTGTTGAAATATATTTGTTTTAATGTATTTTGGCAAGACAATTTTAAACTGCTAAAACAAAAATCTTTTTTTTTATATCTTTAATCGCGATGGAAGGGGAAGAGATGTATAAAAGCAGTGCGACACTTGTGGTCACAGTATTGGTACCTGCGCCACTCTGCTAGAGGCCTTGTAGTTATATCCGTACCACTTGAGTTAAGTAGATTATTTTCAAATTTGTAATGTAGGAAGTCAGGTATGTATTCTAAGACATAACATGTAACATGCATGTTCTTCAAATTAACAGTGTGATGCATGTCTTGAATTCATAAAGTTGACTTCATGACCTCAATGACAATGACTGCAGGTGTATGGCAGGGTTCAGGTGGTGGCAGAGATAACCCTGGCATCACTAGCATGCATATACACCCACCCACCTTTCAGAGCCTTCAAACTGTCCTCATCCATTTCAACTAAAACTGCAGGCACCGTCCCTGGCCGCTGAGACTCCGCCTGAGGGATGGCGTCCTCCTCCTCACTGGTGTCAACCACCTATGCAGAAAACATCAATCTAATTACCTTAAACAAAAAGGGCAGCTATACACTCCTAATCATACACACGCCAAAACACAATTTTCATGGTGTGAGTGTGTGAAGAAATCAACTGAGTTCATACACTCTTCAATAGTAACTAATTTGCACAAAAATGCAGTTCTGCTACATCACAAGCTTTACCCTGAGCACCAAGGGCATTGGTTTGTAGGTTGGGTTTGGACTTTGGTACTGTTCAATTCAAGCACAAAGTGCGCTAGTGCATGCATTTCAGCACAAATAGGCTATAATCCACCACTGTAAACTCAGTAAAATTATCTGTGGAACACTGCTTTTTAATGAAGTCAGTTACATTTTTAAACTTACCATTTTTAGTTTTTTGGGTGGATCAAAAATATCACAACATGTGTCGTCAGAATCAGACTGATATCTAGCAGGAGTAGAACTGAGTTGTCTTGTAGGTTGCCGTTTGAGGTCCCTCTTGAGCTGTTCGCCCATCTTGGCCGTCTGTGAACTAGACTGACAACGTACATATTGTTTAAGAGAATGATTTTGAAAATGTCCACACCACCACTTTAAGTAACTGCAGAGACTCATTTTTTAATAGCTTGTACAAGTGTATTTCTTCATATTGCGACACACTTTTCAAGAGTCCACCTCCATCCATCACTCTGACAGTATTTGTAACAGGAGACTGAATCTTGACTTAACATGCCTGGCATTACAAAATAGCTAACTTGATTTGTTTCAGTCTTTTAAGTAATATTTATCATTTCAAATAAATATTTGCTGGCTAAATCTGGCTAATGCATGTGCAACCAGCTTGGAAAAGTCTGCAAAAATTCACAATGTAACTCCCATGGCAAACAAATTCTACAATGACACAGCATTATTTGTAAACTGGAAACACAATGTTCCATAACTGTTAAGTCATAAATCAAGCTTACGGTCATTCCTTGCTTCACCACCCCCTTCTCCTGGCCAGACTGACCAAAGGAAGACCATATATCCCCTCCCTTGAGGTAAGCAACACGCTTCTGGACTACTTCTTTGTAGTTTTCTGTGAAGAAGACACATAAAATACAAATTCAATGTGACCTTTTATTAATAAAACATTATAATTTCAAGTCAGGAATGCGTCCTTAGCAACCACACGTATAAACATAGAAAAAAAAAACATAAAATAAAAAAAACTTAAGAATTAAAAAGGCTAAAATGTTTAAAGTAAATGTGGCATCATGACAATGGATAAGTGGTTTGAGGAACAATTTGGAGAGACTTCTAAAAATATGAAATTTAATCTATCAAAATTATCTATTTATCAAATATTTATTGATTATTTTCTCTTGTTAGGCAGCATTTTAGCAACTAAATTAATGACATTAATAAAATAGATTTAAGACCTAACTGTTATCTATCAAAATGTGTGCCCTTGTGTTTTTATTTAGGCTATGTAAATATTTAGATTAGTGCAGAGAGAAAATAACGGAATAAACCAAAAAATAAACATTTTCTCATGCTGAGAGATAAGCTAGGGTGACCAACAATCCTGTTTTCCCAGGACATGTCCTGTTTTCACGGCCTGTCCTGGCTGTTTTTTATAAAGTGATGAAAATGTCCTGGTTTTCAAAAAACTGCTGGGAAAGATCAGCTATACAGCAAAATATAGATGGGCAAACAAGGAGGATGAGGAAGTTATTTATTTAATTTATTTTTCTAATACAGAAAAGACATTATTTCTATCATTATTTCATTCATTATTTTTGAAACCTGTCATAATAAAACATGTTGAGTAACCTCTGAGAAGTGAATTTGTGTCTTGTAATATAACAATTTTCTACCCATACAGATGAGGCATAGCCTACTTTAAATGTATTGAAATTAATAAGGCATCTTTGAGTAAATTTCGAGTAACGTTAACTTAGGCCTATCATTTGAGTAGCCTATCTGTTTGCCGGGCCGAGTGTCCTGGTTTTTGGTAATCAAAATATAGTCACCCTAGATAAGCTATATGGCTATTTGTGTCTGGGAATTTTGACAAATATTGTGTGGTAAAAAATAAAAAGAATGAGGCAAAGTTTGATAACGGTTTGTTGTTTTTATTTGAGCTTTCATGCATATTACACATTGAAACGGTTGTTGTTCACGGTCAGGGAGTATTTTTTTTTCTAGCGGAAGGAATGCTTTTATTGATTTAACTTCATGAAAGTTGCACTAATACATTTTTTTTACTTTAATATTGCGTGGTAACAGTTTTATAAAAGCAATAAGGTAGGCTACTCGAGGCAAGCTTCGCTTCGCGTCGTGCCTAACAATGCCCTTCGGCCGTTAGCCTACTTAAGACACAGCACATCTCTCATACCTTATTGCTTACATACAGTCTGTTTCAAGCACTTCATAAAGTAACGTTAAATTACATGACAGTAGTCGGTTAGTTAATGTTACAAAGAATAGTTTCAATGTTTTAGAACTTACCCGCCATGAACAGCAGTTTGGCTGCAACCGGCTTCGGATCTTGCCTGCGTTTAGCTGGTAAAATCACCTCTATCCAGCCTTCCTGGGACTGGAGGTCTTCCTTGCAGGTGACTGTAATACCAGCATTTATATATGCATCCTGTATGATAGATGTACTATCTGCAATAACGGACCCGTCTACGAAATAAAACGTACTCGGTTACTAACGTAACCTCGGTTCTCTCTAGAGAGGGAACGAGTACTGCGTAATATCTTACGCTATGGGGAAATACTCTTTCCTCGAGATATTGAAGCCAAAAATTATCCTTAATTTTTTAATCATGCAAAACGCTTTTGCAGCAGCAAGCAGACAAGGGCGAGACAGCTCGCGCGCCCATTGGCTGCCTCGCTGGAAAAGCTGCAGCCTATCGAGTGAGGCACTGCGTGACGTAATGACGAATGAGGACGCTTCGCGCTCATTTCGTCATGTCCTGCCAGTATAGGCGTGGTCTCGCCCTATAAATACCCCCTCGATAGCTGTATTTCCTCTGATTTTGTACGCCGAAGCGAACCAGAGCATATTCCAAGCACGGCAAGATACGCAGTACTCGTTCCCTCTCTAGAGAGAACCGAGGTTACGTTAGTAACCGAGTACGTTCTCTTACGAGAGTATCTCTCGTACTGCGTAATATCTTACGCTATGGGGAACCCCATGCAACACGCCGTGCGGACAGGGATCCAACACCAGAGTCCCGGGGCCAAGCCCGGGGCGCATCTAGTGCACAATCACCACAACTCACACAGAGTAGAGGAGGAGAGGCTAGAAGCATCACTCCTTCATAAAAGTCCCGTAGGGGTACAGACCCGTAGGGGTACACATAGCCGCATTGGCGGCCGATAAGCCCGAAGTTCAGACCGCCAGAAGCTTAGCTTGTAAGGCGGGCACCTCCAGGTTATAGTACTTGATAAATGTAGACGGCGAGGCCCAGCCCGCAGCCGTACAGATATCCTGCAGGGAGACCCCGCTATACCATGCCCACGACGAGGCCACGCCTCTCGTGGAGTGCGCTTTGACACCCAATGGGCACCGCAGGCCCCTGGAAGTGTAAGCCAGCGCTATGGCATCCACTATCCATCTGGATAGGCTCTGTTTTGAAGCGGCGAGTCCCTTAGAACGGCCGCCAAACAACACGAAAAGCTGCTCGGTCTGTCTGAACTCAGCCGAGCGGGACACATAAGCCCTTAACGCCCTGACAGGGCAAAGGAGACTCGCGTCCCTCTCCTCATTGAGAACCGGAAGGGCTGACAGGGAAATTACCTGGGCCCTAAACGGTGTATTGAGGGATTTCGGCACGTAGCCGTGCCTCGGTTTGAGTACGACCTTTGAGTCGTTAGGCCCAAACTCCAGACATGACGCGCTTATAGAAAGCGCCTGTAAGTCCCCTACACGCTTCACTGAAGCGAGAGCCAATAGAAACACCGTCTTAAGGGACAGGTGCTTCATGTCTGACAGCTGGATCGGCTCAAACGGGGCGCCTTTCATGGCCTCCAAGACCGTGGAAAGGTCCCAAGCCGGGACTGAAGGGGGCCTGGGAGGGTTTAACCTCCGAGCTCCTCGTAGGAAACGCACGACTAAGTCGTTTTTTCCCCAGTGACTGGCCAGACACCGGTTTAGCAAACGTTGCTATGGCCGCCACATAAACGTTGAGCGTGGATGGGGTCCTACCCTTATCCATCAGCTCCTGAAGGAAGGCAAGCACTTCCTTAACCCCGCAGTCCACAGGTGAAAAGCCACGGGCTCGACACCAAGTAGAGAACACCGACCATTTCGAGGCATAGAGCCGTCTGGTAGACGGAGCTCTAGCCTGCGCGATCGTGTTTAGCACTCCTTCCGGGAGGCTAGCGGGTACCCGTTGATGGCCCATGCGTGCAGGGACCACAGTTCCGGGCGAGGATGCCAAATCGAGCCCTCCGCCTGAGAGAGGAGATCTCTCCTCAACGGTACAGGCCACGGGGCAGTGCTGGCCATCCGCATCAGGACCGGAAACCAAGCCTGGTTCGTCCAGAGCGGAGCTACAAGCAGCACTGGGCATCCATTTTCCCTGATCCGCTCCAACACCTGAGGCAGGAGCGAGACCGGGGGAAAAGCATACAGGGGACCGCTGGGCCAAGCATGGGCCAGCGCGTCCCTGCTTTTCGAGAAGAATACTGGGCAGTGAGCGTTCTCGCGGGACGCGAACAGGTCCACCTGCGCTCTGCCAAACGTTTCCCACAGCAGCTGGACCGTCTGCGGATGCAGCGACCATTCTCCTGTCGGGACGTTGTCTCTGGACAGCATGTCTGGACCCGTATTCAGGTGCCCAGGCACGTGCGCCGCTTTCAGAGAAAGGAGGTTGCGCTGGGCCCAGACCAAGAGGGGTTCCGTCAGCCTGCAAAGGCGTGCGGACCCGAGGCCGCCCTGGCGATTTATGTACGCCACCACTGACTTGTTGTCCGACCGGACCAAGACGTGGTGGCCCTTTATCAGGGGACGGAAGCGCCGTAGCGCTTTGTCGACTGCTATCAATTCCAAGCAGTTTATGTGAAGGAGCTTCTCCTGCTCTGACCATAGGCCAGCCAGCGCTCTGCCCTCGAGCAGCGCTCCCCACCCCGTGGTGGAGGCGTCCGTAGACACCACCTTCACCCTTGAGGCGGTCCCCAGACTCACACCAGACTGATACCAGCTGGTTACTTTCCATGGTTTCAGAGCCGAAACGCACCATTGGTCGACCCTGAAGCGACACCGGCCCGTGGTCCATGCCCAGGGCGGGACCCGTGCCTTCAGCCACCTCTGCAGTGGGCGCATGCGAAGCAGGCCCAGCTGGAGTACAGGGGATGCCGAGGCCATCAGGCCCAGCATTTTCTGAAACCGTCTGAGCGGGACTATAGAGCCGTGGCGGAAGGATTCCGCGACGCGCTGAATACTTAGTACGCGCTCCGGTGACAGGCGTGCCGTCATGGATAGCGAGTCCAACACTGTTCCCAGGAAAGAAATTCTCTGGCTGGGACACAGCGAGCTCTTTTCCCAGTTGACTGTCAGGCCCAGTTTCTCGAGGTGCTCGAGCAGTGTGGCCCTGTGTTCTATGAGCTCTGACCGTGATCGAGCTAGAATCAGCCAATCGTCCAAGTAGTTCATAACTCGCATGCCCTGAAGTCTCAGGGGTGCGAGAGCCGCGTCCATGCACTTCGTAAATGTACGGGGTGCCAAGGACAGGCCGAACGGCAGGACTGTGTATTGATAAGCCTGGCCCTCGAACGCGAATCTCAAGAATCGCCTGTGATGGGACGCTATTTGTATTTGGAAATAGGCGTCTTTCAGATCTATTGACATAAACCAGTCCCCTTGGGGCACTTGCGCGAGGATTCCCCTGGTCGTAAGCATCCTGAACTGGCGCTTCACAAGCGCTTTGTTCAGCTGTCTCAGATCTAGAATGGGTCTGAAGCCCCCATCTTTTTTCGGTACCAGAAAATATCTGCTGTATAAGCCCCCTTCGCTCTGAGCCTGAGAAAGGGGCTCTATGGCCCCCTTGCTCAGCAATTTCGCTATCTCGGCTCGAAGTAGATGAGATACTTCGTTTCTCACCGTAGTCTCGACGGGCGCCGTATAACGGCGGGGACGTCGTGCGAATTGTAGCGAGTAGCCTCTCTTTATAGTGTTCAGCACCCAGTCTGATACCCCGGGTAGCTTTGACCACGCTTCTGCGTGAATAGCTAGAGGTAGGATGCAGACCGGGCTCTGGCCGTGACCAGGCAACGGCTCGAGAGCTCCGGTACCCTGGGAACACAACGCCGTGCTTACAGCGTTCGAGGCGGGGGGCGCGCTGAACACAGCGGGCAGCCTGGCCGCGCTCAAATTCTCTACGGCGGGACGCACAGCGAGAGTGAGCGGGGCGAATCCCGTGGGATTCGGCGTGCTTGCGGGAGGATGTGGGCGCAAACCTACGGGCACATCTACTGCACTGTACACGCTTTCGGCCGGAGCCGATAGATTGTGTGTTGGTTTCGTTTTTACAGAAACCAAGGGACACGCGGCATGCAGCGTGAGCGGGCATTGTATGGGCGCATTCACTACATTGTTTGCACAATCGACCTGAGTCAGATTTATGTGTGCTAGCCTCGCACCGTGGCGGGCTGTGTCTGGGTGTGGGAATGGGCACTGGGGCGTGGGCATTCTTACAACACTCATAACACCATCGGCCGTGGCCGGCATACCAGAAAATACACTCTTTATTGGATTTATCTGGGTAGCCATAAAAACGGCTTTTTTGTGCAGGCAAGCGGGCTGAGACACCGCTAAATACACCTGCTTCACTGCTAAATACACTGGCACAGTCACATCGCAAGGAACTGAACGAGCGAATCGTTTCGGTGGGGAACCGGCCGCAGCGGGATCCGAACACCGTCGCTTTCTTAGAGTGGCTAGGAAAGCTTCGAGGCCTCGGGCTTG
The DNA here is from genome assembly GCA_036326025.1 of Chrosomus eos. Classification (NCBI taxonomy): domain Eukaryota; kingdom Metazoa; phylum Chordata; class Actinopteri; order Cypriniformes; family Leuciscidae; genus Chrosomus; species Chrosomus eos. Next base: position 104,455 of record JAZAVI010000182.1, on the reverse strand, counting down.
AGCTCAATCTTCAGCCGGGGCCCGCGCTGAGCGGGGCGGCGTCCGGCAGAGCGAGAGCGCGGTCTCTGATCCCGGGCCTGGCGGCGCTGTGTAGCGGCGGCTGCGGGCGATGCAGGCCGAGGCTGCGAGCTGCGAGCAGACGGCTGCTTAGAGCGACCTGCAGCGGAGCTCGAGCGCTTCGGGAGGAAGTGCTTCATGGCCTGCGAAGTCTTCTGCTCCTCAGAGAATCTGTCCGCGAAATCCTTGATGGCAGATCCGAAGAGGCCCGCAGGGGAAATGGGCGCGTCGAGGAATACAGAGCGCTCAGCTTCCGTCATCTCAGACAGCGTCAACCACAGATGTCTCTCGGCAACGGTGAGAGAGGCCATATTCCGCCCCATGGCCTGAGCAGCGGCTTTAGCGGCGCGTAGAGCAAGGTCCGTAGCGCCTCGTAAATCCGCCACATTGACAGCACCCGGACCTTCCTCGTCCAATTTAAGGAGAAGGTCAGCCTGGTAAATCTGCAAGATCGCCATAGTATGCAGCGCTGAGACCGCCTGTCCAGCGGCTGTGTAAGCACGCCCGTGCAGCGATGAAGTCACCCGGCAGGCTTTAGAGGGAAGCGTCGTCTGCGCACGCCGTCCCGCAGAGGGCGGGCAGAGATGCGACGCGACCGCCGCCTCCACAGGAGGAATGGAGAGATATCCTTTATCTCCCGCGCCGGTGACAGAAGAAAAGGCCGCAGAGGTGGAAGTGCGCAGCCTGGCGGAGAACGGGGCGGTCCATGACTTGGCGACTTCGTCGTGGAGCTCAGGGAGGAAGGGGGCGGCCCTAGACTTAGACGGGGCTTCGTCCTTCTTGAGAAAGCGCCCGTCGAGTCTGTTGCGCGGCGGCAAGGCAGGCGCCTCCCACTCGAGGCCGATGCTCTCCACGGCCTGGGTGAGCAGACGCATCAGCTCAGCCTCAATGCCGGGTCTCTTCCCAGAGGGTTGGCTAGACACGTCAGCGGGGGGGAGGTCCACAGAGCTCGCCCAATCCTCGCTATCAGAAGCCACAAGAGAGCATACCTCAGCAGGCTCGTCCAGCTCGGGAGCGGAAGCGGCGGCAGACGGCGGGCGCTGTCCGTCCGGGAGCGACTCAAGTGAAGCCGGCGAAGCAGGCGGGCGAACCGGCGAGCTTTGGCGGGCTGGAGAAGGCTCAGGAGCGCGCTGGGCGCGACGCTTCTTACGGCGCGGCACAGAAGGCTGGGACGCGGGCTCAGAGAACGACGCCAGGCGAGTCCTCAGAGTCACCATAGGCAGAAGTTCGCAGTGCGGGCATCCACCATCCGCGAGCGCGATAGCCGCGTGCTCATGACCCAGGCAGGACACACAGATGACGTGACGGTCCTCATCACTGAGTTGGGAGCGGCACGAGCCACAGAAAGGCATCTTTAAAAAGACGCAGCTCTTTTAGAACAGATAATGGGTGTTGCGTCACGTAAGCAATCACACACACACTTAGCAGAGTAAAAGGATATAGTACGCCGGAAAGCGCAGCAGGTACGGCAGTTGAAGGCGGCTGGGCCAGCGACTTCAGAAGATGGCACGTCCCGCTGAGAAGGCTACAAGTCAACGGCGCGGCTTCTCACTCTGGATCCCGCGATGCGTGAGCTTCGCGTGAAGAATAAAAAATCAGAGGAAATACAGCTATCGAGGGGGTATTTATAGGGCGAGACCACGCCTATACTGGCGGGACATGACGAAATGAGCGCGAAGCGTCCTCATTCGTCATTACGTCACGCAGTGCCTCACTCGATAGGCTGCAGCTTTTCCAGCGAGGCAGCCAATGGGCGCGCGAGCTGTCTCGCCCTTCTCTGCTTGCTGCTGCAAAAGCGTTTTGCATGATTAAAAAATTAAGGATAATTTTTGGCTTCAATATCTCGAGGAAAGAGTATTTCCCCATAGCGTAAGATATTACGCAGTACGAGAGATACTCTCGTAAGAAAACAACCCATACATTGTGCTAACTTTACCCTGTTATCGCCTGAGTATCAGTGATGAATAATTTCAAACATTAACCGTTACTATTTGTCTACGTTGTAGCTGTGTAGCTAATTGGCGCCCAAACTTCTACATAGTGATTGGATGTCGATGATGCTGCGCACACTGATTGGATGTGGGAACCGACTGGTGGTCCATTCGTAGCATCTACTGCTTAGTCTTGATTTTTGAATCTTGATCTGTTGCAGTGCTCAACAATAGTTATTCAGATATGCCACCTGTACAATCAAAGTACAAGTCCTACTTATTGGTCACTAATAAGACAATACCAAGGACAACAGAATACATACACAGGAAGGTAATTATAATTTGTATCATTATTTTAAATTATTGAAATGTTTTTCTTGTTCTTCTTCTTCTTATAAATGATATCATCATATATGATGTATATGGTCGGACTACCTCTACAACAACAATAATAATAATAATAATAATAATAATAATAATAATAAGGCCCTAGTATAGCAGTAGTCTACTAATAATAATATTAATAATGTTAATAATAGGATAATAACTGGTAGCAGGCCAAGCAATGGAGAAAGCCTACATGATACTATCATGCCTACTCCACCGTCTTATAGGCTACTGTCTTGAAATTGTCTTTTGTTTCAGGGAAAAGGCAGAAGACATAAACAGTACAAGCAGTACCTTTGGAGCACTGGTGTTGAAGTCCCTGACAGAATTTTAGGACGTCATGACAGAGAAGTAAGCTAGCATATGATGTAAAGTCTTTTTTTATGATTATGACATTACATGGATTACAACGTGTAATGTTTTCAGCCAAAAAACTAGCTTAATTCCCAAATTGCTTTGACACACTGCAAAAACTGCGTATCTAATAAAAAATTAACCATCTGATATTAAACTTATATCAAGATCAAAAAAGTAGTTAGTATTGTTTTCAGACCTACCTAGCTCTTTCTCGTAAAATCATTTGACTTAATTTAACCCTTGTGCTGCATAGATATTTTACGCTGTTGAGTGCATTAATGACCAAAAATGGTCACATATTAAACATTGCCTAAAATATTATATATTATTATTATTTTCCACTTTTACCAAGTTAAATCTTTTAACCAGCATCAGTCCTCATCATAACTACCAAATATTTATTTAATTTCAGGATTTTAACCCTTAAAATACCAGTTTTGGTGGCGATACCATCAATTTGTATAAGAGGAAAAAAACACAATGTAAATATTTTTCATACACTAAATGCAAAGAGAAAACTTTAGCTTTGGATTATCCCAGTCTTGAATATGTCAAAGATTAGTGGCAACATTATTTCTGGTGCATTTAAAGATTTTGTGTTATGTCAGATTTTTAAAAAAAATCCCACTCAGCGCGTTAATGAACAAAAATGGTCATATATTCAATAACATCCTAAAATATTATAAATTATTATTTTTTCCCACTTTTACTAAGTTAAATCTTTTAACCAGCATCAGTCCCCATCCTAACTACCAAATATGTATTTAATTTCAGGATTTTAACCATTTAAATACCAGTTTTGGTGGCGGTACCATCAATTTGTATAAGAGGAAAAAATACAAAAATGTAATTATTTTCCATATACTAAATGCAAAGTGAAAACCTTGTTTTATGTCAAAATATGTCAAAGATTAGCAGCAACATTATTTTTGGTGCATTTTTATGTGCTATGTCAGATAAAAAAAAAAATCACACATAGGGACAAATTTGTTCTTATTTGAACCCATTAAAATATCCATTTAGACAGACAGAAAGTAGACAGAAAGGGTCAAATATGAGCTTCAGGATATTGTGATTTGTCACTCGCCTGAACACCATGTATTATATTTAGGCCCTACACACACACACACACTTTTGTCAATGCAGACACACATTGCTCTCAGACATCCACACATACTACCAAAAATGTCCCTTAATGCAGCACAAGGGTTAAGAAGAGTTTGACTTCTCATCCTGAAAACAAGTAAAAGTGGCTCCCAGTGCGTTGAGCAAATTGGTCTTGATAAGACTCTTTAAAATAAGCCAAAGTCTTCTTCAACTAAGTCAAAATTATTTTTCAAGAGAGCACGGTAAGTCTCTTTATACTAAAAACAATACCAAAATTATGTTTTCATCTTAATATAAGATTAATTACACTTGGTTAGATTTTATTTTCTGCACTGACATGGATGGTGACAATTGTTTTGCCTACAGCTTCCAGCTCACCATGATGCACCACTGCAGCCAACGGCAGGAAAATGGAAGAGAGCTGACAGTAAGGTCAGAACATTGACAATGCATAATTAATTCCTTATAACTCATTCATTCATCCATTCATTCATTCATTCATTCATTCATTCATTCATAACTACGCAAGATTGCGGTGAAAATACAGACCGGAAGTCAAAAGACAACGAGCTCAGCGCTGAAAAGGGGCGTGGCTACATAAGGTCTATAGGCTAATGTAATGAACTACCCATGTCTGTACCGGATTTCTGTGTGGAAACTTATGTCCAGTAATAACAAAACAGTCATGGAACAATGTATGATATTCACATAAATCATATACCAAATTGTTCAGGATGGCCAAAAAGTGGGTTTCTGTCTATATGTTTGTGTGTGTGTAATACAATATGGGGCAGAGTGTAGTACAACAAAATATCTAGTAACCTATAGGTTAGTGGCAATAGTGTGCAGAATAAAAAAAAAACATGCAGGTCAGGACACAGGTAATACACATTTGTTCACTATGTTAGTCTATTGATATTTTGTATTTAGAAGAACTGACTCCTACAATGTAACAAACTAGCTCACACATAGAGTGGAGCAGTTGGAGCAAGTTGCTTTACTTGTAGTGCTTTAATATCCCACTCAATACCAAAATAACAACAGATTCAGTGACTAACTTGCCACACACTTTGTGCCAACTTCAGAATGGATCAGCTGCTGAGGAAGATGTAGTTGATATAGGAGAGCACCAGGCCGTGCAAGAACCAGAGACTGAGAGACCCAACCCAAATCCGTCACAGGTAAGATTACAATTACTTACAGGCTAGCATTTGCATTATAGATTGCTTTACTTGTAGTGCTTTAAGCTCGCACTCAATACCAAAAAATAACACCTGATTCAGTGACTAACTTGCCACACACTTTGTGCCAACTTCAGAATGGATCAGCTGCTGAGGAAGATGTAGTTGATATAGGAGAGCACCAGACCATGCAAGAACCAGAGACTGAGAGACCCAACCCAAATCAATCACAGGTAAGATTACAATTACTTACAGGGCGGCCAGCGTTCATCTTTGTGCGTTTAGTTTATCTTTTACAGGATTGATTTGCTATGATGACTTGATGCACACAATCTGAACAACAAATTTCATTCGTCTGCCATAGAATAGAATAGAATAACAAAGACTTTATTTTCATGTCAGGCACTTCAAATTTGCTCAGCAGGCCACAATAAAGCTGAATTGAGATCTCTGGCTGACATAAAACTATGCCCAAAGAGTGCAGCAAGGCACAAGATTCTAGAAAATATTGATCATAGTGATGATTAGACGTAGCATTTTACTATATGTTCTGATGTTTGAACTCAAAAAATATTTGAGATACTGTGTTGGACCGACCAAAACTAGCTACACACAAGGAATCCCTAAAATATCTGTAAATGTAAGTTCAGTGATGACAACTTATCAAAACCCATCAGATACTAATACTGAACTAAAAATGGTTAGATGAAGTCATATGCACAAGAGCTCGATCCCAAGGGTTCCCAGAATAATGCATACATTTCATGTGTAATCATATTTAGCAAATAACATATCACAAATAATTATAATATTTTACTTGTGTTAGATTTTGTTCGGGTAGTAGAGCAAAGTTAATGTGTACTGTGTCATTCATATAGGGCATTTTTAAATTATTAGAAACGTGACAAGATTTGATAAACCTGAATACTTGAGAATGTTTTGTTCATACTGAATGTTTTTTCAATCTCAATGTGTCATTTTGTAGGATGGGAATTGTGGAGATGACCTTTTGTACCCTGGAACACCAATTACCAAAGGTCAAAGTTTGCTGCTTCTAAAGGCTTACGTCCTGAGGCATAACCTGACCGGGATTGCTCTGGACCATCTTTTACGGATTTTTCATGAACTTTTCCCTGCACTGATACCAGCAACCTCGTATCTCTTCCATAAATCCTATGGCCAATATGGCGAGTATGTGCCCCATTTCTACTGCCACCAGTGTTCAAATTATATTGGAACAAAAGAATGTGGTTTGACACAGTGTGTTCTGTGTGAGGCAGAATTTGATGTGGATGCTAGTCTAGAAAAGGGTTCATATTTTTTGGTTATCAGTTTATCTTTGCAAATTAAAGAGATTCTGGAAAATCCCAACATCAAAATCCAAAGACATACATCAACTCCAGGTTTAATTTGTGATGTGCAATGTGGAGGGGAGTATAGGAGGCTTAAAGATAGTGGTGAAATAGGTGATGATGACATCAGTCTGATCTGGAACAGTGATGGGATCCCTGTTTTTAAAAGCTCTAGATGCCAAATATGGCCTATTCAGTGCCAAATCATAGAACTACACCCTACAGACAGGAAGAACAACATATGTGTTCCTTGTCTTTGGTTTGGAGAGAGCAAGCCTAATATACAGACTCTCTTAATTCCATTTGTAAAAGAGCTACAGGAACTTCAAAGTAATGGGATCACCTGGGGAGATGGTTGCACTGCAAAGGTGCATGCACTTGTATGTAGTGCAGATTCAGTTGCAAGGCCACTTCTCCAAAATAAGAAGCAGTTTAATGGCATTTATGGCTGTGACTTCTGTTACCACAGAGGTGGAGGCTCCTATCCATATGTTATTCCTGAACCCCGTCTTCGTACAGAAGTTGAGCATTTTGACAATGCCATGAATGCAACACCTCAGCAGCCCATAATGGGAGTGAAAGGCCCAAGTCAACTAATGAAACTAGACAAATTTCAAATGGTGCAAGGCTTTGTTCCAGAATATCAGCATAGTGCATGCCTTGGAGTTACAGAACAGCTTACTTCTCTCTGGTTAGATTCCACAAACCATCAGCATGGTTGGTACATAGGCACCCAAACTGAGCAGATCGACAAAGTGCTTAAAAAAATTTCACCACCAACTGAGATCACAAGAGTACCACGGTCTATGCAAGAACGGAAGTTCTGGAAGGCGTCTGAGTGGAGGTCGTTTCTTTTGTTTTATGCTTTGCCTGTTTTAAACGGCATCCTCCCCAGAAAATACTGGAATCATCTTTTCCTTTTGGTTTTTGCAGTATATCATCTACTGCAAGAAAGGATCAGAGAGGCCGAGGTGGTGATAGCTGAGCAGGCATTGAAAAAATTTGTCAGGGAGTTTCAGGGGTTATATGGCACAGCTAATGTGTCATTTAATGTGCACCTCATGACACACTTGGCTGCGAGTGTGAGGAACTGGGGACCATTGTGGGCCACGTCCACATTTTCCTTTGAATCTTTTAACGGCACCCTGTTGACATATTTCAATGGCACAACTCATGTCCCTGTCCAAATAATGAAAAGGTACCTTAGGGAGAGGAGTCTCACAAAGAAAGGAGCAACAGTTATGCATAATGCTAATGAGCATGTCAAAGATCTTTTCTATGAACTACAGGGCAGAAAGTGTTCAAGTGACAAATCAGTTCAGATCAGTGCCCATGTCAGAGTTTTTGGTAAATCAGTACAGACAGAGGTGTCAGTTTTACACATGCTTGCAATAGATGACCTAATAGGTGTTAGAGTGAAACAAGCCTCCTACTACAACCGTTTTATTGTGAATGGAATACTTTATCACTCTGACACAAACAACCGCCTACAGAAAAGAATCAACTCTGTTGTTGAGTTGCAGAATGGCACATTAGTCAGAATTGTGAATTTGGTCGTTTCTGGTGCAACACACTGTGTTTTGGTCAAGGAGCTTGTTAAGTCTGGAAGGAAGCTGTGCAGAGACACAACACTTAACATTGCATCAAGCTTTGTGTATGAAGTGTCTGAGTGCAATATAGTGTATGCCATCCATCCAGAGTCATTGACACGCAAATGTGTCATGGTTGAATCCAGCGAGAAGGTATATGTTATTCCTCTGCCAAACAACATTGAACGAGACTAATGTGGCATCAAGAAAATTTCCGTAATACTGCCAAGAAGTCCCGAGATTCCCTGAGACCTATTGAATTGACATGTAAATACAATATCATCTGTACAAATAATTATTCTTTACCTGTTACATAAAGTGACCCTTCTGTCAATCAAGTGTTTGTGCATTGATACATGATGGTAACAGTGTAGATAAACAAAATGAACTTGTCTTTGCAGCATTGTAGCATATGACCCTTTAAGAAATCAGCCTAACAATGTCAATACAATAAATTGTAAATTAATAAATTACTAAATTTCCACTAAAAGTGTTTTTATTTTAGCATATTTCATGACAGTACTTTGATATGCTAATAAAAGTACACTTATATTTTAGTGCACTTTGTACTACTAAGATTACAGTACTGATGAAGTGAAATCAGTGTACACTTTCAAAAATTATACTAACTCTGTATTACAAATAAGCATACTTACTAAAAGTACACTAAATTACCACTATACATTTTTGTATTTTAACATATTTTATGAAAGTACTCTGATATGGCACTAAAAATAAACTTATTTTAGAGTGTACTGTATAAAGTGTACAGAAGTCACACTTCTAATGAAGTGAGATCATAGTACACTTTAAAACAGTATACTAAAAAATTCATTTCCAAAAAATATACTTCCCATAAGTACACTGAATTGCCACTCTAAGTATGTCACATTTAATACACTTAAAAAAAATAAACTTCTATACAATTGAAAATACATTAACAACAAAGTACACTTTCAAAAAGTACATTTAAAAAATAATTTGATTACTGGTAAATTAGTATACTTACTTTTTGGACTCTTAAATTGAACTTAATTACATCTTTTTTGAAATATACTTTTAAAAAGTACATATTAAGTACTCTTTAAATAAAGCACAACAAGTAGAAGCATACTTGTTTTATACTTCATTTACTTCATTTATCATTATAAAGAAATTGAATCTGCGAAATTGAATCTGCGCATGCGCGTGCGGTCTGTGTTTATGTTCGGAGCTCCGTCGAATTGATTCATTAATCCTTGATTTTCTTCTTTACCACTCAATTATAAACAGGCACTTTCTATTTTTATATCGTGTGAACTTATCCTCGATAATATTCCTTGTAAAAAACAATCGGATTGCTTTGATATCGCTACTTAGATCCAACTTTCCGAATCTCGGCTACTAGCCTTTAGCCCGCTAGCATTTCACGCGTGGCCTCGCGCCTATTCGAGCGTCGTCTCATCTTTTACACCCGTTTCTCTGAAAGCTTCTCTGAAAGTACAGACACACGTTGATTGTGCTTAGAGCCTGCATCAACGGGGCATAAGCACATCTGCGTGCGGTCTGTGTTTGTGTTTGGAGCTCCGTCGAATTGATTCATTAATCCTTGATTTTCTTCTTTACCACTGAATTGTAAACAGGCACTTTCTATTTTTATATCATGTGAACTTATCCTCGATACTATTCCTTATAAAAAAAAAAAAAAACAATCGGATTGCTTTACTGATTACTATTACTACTAATTTACTGTTCATCTGTTATAATGGCGAACATATCGGATGTGTGTCTAACGTTACCTCTGAGTGCAGGTGAGGACACATTCGAGCTGATTTCGGTACGATTGGAGCTGGAGTCGGTGGAGAAGCAGATTCGTGTTCTGCTGGAGAAGCAAGCCGAGCTGCGAGATCGGCGATCAGCGCTTGAAACATCACGCGCTGATGCTCACAAGTCAGTGGTTAGTAACTTTGTGACTTTGACTCCGACTTCGTCTACTCCGTGCGTTTCTCTGCCCAGGAGGACGCGATCATCTCTGCCTTCAATCACTCCTGCACCCTGGGTCACGACACGAGCCAGGACCAGAGCAAGAACCTCTCCGCCCCTCCCGATCTCCACCCGGAACCGCTTCTCCCCTCTTCGCGAGTCGGAACGCGACGACGCCGTGATCATCGGCACTTCCATGGTCCGCCATGTCCGTGCTACCTCGGGTAAAGGTAAGGTGCGCACTCACTGCTTTCCTGGTGCTCGTGTTCTTGATGTCGCTGCGCAGGTTCCCGAGATCCTGAACGGTGACGAGCGCGTCGGAGCTGTCGTGCTGCACGCGGGGACGAATGACATCAGGCTGCGGCAGACGGAGGTTCTGAAGAAGGACTACAGGAGCCTGATCGAGACGGTACGCAGCACATCGCCTAGAGCAACGATCGTCGTGTCTGGACCGCTTCCCACGTACCGACTTGGACAAGAAAGGTTCAGTAGATTATTTGCTTTAAATGAATGGTTAATGTCATGGTGTAATGAACAGAAACTGCTCTTTGTAAATAATCGGAATCTGTTTTGGGAGCGACCTAGGCTCTTCCGTCCTGATGGTCTGCACCCCAGCAGAGTCGGAGCGGCTGTTCTGTCGGACAACATCTCCAAGACGCTACACACCATCTGACTAGTAAGTCAAAGTCCAAATCATAGTCTTTGCTGTCCCAACTTAATTGATATAAGTACCAATGTAGAACATTATATAGAAACTGTGTCTATTCCTCGCTTAGTGAAGCCAAACAACAAATCTACTGTAAGATCTAGCAAGAATATTATTGTAATTAAACCAGAAAATCTAAATATCAGTGAACAAAAACAATTTCTAAAGCTAGGTCTTCTAAACATTAGATCGCTCACACCTAAGGCGGTTATTGTAAATGAAATGGTCACAGATAATAATTTCGATGTTCTGTGCCTTACTGAAACCTGGCTTAAACCAAATGATTATTTCTGTCTAAATGAGTCTACTCCACCAGGATACTGTTATAAGCATGAGCCCCGTCTGATCGGTCGTGGCGGCGGTGTTGCAACAATCTATAGAGATATTCTTAATGTTACTCAGAAAACTTGTCATAGGTTTAATTCGTTTGAAGTACTTGTGCTAAATGTTACGATCTTAGATGTAAGAAAGAAATCCTTATTATCTCTAGCCTTGGCTACCGTATATAGACCTCCAGGGCCATATACTGATTTCCTAAAAGATTTTGCAGACTTTCTCTCAGACCTATTGGTCAATGTCGATAAAGCAATAATTATTGGCGACTTTAACATACACGTAGATAATACAAATGATGCGTTAGGGGCTGCGTTTACAGATCTATTAAACTCTTTTGGGGTGAAGCAAAACGTCAGTGGTCCCACTCATCGTCTAAATCATACACTAGATTTAATTATTTCATATGGAACCGATCCAACCGATATAGATATTATACCGCAAAGTGACGATCTCACTGATCATTACATGGTAACTTGCATAATACGCACTGCTGAAATTTGTCATGTTGCACCACGTTATAGACCAGGCAGAACAATCCTTCCAACCACTATAGATAGATTCTCAAATAGCTTACCTGATCTATCTCAGCTGCTCAGTAAACCCAAACAAACAGATGAACTAGAGGAAATGACTAGCAGTATGAGCAACATTTTCTCTAGTACACTAGATATTGTTGCACCAATTAGATTAAAAAAGGTTAGAGAGAAAACTAAAACACCATGGTACAACAGTGCTACGCATGCTATCAAGAGAGAAACTCGTAACTTAGAGCGTAAATGGAAACGAACTAATTTAGAGGTCTTCAGAATCGCATGGAAAGACAGTATGTCACGTTATAAAAGGGCTCTAAAATCAGCCAGGGCTGAGCATATCCGCAAACTAATTGAAAATAACCAAAATAATCCAAGGTTTTTATTTAACACCGTGGCTAGACTAACAAATAATCAGACATCTCCAGAGCAAAATATTCCGTTACAATATAGTAGTAATGATTTTATGAATTACTTCAATGAGAAAATAGAAAGCATCCGAAACACAATTGTAAATGTACAATCCTCTATGGTGTCTTATGACTCGGCCTCAATTATGGCCCCTCTAGAACAACTACACCGCTTTACAACTATAGGACAGGAAGAACTAAATAAACTAATCATTGCATCTAAACCAACAACATGTTTATTAGATCCAATACCCACTAAACTACTTAAAGAAGTGTTACCTGTAGTGGAAGAGCCTCTTCTCAATATTATTAACTCGTCTTTATTTTTAGGTCACATTCCAAAAATATTCAAGCTGGCAGTAATAAAACCTCTCATTAAGAAACCGCAATTAGATCCAAATAACCTAGCAAATTACAGACCCATCTCAAATCTTCCATTTATGTCTAAAATACTAGAAAAAATTGTGTCCGCTCAATTGTACTCTTTCTTGCAAAAAAATGATAACTACGAAAAATTTCAGTCGGGATTCAGACCGCATCATAGCACAGAAACTGCGCTAGTTAAAATTACAAATGATTTACTCTTAGCCTCTGACCAAGGCTGTATCTCAATACTAGTTCTACTTGATCTTAGAGCCGCGTTCGACACTATAGATCATAAAATACTCTTAAATCGACTACAAAACTACACTGGTGTTCAGGGACAGGCATTAAGCTGGTTTAGATCGTACTTATCAGACCGTTACCATTTCGTCTGTTTAAATGGGGAAAAATCAAAGATAACATCAGTAGACTATGGAGTGCCGCAAGGATCTGTCCTAGGCCCTCTGCTATTCTCAATATATATGCTGCCACTTGGTAATATTATAAGAAAACATGGAATTAGTTTTCACTGTTATGCTGATGACACTCAATTATATATCTCATCACGACCAGATGAAAACACTAACTTATCTAACTTGACAGAGTGTCTAAAAGATATAAAATGCTGGATGACGTGTAATTTCCTGCTATTAAATTCAGATAAAACGGAGGTATTACTTATTGGTCCAAAAAACTACCCACAAAATCCCTTACAATACAACTTTAATTTAGAAGGATGTCCTGTTACTTTATCCACTACAGTAAAAGACCTGGGTGTTATACTAGACCGCAACTTGACTTTCGAAAATCATATCTCATATGTTACAAGAACAGCCTTTTTCCACCTTAGAAACATTGCTAAGCTACGTAACATGCTATCTGTTTCAGATGCAGAAAAGTTAGTTCATGCATTCATGACCTCGAGACTAGATGATGTTTTATTAACAAGGTTCGGGAGGAGCAGGTGCAGATAATTAACCCAATCAGCACAAGTGGAGATCAATCAGTAATCAACTCAGGGCAAGATAAATAACAGCAGAACCCTCCTCTGTTCCTTGACAGTTTATCAGCATTTGGCCCCGCAGTACCTTCCTAACATGTCCGAATCGAGCTCTTCCCGTTCAATGAAGAATTTTTCGTCCGCCAGAAAGAATCAGGAATCTTTGCCGCAATCCTCTGGTGTTATCTCACGGGCGTCAGGCCAAACAAACGGGTCCTCGATCGCCACCAGGGGCGAAACATCCGCAATCTATGTCTGCGTATTTCTTTAAACTGGACCATCCAATCAATAATTCCTGCCATAGAGAAATGGATAATAAGGCAATGCCGCCCTCTTCACGCGAAGGAACGTGCCTTCCTCCAGCGCCAGGCCGCCGTAGCAGGCCCTAAATAAGCCGCGCTGCAGATTCAGTCACGGCCGCCGGCCAGTCCACACTCTCTGCCGGGTCAACTTCGCGAGTGCTCAGCTCAAAAAACTTTTTCGTTTTCCGTCCCTGGTTGAACTTCGCATCGCATCGCAGTTGTTGAATCACGAGCCAGTTATGCCATCTCTGGATACTCATGTTTTGATCGGGGGAACACTCGTTTTAAATACATTTCTGTACAAATGATTTACCTTCATTAACGCGATGCTTCCTTGTGGCATAAACTCACGTAAACAGTAGGTCGCACATTACATGCAGATTGCACACAGAATCATTAAGAACCTTAACACTGTCCTGCAATGTATCTACAAAAATCGCTTAGAAACTTAAACGTTTTTTATTTATTTAATTTTTAAAGCAATTTAAACCCACACCTTCACTATTGTTTTTTCTGATTCAAAAGGAGCAAGTCGGCAGGGAATGTGACCCATAGCCATATAAATAATTAAAATAAACTGTCATGTTGAGGGTTCCTATGCAACTTAGAAAGATTTTCGAATTACTTAACGACTAAATGAATATGCGTGTGCCACTAAAAACCAGCAACGGATAAATTAACAAACAATCATCTAAATCCGACAGTACTTTGTTGTTTGATGATCATCCAACATCAAACAACCCAGGTAAGTCGTTGGCCCAACGTCTGTTTGCTACCTGGGAGTGATTCCTGAATCAAACCGATGTGTCAGAGGCGAATATACGCAGGTTCTAAAACGTTTTAGTCTTCTCATCATGTAAGCGCATGTTATCACCTTGAGAAAAAAAAAAAAAAAACCTTTAATAACCGATAGGATATTTCTGATCTCGTCCACCTTCCCTGACAGTCCAAACTGTTCTAAACGCGAACTGCTATCTTTGCTCGGCCACTTAAACTTCAGATACGCATAATCCTGCAAGGATTTAATCTCACCTCCTCTTCCTCGCGTCTTGATTAATGCGCAAGAAGACGAGCATCAGTCTGCCAGGCCGCAAACTCCTCCTCCCTTCTATCAGCCTCACACCGTAGGAGCTTAATATCTCAAGGTAAGTTTCTCCACTGCCGCAGCAGTGATGTCTACTCTGCTCCCGCAGGAGCTCTGTTTCTCTGGCTAATTTTCTCCACTGCCGCAGCAGTGATGTCTACTCTGCTCCCGCAGGAGCTCTGTTTCTCTGGCTATTTTCTCCACTGCCACAGCAGTGATGTCTACTCTGCTCCCGCAGGAGCTCTGTTTCTCTGGCTAATTTTCTCCACTGCCGCAGCAGTGATGTCTCCTCTGCTCCCGCAGGAGCTCTGTTTCTCTGGCTATTTTCTCCACTGACGCAGCAGTGATGTCTACTCTGCTCCCGCAGGAGCTCTGTTTCCCTGGCTATTTTCTCCACTGCCGCAGCAGTGATGTCTCCTCTGCTCCAGCAGAAGCTCTGTTTCTCTGGCTATTTTCTTCACTGACGCAGCAGTGATGTCTCCTCTGCTCCCGCAGGAGCTCTGTTTCTCTGGCTATTTTCTCCACTGCCGCAGCAGTGATGTCTCCTCTGCTCCCGCAGGAGCTCTGTTTCTCTGGCTATTTTCTCCACTGACGCAGCAGTGATGTCTACTCTGCTCCCGCAGGAACTCTGTTTCTCTGGCTATTGTCTCCACTGCCACAGCAGTGATGTCTACTCTGCTCCAGCAGGAGCTCTGTTTCTCTGGCTAATTTTCTCCACTGCAGCAGCAGTGATATCTTTTCTCCAGTACCTCACTACTCAGAATTAATATTCCCGTTAAAACCCCTACTTGATGTCTCTCTCTGTCCAGCGAGCATTGGTCTCCCAGCGGACATAGCATGCATCTGTTTCTTTTTTCTCTGTCCAGCGAGCATTAGTCTCCCAGCGGACGTACCGTGTACTTATATCTCTACTCTTCTCCCGTCCAGCAAGCATTGGTCTCCCAGCGGACGTACTGTGTACTTATATCTCTACTCTCTCCCGTCCAGCGAGCATTGGTCTCCCAGCGGACGTACTGTGTACTTATCTCTACTCTCTCCCGTCCAGCGAGCATTGGTCTCCCAGTGGACGTACTGTGTACTTATATCTCTACTCTCTCCCGTCCAGCGAGCATTGGTCTCCCAGCGGACGTACTGTGTACTTATCTCTACTGTCTCCCGTCCAGCGAGCATTGATCTCCCAGCGGAAGTACTGTGTACTTATCTCTACTCTCTCCCGTCCAGCGAGCATTGGTCTCCCAGCGGACGTACTGTGTACTTATCTCTACTTCTCTCCCGTCCAGCGAGCATTGGTCTCCCAGCGGACGTACTGTGTACTTATCTCTATCTCTCTCCCGTCCAGCGAGCATTGGTCTCCCAGCGGACGTACTGTGTACTTATCTCTACTTTCTCCCGTCTAGCGAGCATTGGTCTCCCAGCGGACGTACTGTGTACTTATCTCTACTCTCTCCCGTCCAGCGAGCATTGGTCTCCCAGTGGACGTACTGTGTACTTATATCTCTACTCTCTCCCGTCCAGCGAGCATTGGTCTCCCAGCGGACGTACTGTGTACTTATCTCTACTGTCTCCCGTCCAGCGAGCATTGATCTCCCAGCGGACGTACTGTGTACTTATCTCTACTCTCTCCCGTCCAGCGAGCATTGGTCTCCCAGCGGACGTACTGTGTACTTATCTCTACTCTCTTCCGTCCAGCGAGCATTGGTCTCCCAGCGGACGTACTGTGTACTTATATTTCTACTCTCTCCCGTCCAGCGAGCATTGGTCTCCCAGCAGACGTACTGTGTACTTATCTCTACTCTCTTCCGTCTAGCGAGCATTGGTCTCCCAGCGGACGTACTGTGTACTTATATTTCTACTCTCTTCCCGTCCAGCGAGCATTGGTCTCCCAGCGGACGTACTGTGTACTTATCTCTACTCTCTCCCGTCCAGCGAGCATTGGTCTCCCAGCGGACGTACTGTGTACTTATCTCTACTCTCTTCCGTCCAGCGAGCATTGGTCTCCCAGCAGACGTACTGTGTACTTATCTCTACTCTCTTCCGTCTAGCGAGCATTGGTCTCCCAGCGGACGTACTGTGTACTTATATTTCTACTCTCTCCCGTCCAGCGAGCATTGGTCTCCCAGCGGACGTACTGTGTACTTATCTCTACTCTCTCCCGTCCAGCGAGTATTGGTCTCCCAGCGGACGTACCGTGTACTTATCTCTACTCTCTCCCGTCCAGCGAGCATTGGTCTCCCAGCGGACGTACTGTGTACTTATCTCTACTCTCTTCCGTCCAGCGAGCATTGGTCTCCCAGCGGACGTACTGTGTACTTATATTTCTACTCTCTCCCGTCCAGCGAGCATTGGTCTCCCAGCGGACGTACTGTGTACTTATCTCTACTCTCTCCCGTCCAGCGAGTATTGGTCTCCCAGCGGACGTACCGTGTACTTATCTCTACTCTCTCCCGTCCAGCGAGCATTGGTCTCCCAGCGGACGTACTGTGTACTTATCTCTACTCTCTTCCGTCCAGCGAGCATTGGTCTCCCAGCGGACGTTGCATGCATCTATCTCTAAGTACACAGCGGACGTACTGTGTACTTATATCTCTACTCTCTTCCGTCCAGCGAGCATTGGTCTCCCAGTGGACGTTGCATGCATCTATCTCTAAGTAAACAGCGGACGTACTGTGTACTTATATCTCTACTCTCTCCCATCCAGCGAGCTTTGGTCTCCCAGCGGACGTACTGTGTACTTATATCTCTACTCTCTTCCGTCCAGCGAGCATTGCATGTATCTGTCCTTTTTGCTTTTTTGCTTTTTGGGGGGAGTACTCTGGGTTCGGACAGAAATTCCGAGCTCGGAGCCCTCCACCCGGACAGCACGCCAAGTACGCATAACCTTTACCATAATAATTATATGTAGATGTGAACTTGTGAAATGATGTTTTATTAACAAGGTTCGGGAGGAGCAGGTGCAGATAATTAACCCAATCAGCACAAGTGGAGATCAATCAGTAATCAACTCAGGGCAAGATAAATAACAGCAGAACCCTCCTCTGTTCCTTGACAGTTTATCAGCATCCCACCTCCACCCCATCTCCTCACTTTTAGTTCCATCTCTAGTTCCATCTACTCTTACCAACGGGGGGAGTACTCTGGGTTCGGACAGAAATTCCGAGCTCGGAGCCCTCCACCCGGACAGCACGCCAAGTACGCATAACCTTTACCATAATAATTATATGTAGATGTGAACTCGTGAAATTACTGTAATGCTTTATTAGCTGGTTGTCCTGCATCCTCAATAAACAAGCTAAAGTTAGTGCAAAATGCAGCCGCTAGAGTTCTTACTAGATCAAGAAATATGATCATATAACACCAATTTTATCATCTCTACACTGGTTACCTATTAAGTTCCGTATCAATTACAAAGTATTACTATTGACTTATAAAGCTCTAAATGGTTTAGCTCCTGTGTATTTAACAGACCTTCTATCGCCCTACAATCCATCGCGCTCTTTAAGATCACAAAATTCGAGGCTTCTGGTCGTTCCTAGGATATCTAAGTCTACTAAAGGAGGGAGGGCGTTCTCACATTTAGCTCCTAAACACTGGAATAGCCTTCCTGATATTGTTCGAGACTCAGACTCGCTGTCCCAGTTTAAAACTAGATTAAAGACGCATCTCTTTAACCAAGCATTCACTTAATGCTTACCTTTTATACTACTGAATCAGTTCGAATGCATTAATATTATGAACATCAGCTATGCTAATTATTTCCCATCTGTCTTTCTGCTGTTATCTCGGGACGCTAGTCCCGAGGTAAATAGCGTTCGTCAGCTCCAGTTTGTATCCAGCCTCTCACGAAGACTTCAGATGCCCCAACACCTGTGGAGAGACGACTAAACGCCGGTGGAGAGACGACTAAACGCCTGTGGAGAGACGACTCGACGCCTGTGAAGAGACGACTAAACACCGGCGATATGTTATGCCTAAATTTATACATGATTAACTAACTGTATTTTTCTTTGTACATTTCTGAAATGCACTTTCTGTAAAGCTGCTTTGAGACAATGTGTATTGTGAAAAGCGCTATACAAATAAACTTGAATTGAATTGAATTGAATATTTCTAATACACTAAAGTATACTACTTTTTTACCTGGGTAAGCCTGAGACGCAAGCCTACTAACTGGAGAAAGCCCCTTGAACCACGCCGTAGATTGGCTATTGTTTTGTGGTGGTATGCTACCCCTAGCGAGTACCGTGCAATCAGTTGTCTTTTTGGTGTGGGGCTTTCCACTGTTTGTACAATGGTTCACGGAGTCACTGCGACATTGAAGAGAAAGCTTTTGAAACGTTTCATCTCCTTGCCCAAAGTAGAAGCTCTTCAAATGACTTTAAATGGGTTCCCAATCCTTTGTGTGCTGGTGCCATAGACGGTAGCCACATCCCTATAATTGCTCCCCAAGATGATGCTGCAGCTTACTACAATCGTAAGGGATGGCATTCAATTGTACTTCAAGCTGTTGTGGACCACAATTTCTGGTAAGAATGTAGTTCCTAAGCTATTGTCATCATTACAGAAGTTTGATTATTTTTTTATGTGTCCATATTTTAATGCCATGTCTCTTCAACGCTCGTGTGTTGTCCAACTCTCCCATTTTCAAAATGGCAGAGCAACAGGGTGGATATGTCATGTTTTGATATGCAAGTGTATTAAACCATGTATGACATTAACAGCAGCATTGTAAAAAATTGCATTGTGATTTTTGAACAGAACTCAATGACAGTGAATGGAGTCAAGGTTCCTGTCCATTTAATCGGCGATGCTGCATACCCCTCAAGAACTGGCTTATGAAGGGTTTCTCAAACCACCATGCACTGACCCCTCAGAAACGACACTACAACTACCGACTGAGCTCAGCACGGATGACTGTGGAGAACAACTTTGGTCGCCTTAAAGGTCGTTGGAGGTGTTTGCTTAAGCGGAATGATGTCAACACTGCTCTGATGTCTGATGTTGTTGCTGTTTGTTGTATTGTGCACAATATTTGTAAGCTGAACAAAGAAGCTTATTTACCTGACTGGAACATCACAGAAGTTTTGCAAGAGCCTGATCAAGAAATGTTTCAGGGGGTGGGAAGGCATAATTGTCAAGGAATCAGTGAGGCTATGAAGTCACTCTTTTCATGGCTCGTTTTTAATTTACCTGCACAATCTAGTTTTCAATTAAAAATATTTATTGTAAAACTATTCAATAACTTTGTCAGTTACTTTTTTACATAATTGATACAATGGAGTTGTCACGTTTCTGTTTGGGTTTGGACTGTTGGTGCGTTCACGTGCTATGGAAAATATGATATTTTCCACTTGTGAACTGGTGTTTACCAGTGTGTTGCGTTCAAGTGCTTTTGTTGTCGTAATGTGGTAAAAATATGTAGATCCAGATCTGTTATTTTGCTAAAACTATTTTAGATTGCTTAAGTCATCTTCTACAGCAAGAAGATGATTTATCAATACTCAAACTGTAAATAATAAGCTGTATATTTTCTAGATCATGAATAGTAGCACATATTTTTACCATTCACGACTCTCGCGTTGCTTTCACCATTTTGAAAAGTTCAAAGGTTATCTCATCTCAGCAACTCGTGCATCAAAATATTCTACGAGTTGCCCAGTGGAAAATACCAGATGAGGGGGTGTTCATGTGCATTTTCCATGTCGGTTTTTGGTATTTACCATAAATACCATAGCACGTGAACTGTGCAAAAGGTCATGGTCCTGTTATATTTATGTCTTACTATAGTATAATATAGTTGTACAGTGTTCCTTTGAAGTGTTGCGTCTGCCGAGTAGGCGGAGTTTGAATCGGAAGGCTCGCGAGTTCTGTGAGATGACGCGAGATCACATATACGCGGCAATAGAGGAAAGAAAGAAGAGATGTGATGCAGAAGAGAGTTGTATTGTGAGTAAATGCAGCAAGGTGCATAAAAAGGCCATAGAGTTATAGATCGACAGTATAGCTGGTGAGCAGTTTGGTATTTCATATGTGATGGGCGGATGATTTTGTGTGATCGCTTCTGAGGTTGTTGGATTTCTGTGGAGAATACTCGCGCGTGCGTCATTGCAGACTGTAAGTGCTTATCTTACATTTATTTTGTTTTATAATCATCGTTTGATATTCTGTTTATTTATATAATAAGATATTTATTCAGTCGTAAAAGAACAGCTGCTATATTACCACAAGTTTGTGATGTCTTTCACGTTCAATCACGTGAAGTGATAATGACGCAGCATTTTTATCGTAAGAATTGTAACAGAGAAACTAATTGAGTTTGTTTGTTTTATTATAGAACCACACACGTTTATCTACATTTGTCCAGCTGACCATATCACATAAACCCATCACACGAACACACACTGAACATCACAGCACACGAAGCTACAGGCCCTTTTGAACATCATCATATTAACCCTATCAGGACCAGACGGCGTCGCGTCTGAGGACCGACGTTTCTGCACCCTTCTTCATTAAGTGGACTTCCTCTGGAATACTTGGGACTTCTTAAAACTGAGTACACTTACTCATTACCACCACTTCGTTGCCTCTCTTGAAATAGTTGTATATTTTGAATATAACCATTGTTTTTATTGTGTGTTTATTTTACGTAGGCCTACGCTGATTATTGTGATATTTACATTTTGTTGAGATTGTAAGAAAATGTATCAATCAATACAGTGAGTGAATTTGATCTTTGACTCTGGTTTTTACTCCTCTCCTAGTTACTGGACATTAATTGTGTATTGATACTCTAAGGTGATTTAGAACCGTAATAGCAATCAGTGCATTCTACAGCCTTCAAAACATTTTATGGTCCTTCGAGCCGGATCTATAACCACCTTAGCGATGATGTCCAGAACTAGTGAGGAAGCTATAGAGCCAGAGGTTGTACGTCCTCGTAGAGAAACAAGACGACCAACACATTTGCGTGATTATGAGGTTAGTTATCCTCACAAACAGCTAGCATTTGCAGATGAGCAGTCTGATATGCTTAGTTTTATGCGTGAAATGAGGGAGGAAAACAGGCGAATGAGACAGGACATGCAACGCATATCTGATATGATTGTTAACTCTCCTGTGTTAGCTTCCCAGGTTTCATTATCTGAGCAACGGCTTACGAATGAAGGAGCTGTGGTGTCATCTACACCAAAGTCTACTAGTATGCAGGAGTCATTTCAGGGTGATGGAAACTCTGGCCAGACAGAACATACTCCTTTGGTGCCACATAGAGATGAATCCCTCCTTACAGTTCGCAGTTGTGAGCGAGATCTCATTGAGGAGCTTACAGACAGTCTAAAGAGAACAGGCAGGCTTAGTGATAGTCCGTCTAATTCAGGTATGTCGACCCCTTCATATAATGATCCACATAGTAGTAAGAATGACTTGCCACGGGATGATCCTCATTATGATGCTAATGTTCCACGGCGCCTACCTCGTTTGTTTGATACCCGTCAGCAATGTGCAGATGTCCCACCAATGTTGCGGTCCAGTATGCGGTCTCATGATGGTTTTTATCAACCAGCAACAGACCCTTATCATTGCCGCTTAAGTGACAGAGAGTGTCTGTATAACGATGCCCCTATGGATCGTTTTGATCATTCTCCAATCGATTGGAGGCAAGAGCACAGTCGAGATAATGGACAGTTACGTACATCTTACAATTCTCTTGGACATTCTGGGATTCATCGTCCAGTGCATCCACCACCAATGCAATATCGAGGGCCAACTCCTACAATCCCTCATTTCGTTCGGGATGATCCTCGAGAATTTGCTCGTCTTAAGCTTGCGTTAAACAACGTTCTTCCCGAAGACGCTTCTGAGTCTTTTAAGTTCCAAATACTTATGGACTCGCCGACTCGTATAGTCACAGTCGCACTCCATTCAGTGACACTATGAGAGCGCTCACTGATATGTATGGGCAGCCACATCAATTGGCACTGCAAAGGATCACTAATTTGATGGATGGGCCCAATATTAGGAGCGGGGATGTGAAGTCTTTCAAGGCATTTGCCCTTCGTGTCCGAGCACTGGTTGGAATGTTAAACCAGCTAGGAAGCACAGGTTGGACTGAACTGAAATGTGGCTCTCATGTTTCTCGTCTCTTAGCCAAGTTGCCGTACGACCTAAGAGCTAACTTCAAGAGATTCATTAACCCCATTCAGACACCTAGTCCAACGCTGATTGATTTCGCAGACTGGCTGGAGTATGAGGTTCGTGTGCAGGTAGAAGGAACGCAGTATGTGTCCTATCCTGAGCAAGTGAAACATAGTGTTCACAAAGACAAGCGAACTGGTTTTGTGCCCCGTAAGCTGACTACCGGTTTTTTTTTTTATTTTTTTTTTTTTTTTTATTTAACAGTCAGACATACATACAAACCAACATAGTACAGTAGTGAGCAATCTTGTAAATCCATAATTCCAGAAGTGACATAAAAGTGATTTAAGTGTTTGATCTAAGTGTGTATGTGAGTGGGTGTGAGTGTAGGTATGTGTATGTGTGTGTATGCGTAAACAAAGTAACCATTTATTATTTATTACCATTGTCATTACCATCACCACCCCACTCCCCACTACCACCATATTGCCAATATTGTGTTGGTCGATTTTTATTTCCATCCTTCCTCCTATGTAACAATTGCCATTGTCAATGCCGCATAAAATAAAAGATGGTATAATAAGATGATAAGATAATATAAGATAACCTTCCCCCACATCTCAGCAGTCCCTATCTTTTCCTAATTTTTTTTTTTGTGTGTGTTATGTGCAATGTCTAAGGTGCATTAAAAGAGGGAGTACAGTGCGAGAGTGTCTCAAATTGGGACAGAGATGCTGTCCCGATGAAACCACTTCTCGTCTGTCTTGCCTGCCCTGGTGTTTGTGAGGTTTTCCATATATACATATTCCTTTTTTTTTTCTTTTTTTTTTTTTTTTTTTTTTCATTCTATGTTGTGGTGCATTAAAAACCCATGAAGAGATAAGGGGGGAATTATTGCAGTAGTGATGATAATGACATTTAATTCCAATACAGCATTGACAATGGCAATATTGATGATTATAATAATAATGATAATAATAATATTATTAATAAATGATAATGATGATGGCAGTGGTGACCGCAATGGTGAGAGCAAAAGACAGCAACAACAGCAATTACAACAATGAAAAAATAAAAGTGAAAATAGTAATCATAACAATAACAGTGAAGATAGTAATAACAATGATGACATAAACAAGTTCAAATAACTAAAATGCATTAATATTCGTGGGTTGGTTAAGAAGGTGGGAGGAGTCGGAGTTGAAAACAGAGAAAGGATTCATAGCTGTAAGAGGTCAGAAAGTGTTGGACGGCAGAGGTCAGTTTCAGATGCGTAATTATGAAGGGGAGATGCGTATTCCATTGCAATGAAGTCTGTAATAAGATTTTTCCAAATGTTAATGTGTAATTTATTTCTAGTTTTCCAGTTCATGAGGATAGTTTTCTTGGCGATGGCTAGAGCTATGAGGAGTATTTTAGAGTTTATAGTTTTATCAGTGATTATTGTCAGGTCCCCCAGCAAGCAAAGAGAAGGCGACAGTGGGATGTGGCAGCCGACTATAGTGGATAGTGACTGTGTGACCTCTTCCCAAAAGTGTTTGATTGGAGTGCAGTGCCAGGTTGCATGGATGTATGTATCTGTAGAATTGTGAGTACAATGTGTGCAAACTTCTGATGTGAAACCCATTTTAGCTAATCTATTGCCCGTGTAATGTGTTCTGTGAAGTATTTTGTATTGTATTAACTGAAGATTCGCATTTTTGGACATGAGATAGATGTTTTTACAGATTTGGGTCCAGAAGTTGGCATCAGGAGCTATTGAAAGATCGTTTTCCCATTTTATTGTTGGTAAGTATATGGTCTGAAGTTGGTTTGAAATCATTTTGTATATTTTAGAGAGAAGTTTCTTTGGGGAGGAAATGTTGACCAAGTCTGATATTGCCGGTGGAAGTTCTAAATTTGTGTCTCTGATGTTTATTTTTGTCAGAACAGAAGATTTGATTTGTAGGTATTTTAAAAATTCGTTGCTCCCGATGCCATACTCCTGGGCCAGTTGCGGAAATGGTGTAAATGTGTTAGATTTGAGAATATGCTTAATGTGGGTGATACCCTTTTCCGCCCATGTGTGAAAATTCAATGTTTTTTTATTGCTTATAAAGTCACGGTTGTTCCACAGTGGGGTGAGGTTAGATGGAGCTAATGTAGAATTTGTGATTTGGTGAAATTTCCACCAGGCTGTCAGAGTGGCAGATATAGTTACTGCATTAAAACATGTGTGTTGTTTAATTGATTTGGTGAGGAACGGTATGTCAGCTATATTTAATTCTTTGCATAGTGATTGTTCTATATCTAGCCATATAATATCAGATTGGGTGGGGTGAATCCATTTGTATATGTATTGCAGTTGGTTAGCCATTGAGTAATATTGGAAATTTGGTGCTTCTAGTCCTCCTTGAACCTTACTTTTTTGTAGTGTAGTGAGTTTAATCCTTGGTGTTTTATTTTTCCAGTAGAAGCGAGTTATAATGGAGTCTAGTGATTTAAACCAGGTGAGTGTGGGGTGGGTTGGAATCATTGAGAATAGGTAATTAATTTTCGGTAAAATCGTCATTTTTATTGCTGCTATCCTGCCGATTATGGAGATTGGAAGGTTGAGCCACCTGAGCAAATCGTCTTCTATTTTTTTTAGCAGTGGTGTGAAGTTGAGTGTTACCAACTCTGACAGTCTTGAGGAAATCTTAATGCCTAAGTAAGTGATGTGATCATGACATATAGGTATCGGTGATTGATGGTGTGCCACATCCCATTTGGTTTTATGTAAAGGGAGGATGAAAGATTTATTCCAGTTTATTGCATAATCTGATATTTTTGAGAAGGATTGGATTGTTTTAATTATTTCTTGAGTAGATGCTAGGGGTTCTTGTATATATAGTAGGATATCATCTGCATAAAGTGAGATTTTATGTGTTTGTTGTGGTGTTTCAATACCTTTGATTGCTGGGTTTTGACGGATAGCTGCTGCTAAAGGTTCAATAAAAATCGTGAATAGGGATGGAGAGAGTGGACATCCCTGCCTCGTCCCCCTGTGCAGTGTGAAGCTTTGTGATGTTAGTCCATTGGTTGTGACCGTGGCCGATGGTGATGTGTATCTACTGTTTTACATGGAAGAGAGCAAAAAGAAGGATTGGTAGAGCGCCCAAAGACTGAATACATGGATTCAGAAAGACCACAGGAGAAGTCGAAAAAGTATTGTCCGTTCTGTGATAACATTCAGCACTACATGAATCAGTGCTCCAACTTCAAACTCTTAACTAAGGAGCAGATTGAGAGTTGGATTAGAACGGGACGTAGATGTTGGCGTTGTGGACGAGGGCATTCTTCATCTAAATGCACGTTTAAGGCGAAGTGCAAGCGGTGTGAACGGAGGCATCTTGATGTTCTTCATGAAGTCAATGCCAACGCTGATGGGATGAGTAAAGGTAATAATCAGACAGCGGAGAAAAGCCTAGTAAGCCCTGCTTCTCAGACCCTGTACTTGGATCAGCCTACGAGTGACAAGCAAGTGCTACTGAAGTTAAGTCGAGTAATCATTCGGAATAGTGATAAGTCATTAGAAACCTATGCTGTGCTAGATGACGGATCTGAGCGTACTATTTTGTTGAATGAAGCTGCTCGACGTCTAGACCTTCAAGGTGAAATTGAAGATTTGGCTCTGCGCACAGTGAGACAGGATGTTCATACCATTCATGGTAGATCTGTATCTTTCTCCATAGCACCTGTTTCACACCCTGACAAATCCTACTCGGTCAAGGGTGCTTTTACCGCAAAAGAGCTAGCCCTGGTTCAACATACTTACCCTATCTCTGACTTGCAAAGAAGATATCGCCATCTCCGTGATTTACCTTTGCATGACATCCACGAAGCGCAGCCCTTGGTACTTATCGGCTCGGATTATCCTCACTTGATAACCCCTGTGGAGCCAGTGAGATTGGGTCCTCCTGGAGGTCCAGCGGCGGTTCATACGATGCTGGGCTGGACATTGCAAGGTCCCTCAAGTTTTATTAAGCCTCACTTGCAGCCTCAAGAATGTTTATTCATTTCTTGTGTTTCTCCTGAAGCCGAGCTATTCCGTCAAGTTGAAAAACTTTGGCAGCTGGATACCCTTCCTTATCTATCTGAGAAAGTAGTCAGTCGATCACGACAGGATGCAGAAGCTATCCGCCTTCTAGAAGAGAAAACCATCAGGATCGATGTGAATGGTGTCAAAAGGTACGCCACTCCTCTACTCTGGAAAGAGTCGCCTCCACCTCTGAATGCACCCAAAGAGGCAGTCATGGCCCTCTTACGCAGCACAGAGCGGAAACTAGTTAGAGAGCCTAGTATGGCTGAGTATTACGAATCAGAGATTCAGAAACTGTTGCAAGCGGGTTATGTCACCCCACTGACATCTGCAGAAAGTGATCCGAGTTCCAAGGCGTGGTACATACCACATCATATGGTTCATCACAATGCGAAGAACCGTATTGTCTTCAATTGTTCTTTTGAGTATCAGGGTCAGTCTCTCAATGACCATCTTTTCCCCGGTCTGACTTTAAGTGCCAGCTTGTTGGGCGTTCTCTTCCGCTTTCGAGAACATTCCATGGCCATCTGCAGTGACGTGAAAGGTATGTTTCATCAGATCCGTCTCCTTGACGAAGATAAACCTTTCCTCCATTTTTTTGTGGCGGCATGGCAAAACATCTGAACCGGCCATCGTGTATCAGTGGCAAGTTCTGCCATTTGGCACTGCATGTAGCCCTTGTTGTGCTACCTACGCACTTCAGTCCCATGCAAAGGTGGATCTCGAAGCTACTGATGAAGTACGTAAAACGGTGGAGCGTAGCTTCTATGTTGACAATTGTCTCAAGAGTGTCTCTACTGAAGCTCAAGCTCTACAGCTGGTAAACCGCTTGCAGATTCATCTTATGGACGGTGGATTTGAATTGAGACAATGGGCCAGTAACATCCCCAAGGTTATTCACCACCTTTCTGCTGAGTTGAAATCGAAGAGTGGTGAGATTCAGCTCGGTCAAGAAATGGCCAATCCGCAGGAGAATGCCCTTGGATTGATATGGCAATGTAGACCAGACACATTGGTATACAAACCTTACCAGAGGGAAGATGGTGAAATTATGATGCGGAGCATCTATCGCACTTTAGCCAAGCTGTACGACCCCCTTGGATATCTCATTCCGTATACCACAAGAGCCAATATTGTCGTGCAGTTGTTGTGGGAGAAGAAACGAGAATGGGAGGATCCTAATCTACCATCCGGCTTACTAGACATTTGGCATCAGTGGGAGAGCGAGCTTCCACAATTGTCTCAGATTCAACTGCCAAGATGCTACAGTTCCAGTCTTCAGTATCCTGTCAAGAGCCGCAATGTTCATGTGTTTTGTGATGCGTCTGAAAAGGCGTACGGCTCTGTAGCCTACTTGTGTTCTGAAGATGATCAGGGCAATACGCAGGTTTCCTTCGTGGCGGCAAGGTCACGAGTCGCTCCAAGGAAACAGATCTCCAGAGCTTTGTGCTGCATTGACAGGAGCGCAGCAAGGAGACGTCTTGAAGAAAGAGCTAACTCTAGATATCTCTGAATTCATCTATTGGTCTGACTCGACTACAGTTCTTGCTTGGCTACAGTCTGATTCGTGCAGATATCGAGTGTTCGTAGGAGTTAGAGTCACAGAAATTCAAGAGTTGTCTGACCCTGGAGCTTGGCGCTATGTCGATTCTGCAGCTAATCCTGCGGATGATATTACGCGAGGGTTGTCAATGGCTCAGCTAGCTGAAGAAACACGATGGAAACAAGGACCAGCTTTCTTGATGCAGTCTAGCAGCTGTTGGCCTAAGGCCCCAGAAGGAAAGGCCCATGAAGAAGTTCAGGAACTTAAGAAATCTGTGTTTTGCGGCTCGTTGACTGAACATCAATTGCAAGTTGAACCTGATCCTAGTCAATTTAGTAGCTACACTGAGTTACTAAAAGCTACTGCGCGAGTCCTTCATGGGGCGGCTGACAACACAGATTCACTGAGTGCAGATGCGTTTCAGAAGGCAGAATTGTCTATCCTTAGACAATGTCAGATGCAAGACTTTCCTGACGAATTTGCTTTACTCAAAGGGGGAAAAGACATTTCTGTACATAGCCGACTTCATAAGCTTGCTCCTGAGTATGACAAAGACCTAGACTTGATTAGAGTAGGAGGAAGACTTCGTAGGTGTCATGGATTGAGTGATGCAGTTCTACACCCTATTGTTCTTTCACAGAATCATCCCGCAGTGAAGCTCCTAATCAAGCATTACGATGAACAATTGCACCACCCGGGAGCTGGCAGAGTGTATGCCGAACTGCGGCGCAAGTTTTGGATTTTGCGGGGAAGAGAAGCTATTCGAAGACATCAGCACCACTGTCTTGAGTGTAACAAGTGGAGAGGCAAACCAATGATTCCGAGAATGTCAGACCTACCCCCCTCAAGTCTGCGATTGTGTAAACCTCCTTTTTACTCCACCGGAGTAGATTGTTTTGGACCACTGATGGTGAAGGTGGGCCGGCGCACTGAGAAAAGGTGGGGTATCGTATACAAGTGCCTCACTACTCGAGCCGTACATCTTGACCTATTGGATCACATGGATGGAGATTCATTCCTGCTGTCACTCAGGCGTTTCATTGCCCGAAGAGGGAAACCCTATGAGCTTCTCTCGGATCAGGGAACGAATTTCCGAGGTGGATGTAAAGAGTTGGAGAACACCTTCTCTCAGATTCAGCCCAGTATCAGAGACCAGTTGGCCAAAGAACAAATCAGATTCCGGTTTAATCCACCAAGTGCACCTCATTTCGGCGGCTCGTGGGAAAGAGAAGTGAGGTCTGTAAAGACAGCCTTGAGAACCACCTTAGGCGCACAGACAGTTAGCGAGGAGGTGTTAAGAACCATTTTGATTGAGGTTGAGAGCATCCTTAATTCTAGACCCTTGGGTTATGTCTCTAGCGACATCGCAGATCCAGACCCAGTAACGCCAAATTCCTTGCTGATGGGGCGGCCTGACTCCTCCTTGCCTCAAGTTGTCTATTCAGACTCAGAATTACTCAGTAGGAAAAGATGGAGGCATAGTCAGGTTCTGAGTGATCATTTTTGGAAGCATTTTATTCATGACTTTTTGCCCACATTGCAGTCAAGGCAGAAATGGCACAGAGAGAAAGAGAATATTGCAGTTGGTACTGTAGTACTCATCGTTGACGAGCAGATTCCAAGAGCGCTTTGGAGAGTTGGTACTGTCTCTTCTGTCATTCCAAGTTCAGATGGGAGAGTCAGAACAGCAGTGGTCAAAGTGAAATATCAAACGTACACAAGACCAGTAGCTAAGTTGATTGAATTGCCAATATTACCCCCAGACTCAGAGAGTTCCTCATAGACCCTACTAATGGCAAATTTGCATACCAAATTTGGGGGCGGCTGTGCAAAAGGTCATGGTCCTGTTATATTTATGTCTTACTATAGTATAATATAGTTGTACAGTGTTCCTTTGAAGTGTTGTGTCTGCCGAGTAGGCGGAGTTTGAATCGGAAGGCTCGCGAGTTCTGTGAGATGACGCGAGATCACATATACGCGGCAATAGAGGAAAGAAAGAAGAGATGTGATGCAGAAGAGAGTTGTATTGTGAGTAAATGCAGCAAGGTGCATAAAAAGGCCATAGAGTTATAGATCGACAGTATAGCTGGTGAGCAGTTTGGTATTTCATATGTGATGGGCGGATGATTTTGTGTGATCGCTTCTGAGGTTGTTGGATTTCTGTGGAGAATACTCGCGCGTGCGTCATTGCAGACTGTAAGTGCTTATCTTACATTTATTTTGTTTTATAATCATCGTTTGATATTCTGTTTATTTATTTAATAAGATATTTATTCAGTCATAAAAGAACAGCTGCTATATTATACCAGTACCACAAGTTTGTGATGTCTTTCACGTTCAATCACGTGAAGTGATAATGACGCAGCATTTTTATCGTAAGAATTGTAACAGAGAAACTAATTGAGTTTGTTTGTTTTATTATAGAACCACACATGTTTATCTACATTTGTCCAGCTGACCATATCACATAAACCCATCACACGAACACACACTGAACATCACAGCACACGAAGCTACAGGCCCTTTTGAACATCATCATATTAACCCTATCAGGACCAGACGGCATCGCGTCTGAGGACTGACGTTTCTGCACCCTTCTTCATTAAGTGGACTTCCTCTGGAATACTTGGGACTTCTTAAAACTGAGTACACTTACTCATTACCACCACTTCGTTGCCTCTCTTGAAATAGTTGTATATTTTGAATATAACCATTGTTTTTATTGTTTGTTTATTTTACGTAGGCCTACGCTGATTATTGTGATATTTACATTTTGTTGAGATTGTAAGAAAATGTATCAATCAATACAGTGAGTGAATTTGATCTTTGACTCTGGTTTTTACTCCTCTCCTAGTTACTGGACATTAATTGTGTATTGATACTCTAAGGTGATTTAGAACCGTAATAGCAATCAGTGCATTCTACAGCCTTCAAAACATGAACGCACCATGTGTTTGTGATTTGTATTCAGTTCGTTAATTCATCTGTCTCACCTGTGCCGTGTTAATCACCTCATTTAGTTATCTCGTTTGATTTGCCCCAGCTGTGTCTTTTTTCCCTGATCTGTTTCCTTGTGTATTTAAGCCCTGCGTCAGCGTTTGTTGATCGTCCATGAATGGTTGTGTTTTGCTGAGTTCTTGTATTTTCCTGAGTTCCTGTATTTTCCTGAGTTCCTGTAACTTCCTGAGTTCCTGTAACCGGAGTTTGTGAATAAACCAGCTGCATTGAAATTTTGTTCCCTCGTCTTCGGCAACCTGCACACAACCTGACAGGAGTGTGATCACAGATGACAGATGAAAAAAACCCAATTTGAAAAACATTTTATGCACATTTAATAATTTTGCTGCTAGTCTGAGTTAGCCCAGCATTTTTAGTTTTTTACATAGTGTAAACAAGAGTTAGAGACGAAAAACTGCGAATCCAGTAGTTTATGTAATTCAATTAAATAAAATATATTTTTAATACATTTAATATGTAATTAATGTTTTAATATGGCACAGTACACAAAAACGTTATTGAAAAAGCAGTAATGAAGCACACACCAGTAAGTGTTGAACAAACGTTTATATGCAAATAAAACTTAAATACACATTATATGAGACAATACAAAGTGCTTTAATGTAGAGTGCAAATATAAATTAGAGCACAGATGAAACTTGTTAAAGAAAAAAAATTGTATATTTTAATGTGTTTAAAAATATACTATATACTATTCCTAATCCAGCTTTAGAAAAGAAGTGAATGTGCTGTTTTCCGTTTCTCCTGATGTGCTTGGGATATTGAAGCGGGTGTGGCGTAGGAGTTCACCCAAAAAACGGTTTTGGGTCTCTTGTAGCTCACGCAGCATCGACATCTGCCTCGCCAGTTCATCTTCCCTTGCAAGACGTGCCTCCCTCCTCAGTCGCTCCTCGTATTCCCTCTGCTCTACCAAATGAACACGCTCCCTCGCCTCAAAGTCCCAGTCCATCTAAAAAAGAGGTCCTTCACCTCTTTCACAATTGTTTGAGTCCTGGATAGGGGCTTTCTGGCCTTTTTAGCAGGACATGGTTGAGGTGATTCTGAAAAGACAAACACAAAAGTTGTATTATTAACCAGGAAAACACACGTGATGCATGGCAGACAAAACACAAAGTAAAGACTACAACCATGGGAAGATTGTAAAACAATTCAACTTGGCTTGATGCGTGAACACAGTGATATTAGAGGACCATATTTACTATAAAGCTTATTTATTAATACTGTATACTATATAAAGGGAAGAATATGCGTAATGAAATTTTGCACGTTAGATTTAAGTGAGATTCTGGCTTCATAAGCTTTTTTCACGTTAATCGTTTTAGAATGTCCCCAACAATATAGCAAATGGTTATGTAGCTCACCTGAACGTATTTCTCTAGGGTTTCTAGTCCAGTCTCCGGACTGGAGGCAACTGAGGTCAAGGAAGAAGCTGAAAAAGAGGAAAATGCAGAGGAACTAGACAGTTCTGGTGGTGATAACTCCTTTTCGTCATTTCTACACAAAGACGAGTTCATACTCCCCAGTAGCGCCACTGGGTTTGCCGAGTGGCTCGTTCCCCATATGCTGTAGCACAGGTTGTATAAAGGCCAGTCTAATCTTCCGCTACCGCTCTTTCCATTGTATTCGTGGACTTGGTGGAATATTTTTACGCAGCATCTTAAGTTTGCTAATGATCTGCGCTTTCGATCTCAAGAAACCACGCTCGATCAGTTTTTTCCGTTTTCGGTCGTACACTAACGCATCGTGTACCGTTGCACAAGGCTGGCGAACGATCCAGTGTGGATAGAAAGGCGCTCCCGGGTCTCTGCTTCATTCAAGTTTGCAGACATTTTTTCGTTCTTTCTTGTATTGATGACGAGCACAAACTTACTTCTAAGAGCAACAGAGTTGCACGATAAATATGTCATTGTGATGGCACTACGACACACCCCTTACGGCATTGGTCCTGGCTTTTGTTCACACTGGGCGCGTTCTGGGACTGATTCCGGCAATGTTACTAGGTACCCAACCCGGCATCAATCCTGGGTCGTGTTTGCGTTCACACAGAAGGCGTTCTGCCAATTTCCTGGGATCAACGCGCTGTGTGAAAGATCTTTTAATGTTGCATGTTTTCCCCACGAGCTCCCCCTACAGCTGTGGGCCATATATTTCACAACACTATCGTAAAAAAACTGACTTGCGGCACCCTTCTTCCCCGTTCTACCGCTGCTCATGTGCATTTGTTATTATCGGAGCTGGCCAACTTTACTTGCGGTGCTATGTCTACCGAGGTGGGTAATAGATCATACACATTATCATAGAACATTGTCATGTACATATACTGTTATCAACCAGTAAAGCAGTTCGTGTTTCTCGCTCGTTCTCGTCTCGCTTCTCACGAGACTTCCCATTTTCATCTTGCCGGGACGGTAGTCCCCATGTTGCAAGGTTGGTTTTCCGCCTGGGAACGCTGGGGGGAGCTAGGAAAGTCACCAATATCACCAGAACAGGTTGTTTAACCATCCAAATGATTTCTAGACAGCTTTATTAAGTTATTAAGTTTATTAAGTTACCAAGTTCCCCCTTACCTTACCTTGTCTGAAGTATAAAATCATTGGTTAACCGTAAGCCAATCACATAACGTTTGGTTATGACGTGTGTTATGCGCCAGCTCAGCCGCATCGAACTTCCACTGTAAACACATGTATGAAATAGCGAAATACCGGAGTGAACATGGCTGTGAACGACTTTTGCAGCCACGGTACAATCAGGGCCTCTAAACTAAATATTTGACAGTAGAGAGAAACAAGAAAATATTTGGAGCCAACTGTCAAAGTTAGGATTAGTTCTGTTAAACACAGACAGCTCGAGTCTGTCGGAAATGCTGCAACTTAATTGCAAGATTACAGCATGATATGGCAATATTTAAGAACTGGAAAAGATAGGAGACACTGACCTGTCAAAAGGGTGCCAGTTCGAGCTCGACAGATAAAAGAGACCGAAAAATCTTTAACAAACACTCTTCTTGTTCAGGCTTCAGTTTGCAAATGGCGGGAATATTCTCCACAACAGAGCGCCCGTGTCTCCATATCCGTGGTCATTTTCGATTTCCCTAACCTAAAATACAATCTTAAAGTAACACCAAGTAACTTTTCCTTTTCGGTCGCCCTACTGGTTGGAAACGAAATTGTCCATTGCCGCTGTCGTAAATAATTTAGCCTACCGTCGCACACACGCTCGCTGTTTATCAGCACCGGCTTTAGAATGAACGATGTCCACAGACCAGGTAGAGTATGTTACATGATTTCATGAAAGGATGATGTATTGCGACATCAGAAACGAAGAAAAACTAAATAATGACTATTGTAGCGCTTGACGTAAAGCAGTCGAATTTTGTAGTTCTTTTTGTGCACGGGTTCCTCCCCGAAACCCGAAGTTACAAAGTGCCAGTAAAAGCGATACAGACCCCGTCAGGCTATGGCAGACGTGTCATTTAACTTATTTTAAGTCGATGTACCATCACAAGGGTCTTGGAAATATATTATGAAGGTTGAAAAACTACATAGTGTTACTTTAAACTCGGCACTTAGCTCTCAGCCTGCCCTCTGTTTGTTGATTGGCCGGCTGTTTTTAGGCCGGAGGAAACCTGAGAGATAGGTCGCTATCTCAGACTGACTACAGAAGCGAACTGAAATTGAGTGCAAGTACGAAGTCTGACGAGGCCTTGAAGCCTCTTTTAATTAATTTTAAAGTTCACGTCACGCAAAAAGCGTGTTTTGATTTGAGGGTGCGGGCTTCAAAACGGAAGAAGGGAGCGGTAACAATGGCAATGAGCAAAGAGAAGAATCAAACAAGAGAAAACGACAGAAAATGTCCATGGTTTGGGATCATTTCAAATTGAAAAGTAAAGAGAACGCCATGGTGTGTGTACATTGCAAGATCAAGCTAGCATACCACATCTGAACAGAAAGCATCCACTACTCAGAGACCGGAGGACCGGTGAAGCAGTCGATTCTGTTCCCTTCCGGAATTCCTGTTCCCTTTACGCAATCATACTACAAATCATGCGTAGTTGCCGAGTTACTATATGTACCATCAGAACTGAATACGAGAAGCACAACTGGATGTACAGAAAGCCAAAAGGTTAAAAAAGTATTTTTGTTTTGTTTTGTTTTATTAGAAGCAAGTTTTTCCCCATCTGTCAATTCCAGCTTATTTCTTTTCAAATAAAACGTCTTACCGATTTCAATGTTATGTAAAAGGCTTTGATTAGTACAGACTATTTGGACCACAATTACTTCACAGGTGATTTTAATGTCACGTTTTATAAAAGAAAAGCTTGTTTTGAAAGAGTAGGTTTTCGAGTAGGTTTACCCAAAGTGAAAATTAAGGGAAAAATAAACTCTAAAAAAAATTATGAAGCTATTGCTTTTGTTTCAAGAAGCACATTTATAATCATCTTCCGTGGATGGATTGCCCACATACTTTAAGTGGAACCATCGCCCACAGTCATCACAGGCAATCTATAAAAAAAAAAATAAGAGTAACAATTAAAAGGGTTTTAAAGCAATGGTCCATTCATTATTTACTTTGTGTGCTACACCAACCAAACATGCTCTGTCATGGTTACCCAAAGAACATCTGCAGAGTCATGAAATGTTTCTGCCTCTCCTTCAGAGTCATCAAATGTTTCTGCCTCTCCACAAAAGTGGCACAGGTCACTTAGGTCATCTATGAAAGTGATGCACATCAAAAAGCATGTCAATTACATTCATAAGTTTATAAAGCCATACCAGATTGGCGGAGCAGAGTTAAAGCAATCTCCATTCTGAATCGTGTTAGGTCTTGTAGCTCATTGGAGAAGTCCATTGTGGTATTTTGCAGAATGTGTTCTGCAAACTGAGGAAGTAACAAGAAAAATTACCTAGCCATTATACCATTTTAATGAACATTTAATATTTGCTACAATGCTATAATCTCACACACACCTTCAAAGCGAACACACCACATGATATAGCATCCCTCTGAAGTGGGTGAGGCAAACTTTCACACACCCAGTTTGAAACTGAAACAGCCTTTGCCATCATCAGGGCTTTACAAACAAGATAGTATAGGTTCTCTTTCAAGCATACAGTACATATTACACAATAACACTACATATGATTGTGCTGCATGAAAAATACCTTGTTGCCACCAAACACTTTTTATTGATGTCTGACTCTCCAATTGAGTCAAGCAGAATTTTTTTTTTTGTAGGGATGGGTATACAGCCTAAGTAACATGGAAAAAATAAAAAATATCCAGACAACAAGATAGGGGTAAATTATTGCAAATCAGTATTAAGGAGATAAGGAAAAACTCAAGTGAAACACTGTTAAATACCACAAATACTTACAACTAGGAACCAGTGGCGCCCCTCGTTTACAATGCCCACTATGACCTCATAGTTTGCTGGGTCCAACAACAACAAAAAAAAAAGAATACTATAAATTATATATATATATATATATATATATATATATATATATATATATATATATATATATATATATATATATATATATATATATATATATAATGCGTGTATGTTCTATTATTTGCTAACCAAAGCCTTGAGTATGTACCAACAGCACAAACGAATGTACACAAAGCCTGAACAAATGGGCATTATCGCAAGTAATAAAATGCTATATAAATTAAATTTGCAGGACAACTTGAGCCTTACATATTTTCCATTCCACATGTCTGTCATGGCAAATGTGTCCATATGGAATACCTTGCCTGGTGAGGTCAAATTGTCCTGCCTCACTTTCAGGGACAGATACGCATTTATAACCTTGACAAACATTGCAAAATGAAACATTAATACAAAGTATTAACATAGCAGATGAAAGTCTGTCAAAATCAATTAAGTGTGTACCTCACTTTCCAACTCCCTTCCAGGGCCAATTTGTAGGTCTTTGTAAAATAGTGTATAGGGTCCCACTCTGGACAGTAGTACATAACTGTCGTTTCCAGCCCAGGTACTTTTGATAAACTGGACAGGACAACCTGCACCTACCATCTCACAAATATATTAGAAATCATGTCTAATATAGATCTATTATAAGATCTGACTTTACATCAACACTTACAGCCATGCACTGCATCAGTGGTGTCAGCTTGTACCTCTGTCGTCATTGTAGTGGTGTGGGACACAGGAGAGGAAAGTGGCATTTTCAATGAAAAGCTCAAATGGAGACAGGGGAGAGGATCTAGTAGATATTGTTCCAATTGATAAGTCATGTGTCAATTGATAAGATCTGGTTTTCATGTGACTTGGTGATGGTGAGGTCTACAGGTGTGAGTGAAGGGCATGACGTTTCTTGATATGCTCTTTTATATTGTGGTTCTTGGGTAATTCTATGGGGTATCCGGGGTGTGTCTTCTTTAAACGGTTTGAGATGGTCAGTGTTGATTTTAGGGAATATCTTGCCATTTTCATCCCTTAAATCTGCGCTTTTGTCTTGCAAATGGATAATTTCATACGGTCCCAACCAGCTGCGCTCAAGCTTGTCCCCTTTCCTCTGCCGAGTCCTAATGTTTTTTTGTAGGACCTTCTGACCTACAAATAATGGTGCCTGATTTGTCACCCTGTCTCCCATCTAGTTTTTTTTTTTTTACAATGTTGTCCATGTTCTCCTTCAGAGAAATGGCCTTTAATATAGTGCCTCTTCTATCACAGATTCCACTGTGCTGTTGGCCTATTCAGAAACATTGAAGAAACATTAATGAATTATATTATTTAACTAACTTGTAATTAATACTACATGATATTTATATGGAACAATGTAAATTATCACATACCTCATACGTCTCAAGCACCTCACAAGGATAGCGTGCCTCCATGCCGAACATTAAGAAGAATGGTGAGAACCTAGTTGTCAGCTGTGTCTTGGTTCTCAGACCAAACATTACCGCATCTAGGTACTCGTCCCTTTTTTCTGGTCTTGTATCCACTAGTTTGCACAAGGCTCTGGAGTCATAACCAAAATGAGTTGAAAGTTACAAATAACCATTTTTCAAAGACACCAATATTTCCCCGAATATTGCATTCCCACAAAGCAACCTGTTAATGAAGGTTCACCTCTAAATGGTTCCATTTAGTTTTTCCACAAGCCAATTGTTTGTGGATGGAATGGGGCACAGAGGCTTCTCTTAACATTGAGGAAGGCACAGAGCTCTTCATTGATCTGTTTGCAAAACATACATTAACATTAATCTACAAAAAAAAAAAAGTGTGAAACCGTTAAATTCTCGTGCATATTGAATTTTGTTAATTCAACAAACTACAAACCTGGTCAACTCAGTGCCTTGGTCAGTATTCTCTTTGGAAAAAAAAATAATGCAGCGGTGAGACAACGGTTGCAGATTTATTTGGAATTGCATATGCCTCGGACCATTTAGTATAATAGTCAACGAGGACACAGATGTACTCATTTCCCCGGTTGGTTTTGGTGACTTTCCCCACTAAATCCATGCCCAGCAGTTCCAAAGGCTTATCCACCTTAAAATATCACAAGAAATACAGGTCTCAAAACCCATGCACATGTGGATAAGCTTATATACACATATTGGGATGTACTTGGGCTCCTGCTTGATGGACAGTCTGCTAAATTGGCACTGGGCACACTGCAATTCACATAGAGCATTTCACAGTACAGAGTCAGCCTTGCTTAAAGTTACAAATTATCTATTGTTGTCTACTGATTCAGGGTCATCTTTCATTCTGTTTCTACTAGATTTGCGTGCAGCTTTCGACACTATTGACCATGACATCCTCTTGAAACAACTTCAATATACAGTAGGGGTTCAAGGCACGGCATTGCAATGGTTCAACTCTTATTTAAAGGGTAGGACGCTCTCAGTAAATATCAGGTCGTTTACCTCACCTACTGCACCCGTCCCTTATGGTGTTCCCCAGGGTTTTATTCTTGGCCCTTTGTTGTTTTCACTCTATATGCTTCCCCTGGGTTCCATTCTCCAGAAATATAGCATAAATTATCACTGCTATGCCGATGACCTACAACTTTACCTTCCAATCAAATTTGAAAACAATCTCTCTATACAACTCCTTCTCTCATGTCTTGATGAAGTCAACATTTGGATGGCTAACAATTTCCTGCAGTTAAACACCGACAAAACTGTGGTACTTTTGCTAGGCCCTGCTGCACTCAATACAACTCTGACAAGTAGGTTAGTTCTCCCTTAGTGATACCTTACAACCCAATGTAAAAAATCTAGGGGTTCATTTTGATCCTTTACTACAATTTGATAAACAGGTGAACATGGTTGTAAAGAGTAGCTTCTTTCACTTCAGATCTGTTGCGAGGGTAAAACATTTTCTTTCTCAAAAAGATCTTGAAATTGTCATTCACGCACTAATCTCTTCTAGATTGGACTATTGTAATTCTCTGTATGTCGGTCTTCCTCAAAGCACTCCATCTTGGCTTCAGATGGTCCAAAATGTGGCAGCCAGAATGCTGACAGGAACAAAAAAACGGGAGCATATCACTCCTGTTCTTGCTTCACTGCA
Organism: Chrosomus eos; assembly: GCA_036326025.1. Classification (NCBI taxonomy): domain Eukaryota; kingdom Metazoa; phylum Chordata; class Actinopteri; order Cypriniformes; family Leuciscidae; genus Chrosomus; species Chrosomus eos. The sequence goes on along the minus strand of JAZAVI010000182.1, from coordinate 64,493 downwards.
CTGGCTCCCTCTCAAATTCAGAGTTGATTTTAAGGTTCTTCTTTTTGTATATAAGGCCATACAAAAATCAGCCCCGGATTATATCTGTGAACTTATCCAGCCATATACAACATCAAGGTCATTAAGATCTTGTAACCATCTTCTTTTATCAGTCCCTCGTTCACGTTGCAAATCCAAAGGCGACAGAGCTTTCGCGGTTGCTGCACCTAAACTTTGGAACGGCTTACCTTTTTAATATCTTTTTGTCCAACAGCCACCCTTTTTCTCAAACCCATGCCATTTTTTGAGGAGATGTAGAAAAGATGGCCATCTATTGAAATAGCTTTATTGTTAGTAAAATCTAAACAATACCCTGCAAGGAGGTTCTGAGGGCCTAATGAAAAAATTGGCTAATTTAAACTGAAATTGCAGGAAAGGTTATTTTTGATGTGCTAGTTGCTGGCAAGCCAATTATAAGAAGGCTATAGTCTATGGACAAGTATGGGCTTTTTTTTGCACTCACAACTGACATTTGGACGAGCGTTGCAACAGAGGCTTATCTATGGGTGACGTGTCACTCTTTTGTAATATGTTACACTCTCTGCACTTCCACAGCTAGTGCACAAACTTAAGAACAACATACAGAGTCCAGATATTAAGACTGCAACAGTGAGGTCATTCCAGGCTCATGCGACACCAGATCACAGCAAGATGGCAAGGACTGACGGAGTTTACACCTGAATCTCCAAACATCACCCTGATTGCTGCTGCTCTGGATACCAGGTTTCGAAAACTGAAGTTCTTGCCTGCTGATTAAATACTCAAGGTTCAAAGCACAGTACAAACCATGGCACTTGCTATTGTTGCCAAAAATCAAGCGAGGCAGCCCACTGCAAGTGAAAATGGAGCATCCAGCACGGCTCCACAGAATCGCATGTCAAGAGGGTGACATCGTTCCTCGACATACTGGGATCAGACTCCAGCACCAGTGATGAAGAGGAGGAGGAGCAGCATCTAAACCAAGCTGTGCAGAGGGAGGTACGATTTTTTGATCCTCTTTAACAATTTCCACAATAAGGCATTACACATAATAGAAAAATTGTAATACAGAAACTGACTGAACAATTTTCTATAAATGGAAACCTATTAGTTGTTCATTTTAAGAGACTGGTAATATTTTCTTTTGTATCTTTACCTTTGCTCTTTAATTAAGCAAAATTACGTTTAATCAATGGAATTTTCGTTAGAATACTGGATTACTAAAATATTCAATAGCTACAGGCCTACAATGAGCCAATCAGTGAAATAGTGTGGGAAAGTGTGGGTACTGCTGGATTTTAAGTGAGAGAGTCAAGTGAGGTAAACGCTGGAAAGAAAATATTGGTACAATAGTTAAAAATGAAGAACATATGTTTTTATTTTAACCTCTTAACCTTCGCGAGAGCGCCGTCGCTCTGAAGCATTCCTCCCCCACACTAGTTTAATGTTTATGAATAGATTTAACGTGAAAGAACATCATTAATCTTGGCAAACTATATATCATTTTAAAAGTCTAACCCTCAAGCATCGATGATAGAGCACTGTTTTTCGATGGAAAGCTTATAACAAATGTATTTATTGCATTTAGGCAAGCAGTACACATCAAAAAACACATAATCAAAAACGGAGCTCTTACCAGTATTGTTGTAATAACGAGCCACACACGCATCCACTGCTAAAAGTTCCAGATTGAATGGAAAGCTGAGGGTCCACTGAATAACATCCCATGGAGCATTTTTAGTCCAAAGAAACAATAACGTTGTAATATTGATAATTATTCCTTTGTTTACATCGCGTTTCTTCAGGTTGACGTCTCATATTTGTCTGTTATGCAATAAATAACGCATAAAAAACAGACTCCCAGTACCAAAAGGTTATATGTGTGTGTTGCTTAGAGTGTATTGAACACATTTAGACCGCACACACGCACACTCAAACAAAGATAGGCGATATCTAGCTCAAAATATCCAAACACTGCAGTCAGTTTTTGTGTCGTCATGATATGCACATCCTATCATTTTGTCTTTACAACGAAAGCCAATGAAATCGTCGAAATTATATGACTGATAGAAAATGTAGCCAATCAGTAAACTAATCCAACGATACCCGGGAAGTTTGAATTCCCCACTCATCAAAATGTTTTTTTTTTATTTGAATCCGGCGCTCTCCCCCTGCTCTCCCCGCTCTCCAATCAGTTTGAGCAGCTCACCTGCGACACAGGCTCTGACGACACCCTGTCATCTGACAGGCCAGCTAGCTAACAAGCTATAGTAGACGGTTCCCTAGTCAACAAACATCTGTTTTCGCGTCTTACTCACTGGACGGATTCTGTCATCATATGGATCGTCAAAAGAAGTTTTTTTTCTGCTGAAGATGTTCGAGATCACTCGAGGCAGCGATGATGAATTGAGGAGAGTGAAGACAGACAGCGACGAGGGTGATGTGCTTCCGGACGGAAAAGATGATCCAATTTTATATCAGTGAGTTGATATAACGTTATATAATTGATGTAGCATGCACATAATACGTGCGTGTGTGTGTGTGTGTGTGTGTGTGTGTGTGTGTGTGTGTGTGTGTGTGTGTGTGTGTGAGAGAGAGAGAGAGAGAGAGAGAGAGAGAGAGAGAGAGAGAGAGAGAGAGAGAGAGAGAGAGAGAGAGAGAGAGAGAGAGAGAGGAGAATTAGTGAATGAGTGTTTGTTGTATAAGGTACAATTGTGGTCTGAAAAGATTATGCTACTTTTATATGCATTTATTTATTTGTATCTGTTTATATGTGTTGGACTGTTGTGCAGTTGTTTTGTTTGTCGTTTTTCCTGGCACACACACACTATCTATCTATCTATCTATCTATCTATCTATCTATCTATCTATCTATCTATCTATCTATCTATTGTGGCATCGTGAGAGGTAGGGTATCACCAACGTGTGCACAAATCGAGTCCAGGCAGAGATCAAGTCACTGGTTTCTTTTAATAAATAAACTCAAAACTCCAAAACATTCTTCTTATCAACAAAACCTCTTCCAGCTTCACTTTAATAATGCTCTCAAACAAAAAACAGCCAGTCTCTCTCTTCTCAGCTCATTAACAGCTTTTCTCCTTCACTCACAACAGCTGTGTCCCCACCGCTGAGGAACCTGGTCACTGTAGTCCGGAACGAGGTGGCCATCTTGGTTTGTAGTCTCCATGCTGTAACCACCTAGATGGCACATACCTTGCCTCTATGACATACCCTCTCATGATGCCACACACCCCCCTTCTCTGCTCTGTGGCTCTTGGTTGCGGGGAGAAGGTGTAGAGGGCATCTCGTCGTGAGAGGGCATCAGCGTTGCCATGGGAAGGTCCAGGTCTGTGAACGACAGAGAAATTAAATGCTTGGAGACTTAGGAACCATCGAGTTACCCTCCTATTGGTCTCTTTATTCCTTGCCATCCACTGTAACGGGGCATGGTCTGTTACCAGGACAAACGTCCGCCCTAGAAGGTAGTACCGAAGGGTCTCCAACGCCCATTTGACTCCTAAACATTCTTTTTCCAATGTAGAATAATTTTTCTCATGCTTTGCCAACTTCCTACTTATATACAAAACCGGATGTTCTGCTCCCTCTTGCGTTTGGGATAATACTGCCCCAAGACCCACCTCTGATGCATCCGTGTGTACTATAAAAGACTTCTTAAAATCAGGTGCCACCAGGACAGGATGAGATGTCAGGGCCTTCTTTAGTTGTCCAAACAAGTCCTCTGCCTTTTCGGACCATTTCACCATCCTGGAGTGTTGTTTTGTGGTCATTTCTGTAAGGGGAGCAACCAGACTAGCAAAGTTAGGGACAAACCTTCTGTAGTAATTGGCCAGGCCCAGGAAGGACTTAACTTGGGTCTTCGTAGATGGCCTAGGCCAGTCTTGTATGGCTTTGATTTTGGGCTCTTGAGGTTTAACGAGGCCTCGTCCTATGGTGTATCCCAGGTAGTTTGTTTCACAGAAGGCTAGTTTACACTTTTTAGGGTTAGCAGTGAGGCCCGCCTTTCTTACTGAATCCAACACTTTCTGTACTTGCATTAAGTGGGTTTCCCAATCCCAGCTATACACCACCACGTCATCTAAATATGCTGCAGCATACCTTTGATGAGGTCGGAGGACGCGGTCCATCAGCCTCTGAAAAGTCGCTGGTGCCCCATGCAGGCCGAAAGGTAGACAAACATAATGGTATAGCCCCTCTGGGGTAGCAAAGGCTGTCTTTTCTTTGGATGCTGGAGAAAGAGGAACCTGCCAATAACCTTTGGTTAAATCAAGGGTGGTAATAAATCTGGCCTTGCCCAGCCGATCAATCAACTCATCTACATGTGGCATTGGATAAGAATCAAAATGTGACACTTCATTTAGTTTCCTGAAGTCATTACAAAATCTTATTGTTCCATCTGGCTTGGGAACCAGCACAATAGGGCTTGACCAGGCACTCTGAGATTCTTCAATGACCCCTAGTTTTAGCATTTTTCTTACCTCCTCTTTGATAGCTTCCCGCCGGGCTTCAGGGACTCTGTATGGACGTTGGTGTATGACTTTGCCAGGTATTGTGCGGATTTCATGTTGGATCATGTGGGTGTGACCAGGCTCAGAAGAAAAAACATCTCTATTCCGCTCTACTAACTCCAATGTTTCCTGTAGCTGTTGTGGTGTCAGGTCTGGACTGACTTGGACTTCTTCTCTTGGACCATTAACCTTCCCTGTGGTTAGGCCTCCACCAAACAATGCATCTCTTGCATGCCACTTTTTCAGAAGGTTAACATGGTAAATTTGTTGTAACTTCCTCTTACCTGGCTGATTCACTTTATAATTTACTTCCCCAACTCGCTCTGCTATTTCAAATGGCCCTTGCCAGGTGGCGAGGAACTTGCTTTCCGCAGTGGGTATGAGCACCAACACCTTATCTCCTGTTTGGAACTCCCTAGGTTGTGCAGCACGGTTGTAGGTGGCTTGTTGTTCCCTTTGGGCCTTTTCCATGTGCTCTCTGACAATGGGGAACACTGCTGCCATCCTCTCTCTCATAGTTTCCACATGCTCAATTAGAGTCCTATGTGGACAGGGCTGTTCTTCCCACGATTCTTTGGCAATGTCTAAGAGACCTCTTGGCTTGTGTGGGTAGAGCAATTCAAAAGGGGAGAATCCCGTAGAGGCCTGGGGTACCTCTCTCAGTGAAAACAGAAGGTAGGGTAGAAGCTGGTCCCAGTTTCGTCCATCTTTATCAATGACTTTGCGTAGCATCTGCTTGAGCGTTCTATTGAAGCGCTCTACAAGTCCATCTGTTTGGGGATGGTAAACTGAGGTTCTGAGTTGTTTGATTTTCAACAGGCTACTCATCTCCTTAACAACACTTGACATGAAGGGGGTCCCTTGATCTGTTAGTATCTCTTTTGGGATCCCTACCCTACTACTGAGGAGAAAGAGCTCTTTGGCCACCTGTTTGGCTGTGGCTTTTCGCAGGGGAACAGCTTCAGGATATCGAGTAGCATAATCCACCATCACTAAAATGTATTGATGTCCTCTAGAACTCTTGGGAAGGGGTCCCACAATATCCATTCCAATTCTATCAAACGGGGTCTCAATTATTGGCAGGGGAATTAAGGGGTTCCGCTCTGTGGGTTTTGGTGCTACTTGTTGACATTCTGGACAGCTACGGCAGTAGTTTTCTACCTCTTTATGAATGCCGGGCCAAAAGAAACGCTGAAGAATCCTCTCTTTAGTTTTATTGACCCCTAAGTGGGCTCCAAGTTGGTGAGTGTGAGATAGATGTAACACTGTTGATCTATGAGACTTTGGAACTAGAAGCTGTTCCTGGATGTCCTCTCCACTTTTGTTTACTCGATAAAGCAGACCGTTTTTTACCGCAAAGTAAGGGTATGTAAGGTGTCCCTGTTTCTTATCTACCCCTTCCACCATTCTGACATTTCTCAGTGCATTAGTCAATGTTTGGTCATTCAACTGTGACGTACCGTATTGTCCTCTTAACGGCACAGCCTCTGCTTTGATTCCAGTTTCACCCATGCTCTCTTGTGATGACTCCTTCTCAGAAGCGGTCTCAGTCTCCTCCGGAACATCCCTTATTTCTGCACGAGTCTGAACTGGAAAACAACATTTGGTCATATATTTTACATCCTGAATCCCTTGGGCAGAGTCTCCCCTAGATTTGATTTTACCTCTAGGCCTTTCGGTATCTCTCATCTTTTTTTCCGATATGTCTTGCCACAAAGCATGGAACACTGAACAATCCCTGCCAATGAGCACACTTACTGGCAATGAGTCCACCACTCCTGCTTTAACATCACATCTCCCTTTAGTGGTGATGAGGGTTAATTCAGCTGTTGGGTATTTCTGAGTGTCTCCATGCACACAAGACACAGGCACAGTATCTTCCTGAGAGATCTCTGCTGGGTTGACTAGTGACTTGTGGACCAAGGTAATCATGCTCCCTGAGTCTAACAAAGCCTCCACATCCTGGCTATTTATCTTCACAGGGCAGGCCATGGCTGGGAAGTTTGTGGCTCCCATCAACGCAGCAAAGAAATTAGTCTGCTTGCTCCCTGAAGAATCTGCTGTTGGCATGGGTTCATCTGGTTTGTCACACTGCCAAGAAATATGACCAAGTTCCCCACATTTGTAACATGTTCGAGGACCGTAATCTGGCAATGCTTTTTGTTGTTCATAGGGACTGATGTTCCCCTTCCTCTGGCTAAACCACTGTGTCGACCGACCTTTGGATGTCTTCCTCGTCTGTGGAGGAGAGTTAACTGGTGTCCGGTAACTTAACATGTTTACATTAGCTTGATATCTTTCAACTGACTCTATTAACTCCTCTGCCGTTATTGGGTTACTCTGGCTGACTATTTTTTTTTGCTTCATATGGAAGGGCTCTTAAATACTTATCTACCACCACTTTCTCGACCACAGCTGCTGCTGTGCTCTTTTCAGGTTGCAGCCACTTCTTCGTCAGGCGCATCAGTTCATGAAACTGTGCACGGGGAGGTTGGTCTTTTTGAAAACCCCATTCATGTACTCGCTGGGCCATTCCAAATGAGGTGAGACCATTTCTGCTGAGGATCTCTTTTTTCAAACCATCATAATCATTTGCATTTGTAGGGTTCAAATCCAAAAAAGCTTTTTGTGATTCACCTGATAAAAATGGTGCCAATATCCTGGCCCACTGTTCTTTTGGCCACTTTTCTCTATGCGCTGTTGTCTCAAAAGCATACAAGTATGCCTCCACATCATCAGTGACCCCCATTTTAGGAATAAAGTCACTAGCTCTGACTTTGTTGCTTTCTTGGTTCATTCTTAATTGAAGCTCTCTTGTTTTCAAGTCATTTGCACGTCTTTGTTCTTCTACTAACGCAGCATTAGTTTGTTGTTGGATTTGGTTAGATTCTAAAAACGCTTTCAACAACTCCTCCATTTTAATGTTGTGTTCTTTTGTACTTAGCTTAGCAAATTTCTCCGTCAGATCTTCCCAGTCTCTGTTGGACATCAGCAGTCACACCATTAGAACTGCATTCTCCACCATATGTGGCATCGTGAGAGGTAGGGTATCACCAACGTGTGCACAAATCGAGTCCAGGCAGAGATCAAGTCACTGGTTTCTTTTAATAAATAAACTCAAAACTCCAAAACATTCTTCTTATCAACAAAACCTCTTCCAGCTTCACTTTAATAATGCTCTCAAACAAAAAACAGCCAGTCTCTCTCTTCTCAGCTCATTAACAGCTTTTCTCCTTCACTCACAACAGCTGTGTCCCCACCGCTGAGGAACCTGGTCACTGTAGTCCGGAACGAGGTGGCCATCTTGGTTTGTAGTCTCCATGCTGTAACCACCTAGATGGCACATACCTTGCCTCTATGACATACCCTCTCATGATGCCACACTATCTATCTATCTATCTATCTATCTATCTATCTATCTATCTATCTATCTATCTATCTATCTATCTAACATTTTTACAGTGTAATATTAGGGGTGTAACGGTACATGTATTCGTATTGAACCGTTTCGGTTCGAGGCTTCCGGTTCGGTACGCATACAAACCGAACGATTCCTTGGACCATTTTTCCTGCCGACAATACCCGCGCTGACGGGAGCGCGACCACTACAACGTTGCGCAACATCACATGGCAAACGTAATGAAAGCGAAACGAAACTGCGCTACTCATTATATTGTGCATTACGGACCGTTTATCAGTTCGGACCAGCAACATAGATCTGTGCAGCGCGAGCTCTAGCGCGAGCCGATCTCGATCAAGCAACACTGTTACTACACAGCACTAAGAGATCCATTAAAGAAAGCACTTGAATTCGCCACTGAAGTAATAACGCTGCGAGATCTAGTGAGAAGTGTTCACATGTCTCCGTTATTAACCGTAGATCTCTATTAGATCAAACAGCGCTGACGTGGAAACCAGGAGAAACATTGTGCCGTGAACTAACTAGTAGCCTAATAACGTTAGGCTCTAAGTCCACAGATCAGCAACATTCACCATAGCACAGTACACTAATTGTAAGTTTGGCTGGAATAGTGAAATGCTTTCAAGTACTTCACACATCTTTTTCCAGCACTTCAAAACTCAAATATTATATAAATAAATATATATTTAAATGTCATTTTTAATGTGATGACCAAAACATTATTTATTCATCCTTCAAAAATTACCCCCATTTAAACCTGAGTTTCAAGATGTAGGAAAACTCACACTTATATAAAAAAATATTTTTTTCTTTTAATAAATAGGAAATTTCTCTGGCATTTCTTTCTTTTTGCTGTATCGAAAACGCACCGAACCGTGACTTTAAAACCGAGGTACGTACCGAACCGTGATTTTTGTGTACCGTTACACCCCTATGTAATATACATAATATTTACAGCACACTACATCCTAATGGTTTCGTTCTATTTGTATTTGTACTGTAAATGTATATTATACTGTAAAAATGTATACTTTGTGTATATATGTGTGTGTGTGTGTGTGTGTGTGTGTGTGTGTGTGTGTGTGTGTGTGTGTGTGTGTGTGTGTGTGTGTGTGTGTGTGTGTGTGTGTGTGTGTGTGTGTGTGTGTGTGTGTGTCTGTGTCTGTGTCTGTGTCTGTGTGTGTGTGTGTGTGTGTGGTGTGTGTGTGCTGGGAAGAATTGCAGAAAATATGTGCTAGAGATAAATAGGAAGGAGTTGTATGCTATCAAAATTGCATATTCCTGTCTGATGGCCGGCCATCGGTGTGATTGTTGGCTCTATGTCTGTCCATCCATATGAATGCTGTCTGTATCACTGGCCATCACCGGCCATTGATTGTTGATTGTATGGATGAGCTTTAGTATGAATGCTGTCTAAACGACTGCCCATCAGTTTGATTGTTGAGTGAATGGCCAGCCATATAAAAACTCAACTGAATTATTTACTTCACATGCAGTGCTAATTATCTTTCCATTCTTTCCCATGCAACAGCCATCAAGTTGAATCTTCAGATGAAGAGTGGCATCCAAGCACCAGCCAACCAGCTGAAAGAAGTTCAGTTATTTTTTTATTTATATATTTCATAATATTTTTTTGTTCTGTTGTGCAAATAAATCACTTACATAAAGTCTTATGGTTGTGTGTATTATTTTATAACTATTATTTTATAACTATTATGAACTATTTTATGAATTGACCAAAATGGCTTGCAGTACCCTTCATAACATTTGGTCAGTAGGTTGCTTTTTGATGTACCCTTGGTACCTGGACATAGTCTTGGAAAAAATATTGTAGGAATCTCATTTTTCATAATATCTTCCTCAAATGTGAAACATAAACTGATGAGACTTGTGTCTTTCAATCAATTACCTAACTGGATTCTTCCAGGTTTGTTTTCATTTATTTTTACATGAAATAATCAAATGTTACTTGCAGTACAAATTATCTTCAAGACACTTCAGATTCTATAAATTTTTGTCTGTGAAAGTTTTTTCAACTTTAAGATTTGGGTAATAAACTCTAAAGTGTCTTCTTTTAAATATGTCTAAATTGTGCATGTAGTGCAAATAGTTCAGCAAACTGCAATTATTTTAGTTTGGGGATGTCATTTCTGGGGATGTGCCTCAGGCAGGGGGAGGGAGAAAGGGAACTGACATAGTCTTGGAAAAAAGTTTGCAGGAACCCCATTTTTCATTATATCTTCCTCAAATTTGAAATATAAACTGATGAGACTTGTGGCTTTCAATCTCTGGATTCCTCCAGGTCTGTTTTTATATATTTGTACATGAAATAATAAAACATTATTTGTAGCGCACATTATTTTTGAGGCACTTCAACTCTTATAACTTTTTATCTGTTTGAGTATTATCAACTCTGATTAATTGTTAGTAGAGTCCCAATTGTCTTCTTTCCAAAGATACCTTAATTGTGCCTGTGGTACACTGTTCTCAGGAGCTGTATTTATTTTAATCCAGGTATGTCATTTTCAGCTGTGAGCCCCCGAGTGGGGGTGAAGGTTAACAGGTTAAGCGAAAAAGAGATGAGGAGAAAGAGGAATCGGGTGAGGGGGATTTGGAATTTTCAACTAACTTTAACGAGGTTTCTTCACAAGATTTACCTGAAGCTGAGAACAACTTTAGCAAACCTACGGCAACTAGCGCTGTCAATTCAACATCCGCTGGAGCCGGCAGAGGGAGAAACATATTTAATGTCAATTGGCTTAACATTTTCCCATTGCTGGATTTCGAGAACATCCTCATGTTCTGCAAATATTGTAGAGGGCAGAAACAGGCTGGCAACTCGTTGTTCGTGTCAGGAAATCCACATTTGAAAAAAGATGGCGTAAGAAAACATAACATCTTGCGGCGCCATATCCAGTGTAAAGATCTGTTCCTGTTGAGACAGGAGAAACCATCAAGCACGGTGTCAGCAGCCTTGAAAAGGCAAGTGCTGCTATCTGAGGAGGAGAAGAGGAGGCAGCTGAAAATAAAGATAAACATTGGATACTTCATTGCGAAAGAAGATGAACCTTTCGTCAAATTTGGGCCGCTTATCTACTCCACCACAAAAACGGAGTTGACATTAATCCCACATATGACAATGATGTATAAGCTGAGATGATCGGTCAAATTGCTGACATAATGAGATGAGAGAGAGCCTGTCAGCGAAGCTGAAAGCCACAAAGTATCTAGCATTCTAATAGACGGAGACACTGATATATCCAACACCGAATGCGAGATTATGTGCTCTTTATTTATTTATTTATTTTTTTTTTATTTAACCTTTATTTTACCAGTTAGGCCGATCGAGAACAAATTCTCATTTACAACGGCTACCTGGCCAAGATAAGGCAATAAATGTGCAAGACAACAGAGTTACATTATAAGTACACAAAACACAGGAGTGCAAATAACAAATTACAGTGAGACACAATAGGCAATATAGGGTCGAGTAAAACAGGATGAGGTATATGTGGTTATGTTGAGCAGCATAAATAAGGCACTAGCGAATAACAGAAAGTATCATTTTACTGGATATTCCAGAATTAAAGTGTGTCTAGCAGGTAGATCATTTAAATGCATGGATTATATAACCGTGATTATGGGAAAGAGCATTTGAGAAATATCTGAACAGATAAGAGTATTAAAATAATGTCCAACGCATTCTCATCCTAGTGCGTCATATAGTGGGGCGGCTAAGCGCAGATTTTCATCAGAATCGATCACTTAGCGATAAAAGCATGAAATTTGGTATGAAGGCTCACAAAGGGGGTCTGATCAGATTTAGGACCGTAGGCGCTCAAAATTTGGCCCCTGGGGGCCCTGTCAGTCATTTTTCAAAATGGCCGCCAAATATGGATTTCATAATGGGAAAATTAATTATAAGCTGCCAGAAACATAAAATGCCATAACACATTTCACCATAAATACATGTAAATATGAGCACACTTTACAACAGAAGGTCTTTAAACTTTAAAATAAAAGATATGTTTTTAAAAAAAAATTAAAATGGCCGCCAAATATGGATTTCATAATGTCATAATGGATAGACGACAGAAATTAACAATTAAAAAAGTTGCACATTTGATCATTAATCAATCTAGTTCATTTTTAAACAAAAATGTAAAGAGGTTATGATATCTATCAGAAATTATGTACTTTTAAAATGTATATTTAAATATTTAATATTAAATTGTGTGCATATACTAATACGCATAATTTTTACTTGGTAGTTTGTCAGTGACTCCTCCTTATTCAGTCAGTAGGTTTCATCTTGTGGTGGCCACAGTTGAATATTATTCTCTTTAAAATCTAGGGAACTGGTGGGATGTTTTACTCTTGACTGCCTTTATCTAATTTGTAAAGTCAGTTGAATGTGTTTCTCACTGTTACTCAGTAAAAATAGTGTAGGCTAATACTGCAAGTAAGCAAACATAACTCAAATAATATAGCTGCAAGCAGCCATTACCGGGGCCAAGCGCAAGAAGCGGCAACAGATGCCATCATGGGTGGGAGTGGCAGACCAACTGCAGCAATGAGCAATTAAAGACATTTTAAGAGAACTTTGGATAAATGGCTAAAAAAATCACATATACAGTAACTTTTAAGATAATTTAATGGTTTATCACTTTTGACAAATAGGTGGCGCAGTTACCAAATTGATGTGATGTGGTCAGAGTGAGGTGACAATGACACATACAAAGTTTGGTGTCAAAAATGTCAAGGCATTGCAGAAATAAAGACTTAATAGTCATTTTGGCAGCATGCCTCAACTTTGCTGCTGCGCTATACGAAAACGGTTTCGTCAATCGACACGAAATCCATAACTTTTAGTCGGCACGGTCTGGAGATGATACGATTCGATTTTGGTGAAAATCGGACAAACGGTCTAGGAGGAGTTTGAAAAAGTAGGTTTTGACTGAAAATCAAGATGGCGGACAGGAAGTTCGGTCAAATAAGGAAAACCTGGTATCTATGTTCTCAGCTTGACCCAAGGAATCTATTAAGACCAGTGGCATTTCAACAGGCAGATTTATTCAAAAGTTATTAGCCTTTTTGGAAATTTCTTTATAACTTTTGACCACTAGGTGGTGCTGTTTCGAAACTTCTCAAGCTCCTTCAGGGCATCGTACTGATGACCCATACCGAGTTTCGTAACAATCCGTTCATGCGTTCAGAAAATACAGCATTTTAGCACATAATTCAAAATGGCCGACAGACAAAATGGCCGATCTGGGAAAATTGGATATCAGTCGACTCGGTATGACGCCCTGAATCTAACGAGGCCACTTTTATGATTTTTGGACAAACCGTTCAGGAGTTATGAGCAAAAATAACCATTTTTCATATCTCTGGACCAGTAGGTGGCGCTGCGCCGAAACGCTGCATGTTGCCTCAGGTCATGCTTGTGATGACTTGTACCAAGTTTGGTCTGAATACGATAAAGCGTTGCGGAGATACAGCCTTAAGTTTGTTTTCGCAAGCTCTACGTAAAATTATTTTGCACGTCATTCAAAAACTTTTAAGCGAATCAACTTGAATTCCATAACTTTTTGTCCCCACTGTCTGAAGATGATCTGGTGCAATTTTGGTGAAAATTGGAGCATCGCCCTAGGAGGAGTTCGAATAAGTAGGTTTTTCTGAAAATTCAAAATGGCGGAAAAATTATTATGACGGAAAATGACGTCATAGGGTGCAATGGAATCGTCATGAGCTCAGGAATCAGAGGAAAAAAGAATTTTGTTGATAGGCCTTACGGATCAAAAGTTATTAGCATAAATGTGAGTGAAACTTTGGACAGTTGGTGGCGCTAGAGGGAATGAGTTAGAGACACCAAAATTGGTGTACTTAATGTTGGGACTGTCCTCTATCAGAATGTCAAACCAAAACAACTTTCCCGGACACGGTTCTATGGGCTGCCATAGACCCCCAGTCGGAAGAAGAATAATAATAATAAATATAGCTGCAAGCAGCCATTAAACGGGGCCAAGCAGTAGAAGACGATAAGACATGCCAACATGGCTGAAAGTGTCAGACCAACTGAAAAAATGAGCAATTTAAAGACATTTTAAGAGGAATTTCGGCAAATGGTCGAAAAATCATGCATACAGTAACTTATGAGATGATTTAATGGTTTATCACTTTCGACCAATAGGTGGCGCAGTTATGAACTCGATGTGATGTGGTCAGAGTGAAGTGACAATGACACATACAAAGTTAGTTGTCAATATGTCGAGACATTGCAGATATAAAGCCTTAATAGTCATTTTGGCAGCATGCCTCAACTTTGCTGCTGCGGTATACGAAAACGGTTTTGTCTATCGACACGAAATCCATAACTTTTGGTCGGGACGGTCTGAAGATGATACGATTCGATTTTGGTGAAAATCGGAAAAACGGTCTAGGAGGAGTTCGAAAAAGTAGGTTTTGACTGAAAATCAAGATGGCGGACAGGAAGTTCGGCCAAATAAGGAAAACCTGGTATCTATGTTCTCAGCTTGACCCAAGGAATCTATTAAGACCAGTGGCATTTCAACAGGCAGATTTATTCAAAAGTTATTAGCCTTTTTGGAAATTTTATTATAACTTTTGACCACAAGGTGGCGCTGTTTCGAAATATTTTTAGTACCTTCAGGGGATGGTGTTGTTGGCACATTCTGAGTTTCTTAATATTACATCAATGCATTTGTTTAGTATAGCATTTTATTTCACAAAACTCTATTGAAGTCAATGGGAATTTCATGTTTTGTTCTATTATAGCGCCACCAAGAGGCTCAGTCCCACAATTTTTTTTATGTGTCCTCAGAGTGAGCCCATACGTATGTGTGTCAATTTTGGTGAAAATATCTCAATTCACTTCAGAGTTATAGACACTTATATGAAAAAACACGTAAAAAATGACTGACACGTGACTTTGTTTGAATTTTACTACCCCTTACTATCAATATTTTCGCATTTGGGCATTAGCGTTTAGCCTATCGACCTATGTTTCCAAACTTCTGGCGGTGGTTTCGTCTCGATCGGACAAGCGGTTTCGAAGATATAGCCAAATGTTTTTTTCGCGCTAAATCGCAACGCTACACAAACCGTAAGACGAAACCCAGCATGTTTGGTATCGTTGGACTCGGCAACGATTCAGGAGCTCAAAAAGATGACTCTCGTGAAAATAAGTCGACCACACCCAAAGTTATAAGCATTTGAAAAAAAAAGTTCACCACTAGGTGGCGCTGTTTCGAAACTTCTCAGGCTCTTTCAGGGCATCGTACTGATGACCCATACCGAGTTTCGTAACAATTCGTTCATGCGTTCAGAAAATACAGCATTTTAGCACATAATTCAAAATGGCCGACAGACAAAATGGCCGATCTGGGAAAATTGGATATCAGTCGACTCGGTATGACGCCCTGAATCTAACGAGGCCACTTTTATGATTTTTGAACAAACCGTTCAGGAGTTATGAGCAAAAATAACCATTTTTCATATCTCCGGACCAGTAGGTGGCGCTGCGCCGAAACGCTGCATGTTGCCTCAGGTCATGCTTGTGATGACTTGTACCAAGTTTGGTCTGAATACGATAAAGCGTTGCGGAGATACAGCCTTAAGTTTGTTTTCGCAAGCTCTACGTAAAATTATTTTGCACGTCATTCAAAAACTTTTAAGCGAATCAACTTGAATTCCATAACTTTTTGTCCCCACTGTCTGAAGATGATCTGGTGCAATTTTGGTGAAAATCGGAGCATCGGCCTAGGAGGAGTTCGAAAAAGTAGCTTTTTCTGAAAATTCAAGATGGCGGCCAAATTATTATGACGGAAAATGACGTCATAGGGTGCAATCGAATCGGCATGAGCTCAGGAACAAGGGGAAAAAAGAATTTTGATGATAGGCCTTACGGTTCAAAAGTTATTAGCATAATAAAAGTGAAAATTTGGACAGGTGGTGGCGCTAGAGGGAATGACTTAGAGACACCAAAATTGGTGTATTTAATGTTGGGACTGTCCTCTATCAGAATGTCAAACCAAAACAACTTTCCCGCAATCGGTTCTATGGGCTGCCATAGACGCCCAGTCGGAAGAAAAAGAATAATAAATATAGCTGCAAGCAGCCATTACCGGGGCCAAGCGCAAGAAGCGGCAACAGATGCCATCATGGGTGGGAGTGGCAGACCAACTGCAGCAAGGAGCAATTAAAGACATTTTAAGAGAACTTGGATAAATGGCTAAAAAATCACATATACAGTAACTTTTAAGATGATTTAATGGTTTATCATTTTTGACAAATAGGTGGCGCAGTTACCAAATTGATGTGATGTGGTCAGAGTGAGGTGACAATGACACATACAAAGTTTGGTGTCAAAATGTCAAGGCATTGCAGAGATAAAGACTTAATAGTCATTTTTGCAGCATGCCTCAAATTTGCTGCTGCGCTATACGAAAACGGTTTCGTCAATCGACACGAAATCCATAACTTTTAGTCGGCACGGTCTGGAGATGATACGATTCGATTTTGGTGAAAATCGGACAAACGGTCTAGGAGGAGTTCAAAAAAGTAGGTTTTGACTGAAAATCAAGATGGCGGACAGGAAGTTCGGCCAAATAAGGAAAACCTGGTATCTATGTTCTCAGCTTGACCCAAGGAATCTATTAAGACCAGTGGCATTTCAACAGGCAGATTTATTCAAAAGTTATTAGCCTTTTTGGAAATTTCTTTATAACTTTTGACCACTAGGTGGTGCTGTTTCGAAACTTCTCAAGCTCCTTCAGGGCATCGTACTGATGACCCATACCGAGTTTCGTAACAATTCGTTCATGCGTTCAGAAAATACAGCATTTTAGCACATAATTCAAAATGGCCGACAGACAAAATGGCTGATCTGGGAAAATTGGATATCAGTCGACTCGGTATGATGCCCTGAATCTAACGAGGCCACTTTTATGATTTTTGGACAAACCGTTCAGGAGTTATGAGCAAAAATAACCATTTTTCATATCTCCGGACCAGTAGGTGGCGCTGCGCCGAAACGCTGCATGTTGCCTCAGGTCATGCTTGTGATGACTTGTACCAAGTTTGGTGTGAATACGATAAAGCGTTGCGGAGATACAGCCTTAAGTTTGTTTTCGCAAGCGCTACGTAAAATTATTTTGCACGTTATTCAAAAACTTTTAAGCGAATCAACTTGAATTCCATAACTTTTTGTCCCCACTGTCTGAAGATGATCTGGTGCAATTTTGGTGAAAATCGGAGCATCGCCCTAGGAGGAGTTCGAAAAAGTAGGTTTTTTCTGAAAATTCAAAATGGCGGAAAAATTTGCATGACGGAAAATGACGTCATAGGGTGCAATCGAATCGTCATGAGCTCAGGAATCAGAGGAAAAAAGAATTTTGTTGATAGGCCTTACGGTTCAAAAGTTATTAGCATAAACGTGAGTGAAACTTTGGACAGGTGGTGGCGCTAGAGGGAATGAGTTAGAGACACCAAAATTGGTGTACTTAATGTTGGGACTGTCCTCTATCAGAATGTCAAACCAGAACAACTTTCCCGGACACGGTTCTATGGGCTGCCATAGACCCCCAGTCGGAAGAAGAAGAATAATAATAATAATAATAATAATAAGAACCGGAACAGATACAATAGGTGCCTCCGCACCTTCGGTGCTTGGCCCCTAAATATAGCTGCAAGCAGCCATTAAACGGGGCCAAGCAGTAGAAGACGATAAGACATGCCAACATGGCTGAAAGTGTCAGACCAACTGAAAAAATGAGCAATTTAAAGACATTTTAAGAGGAATTTCGGCAAATGGTCGAAAAATCATGCATACAGTAACTTATGAGATGATTTAATGGTTTATCACTTTCGACCAATAGGTGGCGCAGTTATGAACTCGATGTGATGTGGTCAGAGTGAAGTGACAATGACACATACAAAGTTAGTTGTCAATAAGTCGAGACATTGCAGATATAAAGCCTTAATAGTCATTTTGGCAGCATGCCTCAAATTTGCTGCTGCGGTATACGAAAACGGTTTTGTCTATCGACACGAAATCCATAACTTTTGGTCGGGACGGTCTGAAGATGATACGATTCGATTTTGGTGAAAATCGGACAAACGGTCTAGGAGGAGTTCGAAAAAGTAGCTTTTGAATGAAAATCAAGATGGTGGACAGGAAGTTCGGCCAAATAAGGAAAACCTGGTATCTATGTTCTCAGCTTGACCGAAGGAATCTATTAAGACCAGTGGCATTTCAACAGGCAGATTTATTCAAAAGTTATTAGCCTTTTTGGAAATTTTGTTATAACTTTTGACCACAAGGTGGCGCTGTTTCGAAATATTTTTAGTACCTTCAGGGGATGGTGTTGTTGGCACATTCTGAGTTTCTTAATATTACATCAATGCATTTGTTTAGTATAGCATTTTATTTCACAAAACTCTATTGAAGTCAATGGGAATTTCATGTTTTGTTCTATTATAGCGCCACCAAGAGGCTCAGTCCCACAATTTTTTTTATGTGTCCTCAGAGTGAGCCCATACGTATGTGTGTCAATTTTGGTGAAAATATCTCAATTCACTTCAGAGTTATAGACATTTATATGAAAAAACACGTAAAAAATGACTGACACGTGACTTTGTTTGAATTTTACTACCCCTTACTATCAATATTTTCGCATTTGGGCATTAGCGTTTAGCCTATCGACCTATGTTTCCAAACTTCTGGCGGTGGTTTCGTCTCGATCGGACAAGCGGTTTCGAAGATATAGCCAAATGTTTTTTTCGCGCTAAATCGCAACGCTACACAAACCGTAAGACGAAACCCAGCATGTTTGGTATCGTTGGACTCGGCAACGATTCAGGAGCTCAAAAAGATGAATCTCGTGAAAATAAGTCGACCACACCCAAAGTTATAAGCATTTGAAAAAAAAAGTTCACCACTAGGTGGCGCTGTTTCGAAACTTCTCAGGCTCTTTCAGGGCATCGTACTGATGACCCATACCGAGTTTCGTAACAATTCGTTCATGCGTTCAGAAAATACAGCATTTTAGCACATAATTCAAAATGGCCGACAGACAAAATGGCCGATATGGAAAAATTGGATATCAGTCGACTCGGTATGACGCCCTGAATCTAACGAGGCCACTTTTATGATTTTTGGACAAACCGTTCAGGAGTTATGAGCAAAAATAACCATTTTTCATATCTCCGGACCAGTAGGTGGCGCTGCGCCGAAACGCTGCATGTTGCCTCAGGTCATGCTTGTGATGACTTGTACCAAGTTTGGTCTGAATACGATAAAGCTTGGGAGTACAGCCTTAAGTTTGTTTTCGCAAGCTCTACGTAAAATTATTTTCCACGTCATTCAAAAACTTTTAAGCGAATCAACTTGAATTCCATAACTTTTTGTCCCACTGTCTGAAGATGGTCAGGTGCAATTTTGGTGAAAATCGGAGCATCGGCCTAGGAGGAGTTTCGAAAAAGTAGGTTTTTCTGAAAATTCAAGATGGCGGCCAAATTATTTGACGGAAAAATGACGTCATATAAGGTGCAATCGAATCGCATGAGCTCAGGAACAAGGGAAAAAAGAATTTTGATGATAGGCCTTACGGTTCAAAAGTTATTAGCATAATAAAAGTGAAAACTTTGAACAGGTGGGCCTAGAGGGAATGACTTAGAGACACCAAAATTGGTGTACTTAATTTTGGGACTGTCCTCTATCAGAATGTCAAACAAAACAACTTTCCCGCAAACGGTTCTATGGGCTGCCATAGACGCCAGTCGAAGAAAAGCAGAATAATAATAATAATAATAATAATAAGAACCGGAACAGATACAATAGGTGCCCGCACCTTCGGTGCTTGACCCTAATAATAAGAAGGGAACAGATACAATAGGTGCCCCGCACCTTCGGTGCTTGGCCCCTAATAATAAATATAGCTGCAAGCAGCCATTAAACGGGGCCAAGCAGTAAAAGACGATAAGACATGCCAACATGGCTGAAAGTGTCAGACCAACTGAAAAAATGAGCAATTTAAAGACATTTTAAGAGGAATTTCGGCAAATGGTCGAAAAATCATGCATACAGTAACTTATGAGATGATTTAATGGTTTATCACTTTCGACCAATAGGTGGCGCAGTTATGAACTCGATGTGATGTGGTCAGAGTGAAGTGACAATGACACATACAAAGTTAGTTGTCAATATGTCGAGACATTGCAGATATAAAGCCTTAATAGTAATTTTGGCAGCATGCCTCAACTTTGCTGCTGCGGTATACGAAAACGGTTTTGTCTATCGACACGAAATCCATAACTTTTGGTCAGGACGGTCTGAAGATGATACGATTCGATTTTGGTGAAAATCGGACAAACGGTCTAGGAGGAGTTCGAAAAAGTAGCTTTTGAATGAAAATCAAGATGGTGGACAGGAAGTTCGGCCAAATAAGGAAAACCTGGTATCTATGTTCTCAGCTTGACCGAAGGAATCTATTAAGATCTATGAAGTGGCATTTCAACAGGCAGATTTATTCAAAAGTTATTAGCCTTTTTGGAAATTTTGTTATAACTTTTGACCACAAGGTGGCGCTGTTTCGAAATATTTTTAGTACCTTCAGGGGATGGTGTTGTTGGCACATTCTGAGTTTCTTAATATTACATCAATGCATTTGTTTAGTATAGCATTTTATTTCACAAAACTCTATTGAAGTCAATGGGAATTTCATGTTTTGTTCTATTATAGCGCCACCAAGAGGCTCAGTCCCACAATTTTTTTTATGTGTCCTCAGAGTGAGCCCATACGTATGTGTGTCAATTTTGGTGAAAATATCTCAATTCACTTCAGAGTTATAGACATTTATATGAAAAAACACGTAAAAAATGACTGACACGTGACTTTGTTTGAATTTTACTACCCCTTACTATCAATATTTTCGCATTTGGGCATTAGCGTATAGCCTATCGACCTATGTTTCCAAACTTCTGGCGGTGGTTTCGTCTCGATCGGACAAGCGGTTTCGAAGATATAGCCAAATGTTTTTTTTTGCGCTAAATCGCAACGCTACACAAACCGTAAGACGAAACCCAGCATGTTTGGTATCGTTGGACTCGGCAACGATTCAGGAGCTCAAAAAGATGACTCTCGTGAAAATAAGTCGACCACACCCAAAGTTATAAGCATTTGAAAAAAAAGTTCACCACTAGGTGGCGCTGTTTCGAAACTTCTCAGGCTCCTTCAGGGCATCGTACTGATGACCCATACCGAGTTTCGTAACAATTCGTTCATGCGTTCAGAAAATACAGCATTTTAGCACATAATTCAAAATGGCCGACAGACAAAATGGCCGATATGGTAAAATTGGATATCAGTCGACTCGGTATGACGCCCTGAATCTAACGAGGCCACTTTTATGATTTTTGGACAAACCGTTCAGGAGTTATGAGCAAAAATAGCCATTTTTCATATCTCCGGACCAGTAGGTGGCGCTGCGCCGAAACGCTGCATGTTGCCTCAGGTCATGCTTGTGATGACTTGTACCAAGCTTGGTCTGAATACGATAAAGCGTTGCGGAGATACAGCCTTAAGTTTGTTTTCGCAAGCGCTACGTAAAATTAGTTTGCACGTTTATCAAAAACGATTTGACGAATCAACTTGAATTCCATAACTTTTTGTCCCCACTGCCTGAAGATGATTTGGTGCAATTTTGGTGAAAATCGGAGCATCGGCCTAGGAGGAGTTCGAAAAAGTAGGTTTTTCTGAAAATTCAAGATGGCGGCCAAATTATTATGACGGAAAATGACGTCATAGGGTGCAATCGAATCGGCATGAGCTCAGGAACAAGGGGAAAAAAGAATTTTGATGATAGGCCTTACGGTTCAAAAGTTATTAGCATAATAAAAGTGAAACTTTGGACAGGTGGTGGCGCTAGAGGGAATGACTTAGAGACACCAAAATTGGTGTATTTAATGTTGGGACTGTCCTCTATCAGAATGTCAAACCAAAACAACTTTCCCGCAATCGGTTCTATGGGCTGCCATAGACTCCAAGAGCGGAAGAAGAATAATAATAAATATAGCTGCAAGCAGCCATTATCGGGGCCAAGCAGCATAAGACGACAAGACATGCCAACATTGCTGAAAGTGTCAGACCAACTGCAACAATGAGCAATTAAAGACATTTAAAGACAATTGTAGGCGAAATGGCTGAAAAATCATAGAAACTCTAAATAAAAATATGATTTAATGGAGTATCACTTTCGACCAATAGGTGGCGCAGTTAGCAAATTGATGTGATGTGGTCAGGGTGAGGTGACAATGACACATACAAAGTTTGGTGTCAAAATGTCAAGGCATTGCAATGTTAAACACTTAATAGTCATTTTGGCAGCATGCCTCAAATTTGCTGCTGCGGTATACGAAAACGGTTTCATCTATCGACACGAAATCTATAACTTTTAGTCGGCACGGTCTGGAGATGATACGATTCGATTTTGGTGAAAATCGGAAAAACGGTCTAGGAGGAGTTCGAAAAAGTAGGTTTTGACTGAAAATCAAGATGGCGGACAGGAAGTTCGGCCAAATAAGGAAAACCTGGTATGTATGTTCTCAGCTTGACCCAAGGAATCTATTAAGACCAGTGGCATTTCAATAGGCAGATTTATTCAAAAGTTATTAGCCTTTTTGGAAATTTTATTATAACTTTTGACCACAAGGTGGCGCTGTTTCGAAATATTTTTAGTACCTTCAGGGGATGGTGTTGTTGGCACATTCTGAGTTTCTTAATATTACATCAATGCATTTGTTTAGTATAGCATTTTATTTCACAAAACTCTATTGAAGTCAATGGGAATTTCATGTTTTGTTCTATTATAGCGCCACCAAGAGGCTCAGTCCCACAATTTTTTTTATGTGTCCTCAGAGTGAGCCCATACGTATGTGTGTCAATTTTGGTGAAAATATCTCAATTCCCTTCAGAGTTATAGACATTTATTTGAAAAAACACGTAAAAAATGACTGACACGTGACTTTGTTTGAATTTTACTACCCCTTACTATCAATATTTTCGCATTTGGGCATTAGCATATAGCCTATCGACCTATGTTTCCAAACTTCTGGCGGTGGTTTCGTCTCGATCGGACAAGCGGTTTCGAAGATATAGCCAAATGTTTTTTTCGCGCTAAATCGCAACGCTACACAAACCGTAAGACGAAACCCAGCATGTTTGGTATCGTTGGACTCGGCAACGATTCAGGAGCTCAAAAAGATGACTCTCGTGAAAATAAGTCGACCACACCCAAAGTTATAAGCATTTGAAAAAAAAAGTTCACCACTAGGTGGCGCTGTTTCGAAACTTCTCAGGCTCTTTCAGGGCATCGTACTGATGACCCATACCGAGTTTCGTAACAATTCGTTCATGCGTTCAGAAAATACAGCATTTTAGCACATAATTCAAAATGGCCGACAGACAAAATGGCCGATATGGGAAAATTGGATATCAGTCAACTCGGTATGACGCCCTGAATCTAACGAGGCCACTTTTATGATTTTTGGACAAACCGTTCAGGAGTTATGAGCAAAAATAACCATTTTTCATATCTCCGGACCAGTAGGTGGCGCTGCGCCGAAACGCTGCATGTTGCCTCAGGTCATGCTTGTGATGACTTGTACCAAGTTTGGTCTGAATACGATAAAGCGTTGCGGAGATACAGCCTTAAGTTTGTTTTCACAAGCGCTACGTAAAATTAGTTTGTACGTTTATCAAAAACGATTTGACGAATCAACTTGAATTCCATAACTTTTTGTCCCCACTGCCTGAAGTTGATCTGGTGCAATTTTGGTGAAAATCGGAGCATCGGCCTAGGAGGAGTTCGAAAAAGTAGGTTTTTCTGAAAATTCAAGATGGCGGCCAAATTATTATGACGGAAAATGACGTGATAGGGTGCAATCGAATCGGCATGAGCTCAGGAACAAGGGGAAAAAAGAATTTTGATGATAGGCCTTACGGTTCAAAAGTTATTAGCATAATAAAAGTGAAACTTTGGACAGGTGGTGGCGCTAGAGGGAATGACTTAGAGACACCAAAATTGGTGTATTTAATGTTGGTACTGTCCTCTATCAGAATGTCAAACCAAAACAACTTTCCCGCAATCGGTTCTATGGGCTGCCATAGACTCCAAGAGCGGAAGAAGATGAATAATAATAATAAGAACGGGAACAGATACAATAGGTGCCTCCGCACCTTCGGTGCTTGGCCCCTAACAAGCAGCCATTACCGGGGCCAAGCGCAAAAAGCGCAACAGATGCCATCATGGGTGGGAGTGGCAGACCAACTGCAGCAAGGAGCAATTAAAGACATTTTAAGAGAACTTGGATAAATGGCTAAAAAAATCATATATACAGTAACTTTTAAGATGATTTAATGGTTTATCACTTTTGACAAATAGGTGGCGCAGTTACCAAATTGATGTGATGTGGTCAGAGTGAGGTGACAATGACACATACAAAGTTTGGTGTCAAAATGTCAAGGCATTGCAGAGATAAAGACTTAATAGTCATTTTGGCAGCATGCCTCAACTTTGCTGCTGCGCTATACGAAAACGGTTTCGTCAATCGACACGAAATCCATAACTTTTAGTCGGCACGGTCTGGAGATGATACGATTCGATTTTGGTGAAAATCGGACAAACGGTCTAGGAGGAGTTCAAAAAAGTAGGTTTTGACTGATGTGGTACATTTGTTTTCGCAAGCGCTACGTAAAATTAGTTTGCATGTTTATCAAAAACGATTTGACGAATCAACTTGAATTCCATAACTTTTTGTCCCCACTGCCTGAAGATGATCTGGTGCAATTTTGGTGAAAATTGGAGCATCGGCCTAGGAGGAGTTCGAAAAGTAGTGCAATCGAATCGTCGTGAGCTCAGGAATCAGAGGAAAAAAGAATTTTGTTGATAGGCCTTATGGTTCAAAAGTTATTAGCATAAATATGAGTGAACTTTTGGACAGGTGGTGGCGCTAGAGGGAATGAGTTAGAGATACATTAGAGTTAGAGATTCATTAAAGAGATATAGGCTTTCGGGGACACATAAGGCTACATATTGAAGTGACCCTATTATAGCCATCCAAATGAAGAAGTTAGACCTTTTCTGATAATCATTGATCTAGAGAGTCCAGAGAAATGCACTGCACTGATTTTGAGAATTATGATATAGAGATTATATAATCATAGATGGAAAACACCATTTACAGCCAATAGAGGCAATTTACCATAGGAAATGTATGGTTTTAAACCTTTTTAACACACAATAATTATTTATTAATTTTCATTTATTCATTTATTTAGTCATTCTTTTTATTTATTTCTTTGATGTGTTTTATTGTTTAAAATGTCTGCGTAATGTCCTTTTATAATAAATTTGTATGGAGACTTGCATCATACAGTTGTCAGGTTTATAATGAAGTACTTACAACAAAAGGTGATGTAAGAAATTAAACAAACTCTTTGCAGCAGAAAGAGAAAAAAGAAAGGAAAGACAATGAACTTTGAGATATATTAGACTATCTTTGCTGCTTCATTCTCATCATATTCCAACACTTCAAGTATTGATAAACAGGTAAGACTATTTTTATCTTTTAAATTAGTTATAACTGTTATTACATTGACATACTATGCCTAGAATACTCTGTAATATTTGTTTCTGTTATAAGGATATTCTGTTAAATAAATAGTTGCTTTAAACACAATGTTTTAGAAGTACATAATTCACTTGTAAAGTGTAACTAAAATAAAAAATCCTAATCAAATCCTCATTGTCTTTAGGTACATCAAATGTCTTACGCTGCTCTGATGACAAGATCATTTTCATTATAGGACAATATTCAACTCCAGAACCAGCTGAAGATTCTATTCAATGCAAATCAAGGAATCAGTTTGACTGCAGAAAAACAATGTCCAGATCATCACACCACCATCACCATTGTGGACTACATCTGTGTGGCTCAGTTCAGCATTCAGATCATCACACCACCATCACCATTGTGGACTACATCTGTGTGGCTCAGTTCAGCATTCAGATCATCACACCACCATCACCATTGTGGACTACATCTGTGTGGCTCAGTTCAGCATTCAGATTATCACCATCACCATTGTGGACTACATCTGTGTGGCTCAGTTCAGCATTCAGATCATCACACCACCATCACCATTGTGGACTACATCTGTGTTGCTCAGTTCAGCATTCAGATCATCACACCACCATCACCATTGTGGACTACATCTGTGTGACTCAGTTCAGCACATACTGAAATGCTGACCATTCTGAAATGCTTATCACAGTTGTATCTGACATTGTTGGATATATATTTGAAATAAATGATTTTTAACTTCCTTTTTAATTTCTACAGAAGCACCTATTGCCTAATGGCCATGAAATTTTGCATGCTTGTTTAGAGTCATGTCATTTGCTTATTTTTAAGAAAATCTGATCTTTCCTTGAGGACTGTAAAACACCCTTATGCCATTTCTGAAATGTTCTGTTGAAATGTTCTGGGGTGCTCCCGAGCCCCGCGACGATAGATTTAGATAAAGATCTTACCAAGGACCTTACCATCAAAATTTGAGCGCGCAGCGACTTTCCGTTCTCGAGTTATGAATGAATTTGTACTGAGGGGGCGTGGCTTAAATGGCGGACAAACGTTACTTTCACTTTAGGATTCTCATTTTTAATTGTGACACAATATTCATTAGTGTGTAATAGTCAATAGTCTCACAAAATGTGAGTGTAAATGTTCAAATAGTTATATTATAAAGTCTAAATAAGAATCATAGAATAATATTAGTTATATTGCATGACAAAATGACTATTTTAAACAGCAGGGGGCAGTAGAATACCACTTATTGGCTTAATATTTAATTCTGTTCTTAGAATTTTCACCTGTTTAACTGTTATAGAGGCATTAATTATTATTATCTCATTTAAGCACCTATTGCCTAATGGCCATGAAATTTTGCATGCTTGTTTAGAGTCATGTCATTTGTTTATTTTTAAGAAAATCTGATCTTTCCTTGAGGACTGTAAAACACCATTATGCCATTTCTGAAATATTCTGTTGAAATGTGCCTGGAAAAGAATACGCTAAAGCACAGAGAAAGAAGAAGCTTAAACAATAATACTTGATACACACAATTGTGTGCATGCTTACACACACACACACACACACACACACACACACACACACACACACACACACACACACACACACACACACACACACACACACACACACACACACACACACACACGGAATGTTAGTGTCAAAATACCTTTTAATGCATATAAGCATTTCACATATTTTTTTGTGATGTAATTATTATACATCCATTATAATAATAAAAAATAGCTTTAAGCATTTGTTTGTTAGCCAATACTGAAAGCTGACAAAAATGATTAAAAATGACTAATGCTGTTGCTCCATCTATTGGACAACATTGGTATTACATCATATTCAGTTGAAATGAATTAATAGAATGAATTGTTTTTTCACTTATCTCGGGAATGAGAAAATGAAAA
Source organism: Chrosomus eos (assembly GCA_036326025.1). Taxonomy (NCBI): domain Eukaryota; kingdom Metazoa; phylum Chordata; class Actinopteri; order Cypriniformes; family Leuciscidae; genus Chrosomus; species Chrosomus eos. Next base: position 36,939 of record JAZAVI010000182.1, on the reverse strand, counting down.
AATGTGAAACTCAGAACTTAGATAGTGTTTGAGGAGTCCTGTTGAACAAGACCATTTCTGTGTTGCTGGGTGATTGAGTTTTTACTCTTATTTACCGGGAGTAATGTCTGTTGAAATGCATATCTTTGTGGGCTTATATCTCGGGAATGCCCGGCCCAAATCGCACCATACTTGAATCGAAGCTAGATGAGGACGGGCTCTTTCCAACAAGCTCTCCCACAAGGATCTAGCTGGTCTATTCAGGGAGATACAGCTGTTCCAAGACCGGGGTCTCACGGAATAGCGATCCGCGGGGGGGTAGATTTAGCGACGATAGATTTAGATAAAGATCTTACCAAGGACCTTACCATCAAAATTTGAGCGTGCAGCGACTTTCCGTTCTCGAGTTATGAATGAATTTGTACTGAGGGGGCGTGGCCTAAATGGCGGACAAACGTTACTTTCACTTTAGGATTCTCATTTTTAAAATGTGACACAATATTCATTAGTGCAATATTCAATAGTCTTACAAAATGTGAGTGTAAATGTTAAAATAGTTATATTATAAAGTCTAAATAAGAATCATAGAATAATATTAGTTATATTGCATGAAAAAATTACTATTTTAAACAGCAGGGGGCAGTAGAATACCACTTATTGACTTAATATTCAATTATGTTTTTAGAATTTTCACCTGTTTAACTGTTATAGAGGCATTAATTATTATTATCTCATTTAGAGTCACATGTTCTGACATGTTTTTAAGAAGATCTGAGCATTCATTGAAGAGATATAGGCTTTCGGGGACACATAAGGCTATATATTGAAGTGACCCTATTATAGCCATCCAAATGAATAAGTTATAGCCTCAGTTTCTGATAATCATTGATCTAGAGAGTCCAGAGAATTGTACTGCAATGATTTTGAGCATTGTGATATGAAAAATTATACGATCATACATGGAAAAGACCATTTACAGCCAATACAGGCAATTTACCATAGGAAATACATGGTTTTTAAGCTTTTTAACAGTTACAGCGCCATCTATGGTCCGATCTCCATGAAACTTTGCATGCTTCTTCACCATGTTATAACACATATGCTCATCAATTATTGTGAAGTTCTGAGTTTTTATTTATGATTTATAGGCTTTTGAGTGTATTTTGACAGGCCCATTTTCTAAACGACCCTGTTATAGTAAACCAAAGGGCAAATTTCAACTTTTTTTCGATAATTATTGATCTAGAGAGTCTAGAGAATTGTCCTAGACTGGTTTGGTTCCGATCGGGCAAAAAACCAGGGACTAGTTTGCAAAAGTAGGTTTTTAACATATTTGTGAATATTTAATGAACAATTTGATTGACAGCAATGGTTCTAGAGGCAAAGTTGTTCAGCCTGAGGAGATCTATCGACTGATATGCATTTTATGGGGATTTGTGCAACACCACGTGATTACAGAGCCGTAAAACGACCAACTGCAGCAAGAAGCAATTAAAGACATTTTAAGAGAACTTTGGATAAATGGCTAAAAAAATCATACAGTAACTTTTAAGATAATTTAATGGTTTATAACTTTCGACAAATAGGTAGCGCAGTTACCAAATTGATGTGATGTGGTCAGAGTGAGGTGACAATGACACATACAAAGTTTGGTGTCAAAATGTCAAGGCATTGCATTGTTAAAGACTTAATAGTCATTTTGGCAGCATGCCTCAACTTTGCTGCTGCGCTATACAAAAACGGTTTCGTCAATCGACACGAAATCCATAACTTTTAGTCGGCACGGTCTGGAGATGATACGATTCGATTTTGGTGAAAATCGGACAAACGGTCTAGGAGGAGTTCGAAAAAGTAGGTTTTGACTGAAAATCAAGATGGCGGACAGGAAGTTCGGTCAAATAAGGAAAACCTGGTATCTATGTTCTCAGCTTGACCCAAGGAATATATTAAGACCAGTGGCATTTCAACAGGCAGATTTATTCAAAAATTATTAGCCTTTTTTGAAATTTCTTTATAACTTTTGACCACTAGGTGGTGCTAATTCGAAACTTCTCAAGCTCCTTCAGGGCATCGTACTGATGACCCATACCGAGTTTCGTAACAATCCGTTCATGCGTTCAGAAAATACAGCATTTTAGCACATAATTCAAAATGGCCGACAGACAAAATGGCCGATCTGGGAAAATTGGATATCAGTCGACTCGGTATGACGCCCTGAATCTAACGAGGCCACTTTTATGATTTTTGGACAAACCGTTCAGGAGTTATGAGCAAAAATAACCATTTTTCATATCTCCGGACCAGTAGGTGGCGCTGCGCCGAAACGCTGCATGTTGCCTCAGGTCATGCTTGTGATGACTTGTACCAAGTTTGGTCTGAATACGATAAAGCGTTGCGGAGATACAGCCTTAAGTTTGTTTTCGCAAGCTCTACGTAAAATTTTTTTGCACGTCATTCAAAAACTTTTAAGCGAATCAACTTGAATTCCATAACTTTTTGTCCCCACTGTCTGAAGATGATCTGGTGCAATTTTGGTGAAAATCGGAGCATCGCCCTAGGAGGAGTTCGAAAAAGTAGTTTTTCTGAAAATTCAAAATGGCGGAAAAATTTGCATGACGGAAAATGACGTCATAGGGTGCAATCGAATCGTCATGAGCTCAGGAATCAGAGGAAAAAATAATTTTGTTGATAGGCCTTACGGTTCAAAAGTTATTAGCATAAATGTGAGTGAAACTTTGGACAGGTGGTGGCGCTAGAGGGAATGAGTTAGAGACACCGAAATTGGTGTACTTAATGTTGGGACTGTCCTCTATCAGAATGTCAAACCAAAACAACTTTCCCGGACACGGTTCTATGGGCTGCCATAGACCCCCAGTCGGAAGAAGAAGAATAATAATAATAATAATAATAATAATAATAATAAGAACCGGAACAGATACAATAGGTGCCTCCGCACCTTCGGTGCTTGGCCCCTAATAAGAACCGGAACAGATACAATAGGTGCCACCGCACCTTCGGTGCTTGGCCCCTAATAAATATAGCTGCAAGCAGCCATTATCGGGGCCAAGCAGCATAAGACGACAAGACATGCCAACATTGCTGAAAGTGTCAGACCAACTGCAACAATGAGCAATTAAAGACATTTAAAGACAATTGTAGGCGAAATGGCTGAAAAATCATAGAAACTCTAAAAAAAATATGATTTAATGGAGTATCACTTTCGACCAATAGGTGGCGCAGTTAGCAAATTGATGTGATGTGGTCAGGGTGAGGTGACAATGACACATACAAAGTTTGGTGTCAAAATGTCAAGGCATTGCAATGTTAAACACTTAATAGTCATTTTGGCAGCATGCCTCAAATTTGCTGCTGCGGTATACGAAAACGGTTTCATCTATCGACACGAAATCTATAACTTTTAGTCGGCACGGTCTGGAGATGATACGATTCGATTTTGGTGAAAATCGGAAAAACGGTCTAGGAGGAGTTCGAAAAAGTAGGTTTTGACTGAAAATCAAGATGGCGGACAGGAAGTTCGGCCAAATAAGGAAAACCTGGTATCTATGTTCTCAGCTTGACCCAATGAATCTATTAAGACCAGTGGCATTTCAACAGGCAGATTTATTCAAAAGTTATTAGCCTTTTTGGAAATTTTATTATAACTTTTGACCACAAGGTGGCGCTGTTTCGAAATATTTTTAGTACCTTCAGGGGATGGTGTTGTTGGCACATTCTGAGTTTCTTAATATTACATCAATGCATTTGTTTAGTATAGCATTTTATTTCACAAAACTCTATTGAAGTCAATGGGAATTTCATGTTTTGTTCTATTATAGCGCCACCAAGATGCTCAGTCCCACAATTTTTTTTATGTGTCCTCAGAGTGAGCCCATACGTATGTGTGTCAATTTTGGTGTAAATATCTCAATTCACTTCAGAGTTATAGACATTTATATGAAAAAACACGTAAAAAATGACTGACACGTGACTTTGTTTGAATTTTACTACCCCTTACTATCAATATTTTCGCATTTGGGCATTAGCGTACAGCCTATCGACCTATGTTTCCAAACTTCTGGCGGTGGTTTCGTCTCGATCGGACAAGCGGTTTCGAAGATATAGCCAAATGTTTTTTAAGCGCTAAATCGCAACGCTACACAAACCGTAAGACGAAACCCAGCATGTTTGGTATCGTTGGACTCGGCAACGATTCAGGAGCTCAAAAAGATGACTCTCGTGAAAATAAGTCGACCACACCCAAAGTTATAAGCATTTGAAAAAAAAAGTTCACCACTAGGTGGTGCTGTTTCGAAACTTCTCAGGCTCCTTCAGGGCATCGTACTGATGACCCATACCGAGTTTCGTAACAATTCGTTCATGCGTTCAGAAAATACAGCATTTTAGCACATAATTCAAAATGGCCGACAGACAAAATGGCCGATATGGAAAAATTGGATATCAGTCGACTCGGTATGACGCCCTGAATCTAACGAGGCCACTTTTATGAATTTTGGACAAACCGTTCAGGAGTTATGAGCAAAAATAGCCATTTTTCATATCTCCGGACCAGTAGGTGGCGCTGCGCCGAAACGCTGCATGTTGCCTCAGGTCATGCTTGTGATGACTTGTACCAAGTTTGGTCTGAATACGATAAAGCGTTGCGGAGATACAGCCTTAAGTTTGTTTTCGCAAGCTCTACGTAAAATTATTTTGCACGTCATTCAAAAACTTTTAAGCGAATCAACTTGAATTCCATAACTTTTTGTCCCCACTGTCTGAAGATGATCTGGTGCAATTTTGGTGAAAATCGGAGCATCGGCCTAGGAGGAGTTCGAAAAAGTAGCTTTTTCTGAAAATTCAAGATGGCGGCCAAATTATTATGACGGAAAATGACGTCATAGGGTGCAATCGAATCGGCATGAGCTCAGGAACAAGGGGAAAAAAGAATTTTGATGATAGGCCTTACGGTTCAAAAGTTATTAGCATAATAAAAGTGAAAATTTGGACAGGTGGTGGCGCTAGAGGGAATGACTTAGAGACACCAAAATTGGTGTATTTAATGTTGGGACTGTCCTCTATCAGAATGTCAAACCAAAACAACTTTCCCGCAATCGGTTCTATGGGCTGCCATAGACGCCCAGTCGGAAGAAAAGAATAATAAATATAGCTGCAAGCAGCCATTACCGGGGCCAAGCGCAAGAAGCGGCAACAGATGCCATCATGGGTGGGAGTGGCTGACCAACTGCAGCAAGGAGCAATTAAATACATTTTAAGAGAACTTGGATAAATGGCTAAAAAATCACATATACAGTAACTTTTAAGATGATTTAATGGTTTATCACTTTTGACAAATAGGTGGCGCAGTTACCAAATTGATGTGATGTGGTCAGAGTGAGGTGACAATGACACATACAAAGTTTGGTGTCAAAATGTCAAGGCATTGCAGAGATAAAGACTTAATAGTCATTTTGGCAGCATGCCTCAACTTTGCTGCTGCGCTATACGAAAACGGTTTCGTCAATCGACACGAAATCCATAACTTTTAGTCGGCACGGTCTGGAGATGATACGATTCGATTTTGGTGAAAATCGGACAAACGGTCTAGGAGGAGTTCGAAAAAGTAGGTTTTGACTGAAAATCAAGATGGCGGACAGGAAGTTCGGCCAAATAAGGAAAACCTGGTATCTATGTTCTCAGCTTGACCCAAGGAATCTATTAAGACAAGTGGCATTTCAACAGGCAGATTTATTCAAAAGTTATTAGCCTTTTTGGAAATTTCGTTATAACTTTTGACCACTAGGTGGCGCTGATTCGAAACTTCTCAGGCTCCTTCAGGGCATCGTACTGATGACCCATACCGAGTTTCGTAACAATTCGTTCATGCGTTCAAAAAATACAGCATTTTAGCACATAATTCAAAATGGCCGACAGCCAAAATGGCTGATCTGGGAAAATTGGATATCAGTCGACTCAACATGATGCCCTGAATCTAACGAGACCACTTTTATGATTTTTGAACAAACTGTTCAGAAGTTATAAGCAAAAATAGCCATTTTTCATATCTCCGGACCAGTAGGTGGCACTGTGCCGAAACGCTGCATGTAGCCTCAGGTCATGCTTGTGATGACATGTACCAAGTTTGGTCTGAATACGATAAAGCGTTGCGGAGATACAGCCTTACATTTGTTTTCGCAAGCGCTACGTAAAATTTGTTTGCGCTGTATTCGAGAACGGTTTGACAAATCAACATGAATTCCATAACTTTTTGTCGGCATGGTCTGAAGATGAACGTATTCAATTTTCGTGGAAATTGGAGCAACGGCCTAGGAGGAGTTCGAAAAAGTAGGTTTTTCGGAAAATTCAAAATGGCGGAAAAACTATTATGGCGGAAAATGACGTCATAGGGTGCAATCGAATCGTCATGAGCTCAGGAATCAGGGGAAAAAAGAATTTTCTTGATAGGCCTTACGGATCAAAAGTTATTAGCATAAATGTGAGTGAAACTTTGGACAGGTGGTGGCGCTAGAGAGAATGAGTTAGAGACACCAAAATTGGTGTCCTTAATGTTGGGACTGTCCTCTATCAGAATGTCAAACCAAAACAACTTTCCCGGACACTGTTCTATGGGCTGCCATAGACCCCCAGTCGGAAGAAGAAGAATAATAAATATAGCTGCAAGCAGCCATTACCGGGGCCAAGCGCAAGAAGCGGCAACAGATGCCATCATGGGTGGGAGTGGCAGACCAATTGCAGCAATGAGCAATTAAAGACATTTTAAGAGAACTTTGGATAAATGGCATTAAATCATATATACAGTAACTTTTAAGATAATTTAATGGTTTATCACTTTCGACAAATAGGTGGAGCACTTACGAAATTGATGTGATGTGGTCAGAGTGAGGTGAAAATGACACATACAAAGTTTGGTGTCAAAATGTCAAGGCATTGCAGAGATAAAGACTGAATAGTCCTTTTGGCATCCTATCCCAACTTTGCTGCTGCGCTACACGAAAACGGTTTTGTCTATCAACACGAAATCCATAACTTTTAGTCGGCACAGTCTGGAGATGATACGATTCGATTTTGGTGAAAATCGGACAAACGGTCTAGGAGGAGTTCGAAAAAGTAGGTTTTGACTGAAAATCAAGATGGCGGACAGGAAGTTCGGCCAAATTAGGAAAATCTGGTATCTATGTTCTCAGCTTGACCCAAGGAATCTATTAAGACCAGTGGCATTTCAACAGGGAGATTTATTCAAAAGTTATTAGCCTTTTTGGAAATTTTGTTATAACTTTTGACCACTAGGTGGCGCTGTTTCGAAACTTGTCACGCTCCTTCAGGGCATCGTACTGATGACCCATACTGAGTTTCGTAACAATTCGTTCATGCGTTCAGAAAATACAGCATTTTAGCACATAATTCAAAATGGCCGACAGACAAAATGGCTGATCTGGTAAAATTTTATATCAGACGACCCGGTATGACGCCCTGAATCTAACGAGACCACTTTTATGATTTTTGGACAAATTGTTCAGAAGTTATAAGCAAAAATAGCCATGTTTCATATCTCCGGACCAGTAGGTGGCGCTGCACCGAAACGCAGCATGTAGCCTCAGGTCATGCTTGTGATGATATGTACCAAGTTTGGTCTGAATACGATTAAGCGTTGCGAAGATACAGCCTTAAGTTTGTTTTCGCAAGCGCTACGTAAAATTATTTTGCACGGTATTCAAAAACTGTTAAGCGAATATACTTGAATTCCATAACTTTTTGTCCACACTGCCTAAAGATGATCTGGTGAAATTTTGGTGAAAATCAGAGCATCGGCCTCGGAGGAGTTCGAAAAAGTAGGTTTTTCTGAAAATTCAAAATGGCGGAAAAATTTGCATGACGGAAAATGACGTCATATAGTGCAATCAAATCGTCATGAGCTCAGGAATCAGAGGAAAAAAGAATTTTGTTGATAGGCCTTACGGTTCAAAAGTTATTAGCATAATAAAAGTGAAACTTTGGACAGGTGGTGGCGCTAGAGGGAATGAGTTAGAGACACCAAAATTGGTGCATTTAATGTTGGGACTGTCTTCTATCAGAATGTCAAATCAAAACAACTTTCCCGCAAACGGTTCTATGGGCTGCCATAGACGCCCAGTCGGAAGAAGAATAAAAAAGAACCGGAACAGAAACAATTGGTAATATAGCTGCAAGCAGCCATTACCGGGGCCAAGCGCAAGAAGCGGCAACAGATGCCATCATGGGTAGGAGTGGCAGACAAACTGCAGCAATGAGCAATTAAAGACATTTTAAGGAAACTTTGGATAAATAGCAAAAAAATCATATATACAGTAACTTTTAAGATAATTTAATGGTTTATCACTTTCGACAAATAGGTGGCGCACTTACGAAATTGATGTGATGTGGTCAGAGTGAGGTGACAATGACACATGCAAAGTTTGGTGTCAAAATGTCAAGGCATTGCAGAGATAAAGACTGAATAGTCCTTTTGGCATCCTACCCCAACTTTGCTGCTGCGCTACACAAAAACGGTTTTGTCTATTGACAACGAAATCCATAACTTTTAGTCAGCACAGTCTGGAGATGATACGATTCGATTTTGGTGAAAATCGGACAAACGGTCTAGGAGGAGTTCGAAAAAGTAGGTTTTGACTGAAAATCAAGATGGCGGACAGGAAGTTCAGCCAAATTAGGAAAATCTGGTATCTATGTTCTCAGCTTGACCCAAGGAATCTATTAAGACCAGTGGCATTTCAACAGGGAGATTTATTCAAAAGTTATTAGCCTTTTTGGAAATTTTGTTATAACTTTTGACCACAAGGTGGCGCTGTTTCGAAACTTCTCAGGCTCCTTCAGGGCATTGTACTGATGACCCATACTGAGTTTCGTAACAATTCGTTCATGCGTTCAGAAAATACAGCATTTTAGCACATAATTTAAAATGGCCGACAGACAAAATGGCCGATATGGGAAAATTGGATATCAATCAACTCAACATGACGCCCTGAATCTAACGAGACCACATTTATGATTAATGGACAAACCGTTCAGGAGTTATGAGCAAAAATAGCCATTTTTCATATCTCCGGACCAGTAGGTGGCGCTGCGCCGAAACGCTGCAGGTAGCCTCAGGTCATGCTTGTGATGACATGTACCAAGTTTGGTCTGAATACGATAAAGCGTTGCGGAGATACAGCCATACGTTTGTTTTCATAAGCGCTACGTAAAATTATTTTGCACGTTATTCAAAAACTTTTAAGCGAATCAACTTGAATTCCATAACTTTTTGTCCCCACTGCCTGAAGATGATCTGGTGCAATTTTGGTGAAAATCGGAGCATTGCCCTAGGAGGAGTTCGAAAAAGTAGGTTTTTCTGAAAATTCAAAATGGCGGAAAAATTTGCATGACGGAAAATGACGTCATAGGGTGCAATCGAATCGTCATGAGCTCAGGAATCAGAGGAAAAAAGAATTTTGTTGATAGGCCTTACGGTTCAAAAGTTATTAGCATAAATGTGAGTGAAACTTTGGACAGGTGGTGGCGCTAGAGGGAATAAGTTAGAGACACCAAAATTAGTGTAATTAATGATGGGACTGTCCTCTATCAGAATGTCAAACCAAAACAACTTTCCCGGACACGGTTCTATGGGCTGCCATAGACCCCCAGTCGGAAGAAGAAGAATAATAATAATAATAATAATAATAAGAACCGGAACAGATACAATAGGTGCCTCCGCACCTTCGGTGCTTGGCCCCTAAATATAGCTGCAAGCAGCCATTACCGGGGCCAAGCGCAAGAAGCGGCAACAGATGCCATCATGGGTGGGAGTGGCAGACCAACTGCAGCAAGGAGCAATTAAAGACATTTTAAGAGAACTTGGATAAATGGCTAAAAAAATCATATATACAGTAACTTTTAAGATGATTTAATGGTTTATCACTTTTGACAAATAGGTGGCGCAGTTACCAAATTGATGTGATGTGGTCAGAGTGAGGTGACAATGACACATACAAAGTTTGGTGTCAAAATGTCAAGGCATTGCAGAGATAAAGACTTAATAGTCATTTTGGCAGCATGCCTCAACTTTGCTGCTGCGCTATACGAAAACGGTTTCGTCAATCGACACGAAATCCATAACTTTTAGTCGGCACGGTCTGGAGATGATACGATTCGATTTTGGTGAAAATCGGACAAACGGTCTAGGAGGAGTTCAAAAAAGTAGGTTTTGACTGATGTGGTACATTTGTTTTCGCAAGCGCTACGTAAAATTAGTTTGCATGTTTATCAAAAACGATTTGACGAATCAACTTGAATTCCATAACTTTTTGTCCCCACTGCCTGAAGATGATCTGGTGCAATTTTGGTGAAAATTGGAGCATCGGCCTAGGAGGAGTTCGAAAAAGTAGGTTTTTCTGAAAATTCAAAATGGCGGAAAAATTTGCATGACGGAAAATGACGTCATAGGGTGCAATCGAATCGTCGTGAGCTCAGGAATCAGAGGAAAAAAGAATTTTGTTGATAGGCCTTATGGTTCAAAAGTTATTAGCATAAATATGAGTGAACTTTTGGACAGGTGGTGGCGCTAGAGGGAATGAGTTAGAGATACATTAGAGTTAGAGATTCATTAAAGAGATATAGGCTTTCGGGGACACATAAGGCTACATATTGAAGTGACCCTATTATAGCCATCCAAATGAAGAAGTTAGACCTTTTCTGATAATCATTGATCTAGAGAGTCCAGAGAATTGTACTGCACTGATTTTGAGAATTATGATATAGAGATTATATAATCATAGATGGAAAACACCATTTACAGCCAATAGAGGCAATTTACCATAGGAAATGTATGGTTTTAAACCTTTTTAAACACACAATAATTATTTATTAATTTTCATTTATTCATTTATTTAGTCATTCTTTTTATTTATTTCTTTGATGTGTTTTATTGTTTAAAATGTCTGCGTAATGTCCTTTTATAATAAATTTGTATGGAGACTTGCATCATACAGTTGTCAGGTTTATAATGAAGTACTTACAACAAAAGGTGATGTAAGAAATTAAACAAACTCTTTGCAGCAGAAAGAGAAAAAAGAAAGGAAAGACAATGAACTTTGAGATATATTAGACTATCTTTGCTGCTTCATTCTCATCATATTCCAACACTTCAAGTATTGATAAACAGGTAAGACTATTTTTATCTTTTAAATTAGTTATAACTGTTATTACATTGACATACTATGCCTAGAATACTCTGTAATATTTGTTTCTGTTATAAGGATATTCTGTTAAATAAATAGTTGCTTTAAACACAATGTTTTAGAAGTACATAATTCACTTGTAAAGTGTAACTAAAATAAAAAATCCTAATCAAATCCTCATTGTCTTTAGGTACATCAAATGTCTTACGCTGCTCTGATGACAAGATCATTTTCATTATAGGACAATATTCAACTCCAGAACCAGCTGAAGATTCTATTCAATGCAAATCAAGGAATCAGTTTGACTGCAGAAAAACAATGTCCAGATCATCACAGCACCATCACCATTGTGGACTACATCTGTGTGGCTCAGTTCAGCATTCAGATTATCACCATCACCATTGTGGACTACATCTGTGTGACTCAGTTCAGCACATACTGAAATGCTGACCATTCTGAAATGCTTATCACAGTTGTATCTGACATTGTTGGATATATATTTGAAATAAATGATTTTTAACTTCCTTTTTAATTTCTACAGAAGCACCTATTGCCTAATGGCCATGAAATTTTGCATGCTTGTTTAGAGTCATGTCATTTGCTTATTTTTAAGAAAATCTGATCTTTCCTTGAGGACTGTAAAACACCCTTATGCCATTTCTGAAATGTTCTGTTGAAATGTGCCTGGAAAAGAATATGCTAAAACACAGAGAAAGAGAAGCTTAAACAATAATACTTGATACAAACAATTGTGTGCATGCTTACACACACACACACGCACACACACACACACACACAGAATAGTTAGCATGAAAATCTCTTAATGGTATATAAGCATTTCACATATTTTTTTGTGATGTAATTATTATACATCCATTATAATAATAAAAAATAGCTTTAAGCATTTGTTTGTTAGCCAATACTGAAAGCTGATAAAAATGATTAAAAATGTCTAATGCTGCTGCTCCATCTATTGGACAACAGTGGTATTACATACTATTCAGTTGAAATGAATTAATAGAATGAATTGGTTTTTCACTTCTATCTCGGGAACGAGAAAATGGAAAAATGTGAAACTCAGAACTTAGATAGTGTTTGAGGAGTCCTGTTGAAGAATACCATTCCTGTGTTGCTGGGTGATTGAGTTTTTACTCTTATTTACTGGGAGTAATGTCTGTTGAAATGCATATCTTTGTGGGCTTATATCTCGGGAATGCCCAGGCCAAATCGCACCATACTTGAATCGAAGCTAGATGAGGACATGCTCTTTCCAACAAGCTCTCCCACAAGGATCTAGCTGGTATATTCAGGGAGTTACAGCCGTTCCAAGACCGGGGTCTCACGGATTAGCGATTTGCGGGGGGGGGGGGGGGGTGCTCCCGAGCCCCGCGACGATAGATTTAGATAAAGATCTTACCAAGGACCTTACCATCAAAATTTGAGCGCGCAGCGACTTTCCGTTCTCGAGTTATGAATGAATTTGTACTGAGGGGGCGTGGCTTAAATGGCGGACAAACGTTACTTTCACTTTAGGATTCTCATTTTTAATTGTGACACAATATTCATTAGTGTGTAATAGTCAATAGTCTCACAAAATGTGAGTGTAAATGTTCAAATAGTTATATTATAAAGTCTAAATAAGAATCATAGAATAATATTAGTTATATTGCATGACAAAATGACTATTTTAAACAGCAGGGGGCAGTAGAATACCACTTATTGGCTTAATATTTAATTCTGTTCTTAGAATTTTCACCTGTTTAACTGTTATAGAGGCATTAATCATTATTATCTCATTTAAGCACCTATTGCCTAATGGCCATGAAATTTTGCATGCTTGTTTAGAGTCATGTCATTTGTTTATTTTTAAGAAAATCTGATCTTTCCTTGAGGACTGTAAAACACCATTATGCCATTTCTGAAATATTCTGTTGAAATGTGCCTGGAAAAGAATACGCTAAAGCACAGAGAAAGAAGAAGCTTAAACAATAATACTTGATACACACAATTGTGTGCATGCTTACACACACACACACACACCACACACACACACACACACACACACACACACACACACACACACACACACACACACCACACACACACACACACACACGGAATGTTAGTGTCAAAATACCTTTTAATGCATATAAGCATTTCACATATTTTTTTGTGATGTAATTATTATACATCCATTATAATAATAAAAAATAGCTTTAAGCATTTGTTTGTTAGCCAATACTGAAAGCTGACAAAAATGATTAAAAATGACTAATGCTGTTGCTCCATCTATTGGACAACATTGGTATTACATCATATTCAGTTGAAATGAATTAATAGAATGAATTGTTTTTTCACTTATCTCGGGAATGAGAAAATGAAAAAATGTGAAACTCAGAACTTAGATAGTGTTTGAGGAGTCCTGTTGAACAAGACCATTTCTGTGTTGCTGGGTGATTGAGTTTTTACTCTTATTTACCGGGAGTAATGTCTGTTGAAATGCATATCTTTGTGGGCTTATATCTCGGGAATGCCCGGCCCAAATCGCACCATACTTGAATCGAAGCTAGATGAGGACGGGCTCTTTCCAACAAGCTCTCCCACAAGGATCTAGCTGGTCTATTCAGGGAGATACAGCTGTTCCAAGACCGGGGTCTCACGGAATAGCGATCCGCGGGGGGTAGATTTAGCGACGATAGATTTAGATAAAGATCTTACCAAGGACCTTACCATCAAAATTTGAGCGTGCAGCGACTTTCTTGCAGCGACTTTCTTTGTACTGAGGGGGCGTGGCCTAAATGGCGGACAAACGTTACTTTCACTTTAGGATTCTCATTTTTAAAATGTGACACAATATTCATTAGTGCAATAGTCAATAGTCTTACAAAATGTGAGTGTAAATGTTAAAATAGTTATATTATAAAGTCTAAATAAGAATCATAGAATAATATTAGTTATATTGCATGAAAAATTACTATTTTAAACAGCAGGGGGCAGTAGAATACCACTTATTGACTTAATATTCAATTATGTTTTTAGAATTTTCACCTGTTTAACTGTTATAGAGGCATTAATTATTATTATCTCATTTAGAGTCACATGTTCTGACATGTTTTTAAGAAGATCTGAGCATTCATTGAAGAGATATAGGCTTTCGGGGACACATAAGGCTATATATTGAAGTGACCCTATTATAGCCATCCAAATGAATAAGTTATAGCCTCAGTTTCTGATAATTATTGATCTAGAGAGTCCAGAGAATTGTACTGCAATGATTTTGAGCATTGTGATATGAAAAATTATACGATCAATACATGGAAAAGACCATTTACAGCCAATACAGGCAATTTACCATAGGAAATACATGGTTTTTAAGCTTTTTAACAGTTACAGCGCCATCTATGGTCCGATCTCCATGAAACTTTGCATGCTTCTTCACCATGTTATAACACATATGCTCATCAATTATTGTGAAGTTCTGAGTTTTTATTTATGATTTATAGGCTTTTGAGTGTATTTTGACAGGCCCATTTTCTAAACGACCCTGTTATAGTAAACCAAAGGGCAAATTTCAACTTTTTTTCGATAATTATTGATCTAGAGAGTCTAGAGAATTGTCCTAGACTGGTTTGGTTCCGATCGGGCAAAAAACCAGGGACTAGTTTGCAAAAGTAGGTTTTTAACATATTTGTGAATATTTAATGAACAATTTGATTGACAGCAATGGTTCTAGAGGCAAAGTTGTTCAGCCTGAGGAGATCTATCGACTGATATGCATTTTATGGGGATTTGTGCAACACCACGTGATTACAGAGCCGTAAAACGACCAACTGCAGCAAGAAGCAATTAAAGACATTTTAAGAGAACTTTGGATAAATGGCTAAAAAAATCATACAGTAACTTTTAAGATAATTTAATGGTTTATAACTTTCGACAAATAGGTAGCGCAGTTACCAAATTGATGTGATGTGGTCAGAGTGAGGTGACAATGACACATACAAAGTTTGGTGTCAAAATGTCAAGGCATTGCATTGTTAAAGACTTAATAGTCATTTTGGCAGCATGCCTCAACTTTGCTGCTGCGCTATACAAAAACGGTTTCGTCAATCGACACGAAATCCATAACTTTTAGTCGGCACGGTCTGGAGATGATACGATTCGATTTTGGTGAAAATCGGACAAACGGTCTAGGAGGAGTTCGAAAAAGTAGGTTTTGACTGAAAATCAAGATGGCGGACAGGAAGTTCGGTCAAATAAGGAAAACCTGGTATCTATGTTCTCAGCTTGACCCAAGGAATATATTAAGACCAGTGGCATTTCAACAGGCAGATTTATTCAAAAGTTATTAGCCTTTTTTGAAATTTCTTTATAACTTTTGACCACTAGGTGGTGCTGTTTCGAAACTTCTCAAGCTCCTTCAGGGCATCGTACTGATGACCCATACCAAGTTTCGTAACAATCCGTTCATGCGTTCAGAAAATACAGCATTTTAGCACATAATTCAAAATGGCCGACAGACAAAATGGCCGATCTGGGAAAATTAGATATCAGTCGACTCGGTATGACGCCCTGAATCTAACGAGGCCACTTTTATGATTTTTGGACAAACCGTTCAGGAGTTATGAGCAAAAATAACCATTTTTCATATCTCCGGACCAGTAGGTGGCGCTGCGCCGAAACGCTGCATGTTGCCTCAGGTCATGCTTGTGATGACTTGTACCAAGTTTGGTCTGAATACGATAAAGCGTTGCGGAGATACAGCCTTAAGTTTGTTTTCGCAAGCTCTACGTAAAATTTTTTTGCACGTCATTCAAAAACTTTTAAGCGAATCAACTTGAATTCCATAACTTTTTGTCCCCACTGTCTGAAGATGATCTGGTGCAATTTTGGTGAAAATCGGAGCATCGCCCTAGGAGGAGTTCGAAAAAGTAGGTTTTTCTGATAATTCAAAATGGCGGAAAAATTTGCATGACGGAAAATGACGTCATAGGGTGCAATCGAATCGTCATGAGCTCAGGAATCAGAGGAAAAAAGAATTTTGTTGATAGGCCTTGCGGATCAAAAGTTATTAGCATAAATGTGAGTGAAACTTTGGACAGTTGGTGGCGCTAGAGGGAATGAGTCAGAGACACCAAAATTGGTGTACTTAATGTTGGGACTGTCCTCTATCAGAATGTCAAACCAAAACAACTTTCCCGGACACGGTTCTATGGGCTGCCATAGACCCCCAGTCGGAAGAAGAAGAATAATAATAATAATAATAATAATAAGAACCGGAACAGATACAATAGGTGCCTCCGCACCTTCGGTGCTTGGCCCCTAAATATAGCTGCAAGCAGCCATTACCGGGGCCAAGCGCAAGAAGCGGCAACAGATGCCATCATGGGTGGGAGTGGCAGACCAACTGCAGCAAGGAGCAATTAAAGACATTTTAAGAGAACTTGGATAAATGGCTAAAAAAATCATATATACAGTAACTTTTAAGATGATTTAATGGTTTATCACTTTTGACAAATAGGTGGCGCAGTTACCAAATTGATGTGATGTGGTCAGAGTGAGGTGACAATGACACATACAAAGTTTGGTGTCAAAATGTCAAGGCATTGCAGAGATAAAGACTTAATAGTCATTTTGGCAGCATGCCTCAACTTTGCTGCTGCGCTATACGAAAACGGTTTCGTCAATCGACACGAAATCCATAACTTTTAGTCGGCACGGTCTGGAGATGATACGATTCGATTTTGGTGAAAATCGGACAAACGGTCTAGGAGGAGTTCAAAAAAGTAGGTTTTGACTGATGTGGTACATTTGTTTTCGCAAGCGCTACGTAAAATTAGTTTGCATGTTTATCAAAAACGATTTGACGAATCAACTTGAATTCCATAACTTTTTGTCCCCACTGTCTGAAGATGATCTGGTGCAATTTTGGTGAAAATTGGAGCATCGGCCTAGGAGGAGTTCGAAAAAGTAGGTTTTTCTGAAAATTCAAAATGGCGGAAAAATTTGCATGACGGAAAATGACGTCATAGGGTGCAATCGAATCGTCGTGAGCTCAGGAATCAGAGGAAAAAAGAATTTTGTTGATAGGCCTTATGGTTCAAAAGTTATTAGCATAAATATGAGTGAACTTTTGGACAGGTGGTGGCGCTAGAGGGAATGAGTTAGAGATACATTAGAGTTAGAGATTCATTAAAGAGATATAGGCTTTCGGGGACACATAAGGCTACATATTGAAGTGACCCTATTATAGCCATCCAAATGAAGAAGTTAGACCTTTTCTGATAATCATTGATCTAGAGAGTCCAGAGAATTGTACTGCACTGATTTTGAGAATTATGATATAGAGATTATATAATCATAGATGGAAAACACCATTTACAGCCAATAGAGGCAATTTACCATAGGAAATGTATGGTTTTAAACCTTTTTAACACACAATAATTATTTATTAATTTTCATTTATTCATTTATTTAGTCATTCTTTTTATTTATTTCTTTGATGTGTTTTATTGTTTAAAATGTCTGCGTAATGTCCTTTTATAATAAATTTGTATGGAGACTTGCATCATACAGTTGTCAGGTTTATAATGAAGTACTTACAACAAAAGGTGATGTAAGAAATTAAACAAACTCTTTGCAGCAGAAAGAGAAAAAAGAAAGGAAAGACAATGAACTTTGAGATATATTAGACTATCTTTGCTGCTTCATTCTCATCATATTCCAACACTTCAAGTATTGATAAACAGGTAAGACTATTTTTATCTTTTAAATTAGTTATAACTGTTATTACATTGACATACTATGCCTAGAATACTCTGTAATATTTGTTTCTGTTATAAGGATATTCTGTTAAAAAAATAGTTGCTTTAAACACAATGTTTTTAGAAGTACATAATTCACTTGTAAAGTGTAACTAAAATAAAAAATCCTAATCAAATCCTCATTGTCTTTAGGTACATCAAATGTCTTACGCTGCTCTGATGACAAGATCATTTTCATTATAGGACAATATTCAACTCCAGAACCAGCTGAAGATTCTATTCAATGCAAATCAAGGAATCAGTTTGACTGCAGAAAAACAATGTCCAGATCATCACAGCACCATCACCATTGTGGACTACATCTGTGTGGCTCAGTTCAGCATTCAGATCATCACACCACCATCACCATTGTGGACTACATCTGTGTTGCTCAGTTCAGCATTCAGATCATCACACCACCATCACCATTGTGGACTACATCTGTGTGACTCAGTTCAGCACATACTGAAATGCTGACCATTCTGAAATGCTTATCACAGTTGTATCTGACATTGTTGGATATATATTTGAAATAAATGATTTTTAACTTCCTTTTTAATTTCTACAGAAGCACCTATTGCCTAATGGCCATGAAATTTTGCATGCTTGTTTAGAGTCATGTCATTTGCTTATTTTTAAGAAAATCTGATCTTTCCTTGAGGACTGTAAAACACCCTTATGCCATTTCTGAAATGTTCTGTTGAAATGTGCCTGGAAAAGAATATGCTAAAACACAGAGAAAGGAGAAGCTTAAACAATAATACTTGATACAAACAATTGTGTGCATGCTTACACACACACACACGCACACACACACACACAGAATATGTTAGCATGAAAATCTCTTAATGGTATATAACCATTTCACATATTTTTTTGTGATGTAATTATTATACATCCATTATAATAATAAAAAATAGCTTTAAGCATTTGTTTGTTAGCCAATACTGAAAGCTGATAAAAATGATTAAAAATGTCTAATGCTGCTGCTCCATCTATTGGACAACAGTGGTATTACATACTATTCAGTTGAAATGAATTAATAGAATTAATTGGTTTTTCACTTCTATCTCGGGAACGAGAAAATGGAAAAATGTGAAACTCAGAACTTAGATCGTGTTTGAGGAGTCCTGTTGAAGAATACCATTCCTGTGTTGCTGGGTGATTGAGTTTTTACTCTTATTTACTGGGAGTAATGTCTGTTGAAATGCATATCTTTGTGGGCTTATATCTCGGGAATGCCCAGGCCAAATCGCACCATACTTGAATCGAAGCTAGATGAGGACATGCTCTTTCCAACAAGCTCTCCCACAAGGATCTAGCTGGTATATTCAGGGAGTTACAGCCGTTCCAAGACCGGGGTCTCACGGATTAACGATTTGCGGGGGGGGGTGCTCCCGAGCCCCGCGACGATAGATTTAGATAAAGATCTTACCAAGGACCTTACCATCAAAATTTGAGCGCGCAGCGACTTTCCGTTCTCGAGTTATGAAGGAATTTGTACTGAGGGGGCGTGGCTTAAATGGCGGACAAACGTTACTTTCACTTTAGGATTCTCATTTTTAATTGTGACACAATATTCATTAGTGTGTAATAGTCAATAGTCTCACAAAATGTGAGTGTAAATGTTCAAATAGTTATATTATAAAGTCTAAATAAGAATCATAGAATAATATTAGTTATATTGCATGACAAAATGACTATTTTAAACAGCAGGGGGCAGTAGAATACCACTTATTGGCTTAATATTTAATTCTGTTCTTAGAATTTTCACCTGTTTAACTGTTATAGAGGCATTAATTATTATTATCTCATTTAAGCACCTATTGCCTAATGGCCATGAAATTTTGCATGCTTGTTTAGAGTCATGTCATTTGTTTATTTTTAAGAAAATCTGATCTTTCCTTGAGGACTGTAAAACACCATTATGCCATTTCTGAAATATTCTGTTGAAATGTGCCTGGAAAAGAATACGCTAAAGCACAGAGAAAGAAGAAGCTTAAACAATAATACTTGATACACACAATTGTGTGCATGCTTACACACACACACACACACACACACACACACACACACACACACGGAATGTTAGTGTCAAAATACCTTTTAATGCATATAAGCATTTCACATATTTTTTTGTGATGTAATTATTATACATCCATTATAATAATAAAAAATAGCTTTAAGCATTTGTTTGTTAGCCAATACTGAAAGCTGACAAAAATGATTAAAAATGACTAATGCTGTTGCTCCATCTATTGGACAACATTGGTATTACATCAAATTCAGTTGAAATGAATTAATAGAATGAATTGTTTTTTCACTTATCTCGGGAATGAGAAAATGAAAAAATGTGAAACTCAGAACTTAGATAGTGTTTGAGGAGTCCTGTTGAACAAGACCATTTCTGTGTTGCTGGGTGATTGAGTTTTTACTCTTATTTACCGGGAGTAATGTCTGTTGAAATGCATATCTTTGTGGGCTTATATCTCGGGAATGCCCGGCCCAAATCGCACCATACTTGAATCGAAGCTAGATGAGGACGGGCTCTTTCCAACAAGCTCTCCCACAAGGATCTAGCTGGTCTATTCAGGGAGATACAGCTGTTCCAAGACCGGGGTCTCACGGAATAGCGATCCGCGGGGGGGTAGATTTAGCGACGATAGATTTAGATAAAGATCTTACCAAGGACCTTACCATCAAAATTTGAGCGTGCAGCGACTTTCCGTTCTCGAGTTATGAATGAATTTGTACTGAGGGGGCGTGGCCTAAATGGCGGACAAACGTTACTTTCACTTTAGGATTCTCATTTTTAAAATGTGACACAATATTCATTAGTGCAATAGTCAATAGTCTTACAAAATGTGAGTGTAAATGTTAAAATAGTTATATTATAAAGTCTAAATAAGAATCATAGAATAATATTAGTTATATTGCATGAAAAAATTACTATTTTAAACAGCAGGGGGCAGTAGAATACCACTTATTGACTTAATATTCAATTATGTTTTTAGAATTTTCACCTGTTTAACTGTTATAGAGGCATTAATTATTATTATCTCATTTAGAGTCACATGTTCTGACATGTTTTTAAGAAGATCTGAGCATTCATTGAAGAGATATAGGCTTTCGGGGACACATAAGGCTATATATTGAAGTGACCCTATTATAGCCATCCAAATGAATAAGTTATAGCCTCAGTTTCTGATAATCATTGATCTAGAGAGTCCAGAGAATTGTACTGCAATGATTTTGAGCATTGTGATATGAAAAATTATACGATCATACATGGAAAAGACCATTTACAGCCAATACAGGCAATTTACCATAGGAAATACATGGTTTTTAAGCTTTTTAACAGTTACAGCGCCATCTATGGTCCGATCTCCATGAAACTTTGCATGCTTCTTCACCATGTTATAACACATATGCTCATCAATTATTGTGAAGTTCTGAGTTTTTATTTATGATTTATAGGCTTTTGAGTGTATTTTGACAGGCCCATTTTCTAAACGACCCTGTTATAGTAAACCAAAGGGCAAATTTCAACTTTTTTTCGATAATTATTGATCTAGAGAATTGTCCTAGACTGGTTTGGTTCCGATCGGGGAACAAACCAGGGACTAGTTTGCAAAAGTAGGTTTTTAACATATTTGTGAATATTTAATGAACAATTTGATTGACAGCAATGGTTCTAGAGGCAAAGTTGTTCAGCCTGAGGAGATCTATCGACTGATATGCATTTTATGGGGATTTGTGCAACACCACGTGATTACAGAGCCGTAAAACGACCAACTGCAGCAAGAAGCAATTAAAGACATTTTAAGAGAACTTTGGATAAATGGCTAAAAAAATCATACAGTAACTTTTAAGATAATTTAATGGTTTATAACTTTCGACAAATAGGTAGCGCAGTTACCAAATTGATGTGATGTGGTCAGAGTGAGGTGACAATGACACATACAAAGTTTGGTGTCAAAATGTCAAGGCATTGCATTGTTAAAGACTTAATAGTCATTTTGGCAGCATGCCTCAACTTTGCTGCTGCGCTATACAAAAACGGTTTCGTCAATCGACACGAAATCCATAACTTTTAGTCGGCACGGTCTGGAGATGATACGATTCGATTTTGGTGAAAATCGGACAAACGGTCTAGGAGGAGTTCGAAAAAGTAGGTTTTGACTGAAAATCAAGATGGCGGACAGGAAGTTCGGTCAAATAAGGAAAACCTGGTATCTATGTTCTCAGCTTGACCCAAGGAATATATTAAGACCAGTGGCATTTCAACAGGCAGATTTATTCAAAAGTTATTAGCCTTTTTTGAAATTTCTTTATAACTTTTGACCACTAGGTGGTGCTGTTTCGAAACTTCTCAAGCTCCTTCAGGGCATCGTACTGATGACCCATACCGAGTTTCGTAACAATCCGTTCATGCGTTCAGAAAATACAGCATTTTAGCACATAATTCAAAATGGCCGACAGACAAAATGGCCGATCTGGGAAAATTGGATATCAGTCGACTCGGTATGACGCCCTGAATCTAACGAGGCCACTTTTATGATTTTTGGACAAACCGTTCAGGAGTTATGAGCAAAAATATCCATTTTTCATATCTCCGGACCAGTAGGTGGCGCTGCGCCGAAACGCTGCATGTTGCCTCAGGTCATGCTTGTGATGACTTGTACCAAGTTTGGTCTGAATACGATAAAGCGTTGCGGAGATACAGCCTTAAGTTTGTTTTCGCAAGCTCTACGTAAAATTATTTTGCACGTCATTCAAAAACTTTTAAGCGAATCAACTTGAATTCCATAACTTTTTGTCCCCACTGTCTGAAGATGATCTGGTGCAATTTTGGTGAAAATCGGAGCATCGCCCTAGGAGGAGTTCGAAAAAGTAGGTTTTTTCTGAAAATTCAAAATGGCGGAAAAATTTGCATGACGGAAAATGACGTCATAGGGTGCAATCGAATCGTCATGAGCTCAGGAATCAGAGGAAAAAAGAATTTTGTTGATAGGCCTTACGGATCAAAAGTTATTAGCATAAATGTGAGTGAAACTTTGGACAGTTGGTGGCGCTAGAGGGAATGAGTTAGAGACACCAAAATTGGTGTACTTAATGGTGGGACTGTCCTCTATCAGAATGTCAAACCAAAACAACTTTCCCGGACACGGTTCTATGGGCTGCCATAGACCCCCAGTCGGAAGAAGAAGAATAATAAATATAGCTGCAAGCAGCCATTACCGGGGCCAAGCGCAAGAAGCGGCAACAGATGCCATCATGGGTGGGAGTGGCTGACCAACTGCAGCAAGGAGCAATTAAAGACATTTTAAGAGAAACTTGGATAAATGGCTAAAAAATCACATATACAGTAACTTTTAAGATGATTTAATGGTTTATCACTTTTGACAAATAGGTGGCGCAGTTACCAAATTGATGTGATGTGGTCAGAGTGAGGTGACAATGACACATGCAAAGTTTGGTGTCAAAATGTCAAGGCATTGCAGAGATAAAGACTGAATAGTCCTTTTGGCATCCTACCCCAACTTTGCTGCTGCGCTACACAAAAACGGTTTTGTCTATTGACACGAAATCCATAACTTTTAGTCGGCACAGTCTGGAGATGATACGATTCGATTTTGGTGAAAATCGGACAAACGGTCTAGGAGGAGTTCGAAAAAGTAGGTTTTGACTGAAAATCAAGATGGCGGACAGGAAGTTCGGCCAAATTAGGAAAATCTGGTATCTATGTTCTCAGCTTGACCCAAGGAATCTATTAAGACCAGTGGCATTTCAACAGGGAATTTATTCAAAAGTTATTAGCCTTTTTGGAAATTTTGTTATAACTTTTGACCACAAGGTGGCGCTGTTTCGAAACTTCTCAGGCTCCTTCAGGGCATCGTACTGATGACCCATACTGAGTTTCGTAACAATTCGTTCATGCGTTCAGAAAATACAGCATTTTAGCACATAATTCAAAATGGCCGACAGACAAAATGGCCGATATGGGAAAATTGGATATCAATCAACTCAACATGACGCCCTGAATCTAACGAGACCACATTTATGATTTTTGGACAAACCGTTCAGGAGTTATGAGCAAAAATAGCCATTTTTCATATCTCCGGACCAGTAGGTGGCGCTGCGCCGAAACGCTGCAGGTAGCCTCAGGTCATGCTTGTGATGACATGTACCAAGTTTG
Source organism: Chrosomus eos (assembly GCA_036326025.1). Lineage (NCBI taxonomy): Eukaryota > Metazoa > Chordata > Actinopteri > Cypriniformes > Leuciscidae > Chrosomus > Chrosomus eos. The sequence continues at coordinate 12,751 of JAZAVI010000182.1, read as the reverse complement.
GTCTGAATACGATAAAGCGTTGCGGAGATACAGCCATAAGTTTGTTTTCGTAAGCGCTACGTAAAATTATTTTGCACGTTATTCAAAAACTTTTAAGCGAATCAACTTGAATTCCATAACTTTTTGTCCCCACTGTCTGAGGATGATCTGGTGCAATTTTGGTGAAAATCGGAGCATCGCCCTAGGAGGAGTTCGAAAAAGTAGGTTTTTCTGAAAATTCAAAATGGCGGAAAAATTTGCATGACGGAAAATGACGTCATAGGGTGCAATCGAATCGTCATGAGCCCAGGAATCAGAGGAAAAAAGAATTTTGTTGATAGGCCTTACGGTTCAAAAGTTATTAGCATAAATGTGAGTGAAACTTTGGACAGGTGGTGGCGCTAGAGGGAATAAGTTAGAGACACCAAAACTGGTGTACTTAATGAAGGGACTGTCCTCTATCAGAATGTCAAACCAAAACAACTTTCCCGGACACGGTTCTATGGGCTGCCATAGACCCCCAGTCGGAAGAAGAAGAATAATAATAATAATAATAATAATAAGAACCGGAACAGATACAATAGGTGCCTCCGCACCTTCGGTGCTTGGCCCCTAATAATAATAATAATAATAATAAGAACCGGAACAGATACAATAGGTGCCTCCGCACCTTCGGTGCTTGGCCCCTAAATATAGCTGCAAGCAGCCATTAAACGGGGCCAAGCAGTAGAAGACGATAAGACATGCCAACATGGCTGAAAGTGTCAGACCAACTGAAAAAATGAGCAATTTAAAGACATTTTAAGAGGAATTTCGGCAAATGGTCGAAAAATCATGCATACAGTAACTTATGAGATGATTTAATGGTTTATCACTTTTGACCAATAGGTGGCGCAGTTATGAACTCGATGTGATGTGGTCAGAGTGAAGTGACAATGACACATACAAAGTTAGTTGTCAATATGTCGAGACATTGCAGATATAAAGCCTTAATAGTCATTTTGGCAGCATGCCTCAACTTTGCTGCTGCGGTATACGAAAACGGTTTTGTCTATCGACACACGAAATCCATAACTTTTGGTCGGGATGGTCTGAAGATGATACGATTCGATTTTGGTGAAAATCGGACAAACGGTCTAGGAGGAGTTCGAAAAAGTAGGTTTTGAATGAAAATCAAGATGGTGGACAGGAAGTTCGGCCAAATAAGGAAAACCTGGTATCTATGTTCTCAGCTTGACCGAAGGAAACTATTAAGACCAGTGGCATTTCAACAGGCAGATTTATTAAAAAGTTATTAGCCTTTTTGGAAATTTTGTTATAAACTTTTGACCACAAGGTGGCGCTGTTTCCAAATATTTTTAGTACCTTCAGGGGATGGTGTTGTTGGCACATTCTGAGTTTCTTAATATTACATCAATGCATTTGTTTAGTATAGCATTTTATTTCACAAAACTCTATTGAAGTCAATGGGAATTTCATGTTTTGTTCTATTATAGCGCCACCAAGAGGCTCAGTCCCACAATTTTTTTTATGTGTCCTCAGAGTGAGCCCATACGTATGTGTGTCAATTTTGGTGAAAATATCTCAATTCACTTCAGAGTTATAGACACTTATATGAAAAAACACGTAAAAAATGACTGACACGTGACTTTGTTTGAATTTTACTACCCCTTACTATCAATATTTTCGCATTTGGGCATTAGCGTATAGCCTATCGACCTATGTTTCCAAACTTCTGGCGGTGGTTTCGTCTCGATCGGACAAGCGGTTTCGAAGATATAGCCAAATGTTTTTTTCGCGCTAAATCGCAACGCTACACAAACCGTAAGACGAAACCCAGCATGTTTGGTATCGTTGGACTCGGCAACGATTCAGGAGCTCAAAAAGATGACTCTCGTGAAAATAAGTCGACCACACCCAAAGTTATAAGCATTTGAAAAAAAAAGTTCACCACTAAGTGGCGCTGTTTCGAAACTTCTCAGGCTCCTTCAGGTCATCGTACTGATGACCCATACCGAGTTTCGTAACAATTCGTTCATGCGTTCAGAAAATACAGCATTTTAGCACATAATTCAAAATGGCCGACAGACAAAATGGCCGATATGGAAAAATTGGATATCAGTCGACTCGGTATGACGCCCTGAATCTAACGAGGCCACTTTTATGATTTTTGGACAAACCGTTCAGGAGTTATGAGCAAAAATAGCCATTTTTCATATCTCCGGACCAGTAGGTGGCGCTGCGCCGAAACGCTGCATGTTGCCTCAGGTCATGCTTGTGATGACTTGTACCAAGTTTGGTCTGAATATGATAAAGCGTTGCGGAGATACAGCCTTAAGTTTGTTTTCGCCAGCGCTACGTAAAATTAGTTTGCACGTTTATCAAAAACGATTTGACGAATCAACTTGAATTCCATAACTTTTTGTCCCCACTGCCTGAAGATGATTTGGTGCAATTTTGGTGAAAATCGGAGCATCGGCCTAGGAGGAGTTCGAAAAAGTAGGTTTTTTCTGAAAATTCAAGATGGCGGCCATATTTTTATGACGGAAAATGACGTCATAGGGTGCAATCGAATCGTCATGAGCTCAGGAATCAGACGAAAAAAGAATTTTGTTGATAGGCCTTACGGTTCAAAAGTTATTAGCATAATAAAAGTGAAACTTTGGACAGGTGGTGGCGCTAGAGGGAATGACTTAGAGACACCAAAATTGGTGTATTTAATGTTGGGACTGTCCTCTATCAGAATGTCAAACCAAAACAACTTTCCCGCAATCGGTTCTATGGGCTGCCATAGACGCCCAGTCGGAAGAAAAAGAATAATAAATATAGCTGCAAGCAGCCATTACCGGGCCAAGCAGCATAAGACGACAAGACATGCCAACATTGCTTAAAGTGTCAGACCAACTGCAACAATGAGCAATTAAAGACATTTAAAGACAATTGTAGGCGAAATGGCTGAAAAATCATAGAAACTCTAAATAAAAATATGATTTAATGGAGTATCACTTTCGACCAATAGGTGGCGCAGTTAGCAAATTGATGTGATGTGGTCAGGGTGAGGTGACAATGACACATACAAAGTTTGGTGTCAAAATGTCAAGGCATTGCAATGTTAAACACTTAATAGTCATTTTGGCAGCATGCCTCAAATTTGCTGCTGCGGTATACGAAAACGGTTTCATCTATCGACACGAAATCTATAACTTTTAGTCGGCACGGTCTGGAGATGATACGATTCGATTTTGGTGAAAATCGGAAAAACGGTCTAGGAGGAGTTCGAAAAAGTAGGTTTTGACTGAAAATCAAGATGGCGGACAGGAAGTTCGGCCAAATAAGGAAAACCTGGTATCTATGTTCTCAGCTTGACCCAATGAATCTATTAAGACCAGTGGCATTTCAACAGGCAGATTTATTCAAAAGTTATTAGCCTTTTTGGAAATTTTATTATAACTTTTGACCACAAGGTGGCGCTGTTTCGAAATATTTTTAGTACCTTCAGGGGGTGGTGTTGTTGCCACATTCTGAGTTTCTTAAAATTACATCAATGCATTTGTTTAGTATAGCATTTTATTTCACAAAACTCTATTGAAGTCAATGGGAATTTCATGTTTTGTTCTATTATAGCGCCACCAAGAGGCTCAGTCCCACAATTTTTTTTTATGTGTCCTCAGAGTGAGCCCATACGTATGTGTGTCAATTTTGGTGAAAATATCTCAATTCACTTCAGAGTTATAGACATTTATATGAAAAAACACGTAAAAAATGACTGACACGTGACTTTGTTTGAATTTTACTACCCCTTACTATCAATATTTTCACATTTGGGCATTAGCGTATAGCCTATCGACCTATGTTTCCAAACTTCTGGCGGTGGTTTCGTCTCGATCGGACAAGCGGTTTCGAAGATATAGCCAAATGTTTTTTTCGCGCTAAATCGCAACGCTACACAAACCGTAAGACAAAACCCAGCATGTTTGGTATCGTTGGACTCGGCAACGATTCAGGAGCTCAAAAAGATGACTCTCGTGAAAATAAGTCGACCACACCCAAAGTTATAAGCATTTGAAAAAAAAAGTTCACCACTAGGTGGCGCTGTTTCGAAACTTCTCAGGCTCCTTCAGGGCATCGTACTGATGACCCATACCGAGTTTCGTAACAATTCGTTCATGCGTTCAGAAAATACAGCATTTTAGCACATAATTCAAAATGGCCGACAGACAAAATGGCCGATATGGAAAAATTGGATATCAGTCGACTCGGTATGACGCCCTGAATCTAACGAGGCCTCTTTTATGATTTTTGGACAAACCGTTCAGGAGTTATGAGCAAAAATAGCCATTTTTCATATCTCCGGACCAGTAGGTGGCGCTGCGCCGAAACGCTGCATGTTGCCTCAGGTCATGCTTGTGATGACTTGTACCAAGTTTGGTCTGAATACGATAAAGCGTTGCGGAGATACAGCCTTAAGTTTGTTTTCGCAAGCGCTACGTAAAATTAGTTTGCACGTTTATCAAAAACGATTTGACGAATCAACTTGAATTCCATAACTTTTTGTCCCCACTGCCTGAAGATGATTTGGTGCAATTTTGGTGAAAATCGGAGCATCGGCCTAGGAGGAGTTCGAAAAAGTAGGTTTTTCTGAAAATTCAAAATGGCGGCCATATTTTATGACGGAAAATGACGTCATAGGGTGCAATCGAATCGTCATGAGCTCAGGAATCAGACGAAAAAAGAATTTTGTTGATAGGCCTTACGGTTCAAAAGTTATTAGCATAATAAAAGTGAAACTTTGGACAGGTGGTGGCGCTAGAGGGAATGACTTAGAGACACCAAAATTGGTGTATTTAATGTTGGGACTGTCCTCTATCAGAATGTCAAACCAAAACAACTTTCCCGCAATCGGTTCTATGGGCTGCCATAGACGCCCAGTCGGAAGAAAAAGAATAATAAATATAGCTGCAAGCAGCCATTACCGGGGCCAAGCGCAAGAAGCGGCAACAGATGCCATCATGGGTGGGAGTGGCAGACCAACTGCAGCAATGAGCAATTAAAGACATTTTAAGAGAACTTTGGATAAATGCCAAAAAAATCATCTATACAGTAACTTTTAAGATAATTTAATGGTTTATCACTTTCGACAAATAGGTGGCGCACTTACGAAATTGATGTGTTGTGGTCAGATTGAGGTGACAATGACACATGCAAAGTTTGGTGTCAAAATGTCAAGGCATTGCAGAGATAAAGACTGAATAGTCCTTTTGGCATCCTACCCCAACTTTGCTGCTGCGCTACACAAAAACGGTTTTGTCTATTGACACGAAATCCATAACTTTTAGTCGGCACAGTCTGGAGATGATACGATTCGATTTTGGTGAAAATCGGACAAACGGTCTAGGAGGAGTTCGAAAAAGTAGGTTTTGACTGAAAATCAAGATGGCGGACAGGAAGTTCGGCCAAATTAGGAAAATCTGGTATCTATGTTCTCAGCTTGACCGAAGGAATCTATTAAGACCAGTGGCATTTCAACAGGAAGATTTATTCAAAAGTTATTAGCCTTTTTGGAAATTTTGTTATAACTTTTGACCACAAGGTGGCGCTGTTTCGAAACTTCTCAGGCTCCTTCAGGGCATCGTACTGATGACCCATACTGAGTTTCGTAACAATTCGTTCATGCGTTCAGAAAATACAGCATTTTAGCACATAATTCAAAATGGCCGACAGACAAAATGGCCGATATGGGAAAATTGGATATCAATCAACTCAACATGACGTCCTGAATCTAACGAGACCACATTTATGATTTTTGGACAAACCGTTCAGGAGTTATGAGCAAAAATAGCCATTTTTCATATCTCCGGACCAGTAGGTGGCGCTGCGCCGAAACGCTGCAGGTAGCCTCAGGTCATGCTTGTGATGACATGTACCAAGTTTGGTCTGAATACGATAAAGCGTTGCGGAGATACAGCCATAAGTTTGTTTTCGTAAGCGCTACGTAAAATTATTTTGCACGTTATTCAAAAACTTTTAAGCGAATCAACTTGAATTCCATAACTTTTTGTCCCCACTGTCTGAAGATGATCTGGTGCAATTTTGGTGAAAATCGGAGCATCGCCCTAGGAGGAGTTCGAAAAAGTAGGTTTTTCTGAAAATTCAAAATGGCGGAAAAATTTGCATGACGGAAAATGACGTCATAGGGTGCAATCGAATCGTCATGAGCTCAGGAATCAGAGGAAAAAAGAATTTTGTTGATAGGCCTTACGGTTCAAAAGTTATTAGCATAAATGTGAGTGAAACTTTGGACAGGTGGTGGCGCTAGAGGGAATGAGTTAGAGACACCAAAATTGGTGTACTTAATGATGGGACTGTCCTCTATCAGAATGTCAAACCAAAACAACTTTCCCGGACACGGTTCTATGGGCTGCCATAGACCCCCAGTCGGAAGAAGAATAATAATAATAATAATAATAATAAGAACCGGAACAGATACAATAGGTGCCTCCGCACCTTCGGTGCTTGGCCCCTAAATAAGAACGGGAACAGATACAATAGGTGCCCGCACCTTCGGTGCTTGCCCCTAATAAATATAGCTGCAAGCAGCCATTATCGGGGCCAAGCAGCATAAGACGACAAGACATGCCAACATTGCTGAAAGTGTCAGACCAACTGCAACAATGAGCAATTAAAGACATTTAAAGACAATTGTAGGCGAAATGGCTGAAAAATCATAGAAACTCTAAATAAAAATATGATTTAATGGAGTATCACTTTCGACCAATAGGTGGCGCAGTTAGCAAATTGATGTGATGTGGTCAGGTGAGGTGACAATGACACATACAAAGTTTGGTGTCAAAATGTCAAGGCATTGCAATGTTAAACACTTAATAGTCATTTTGGCAGCATGCCTCAAATTTGCTGCTGCGGTATACGAAAACGGTTTAATCTATCGACACGAAATCTATAACTTTTAGTCGGCACGGTCTGGAGATGTTACGATTCGATTTTGGTGAAAATCGGAAAAACGGTCTAGGAGGAGTTCGAAAAAGTAGGTTTTGACTGAAAATCAAGATGGCGGACAGGAAGTTCGGCCAAATAAGGAAAACCTGGTATCTATGTTCTCAGCTTGACCCAAGGAATCTTTTAAGACCAGTGGCATTTCAACAGGCAGATTTATTCAAAAGTTATTAGCCTTTTTGGAAATTTTGTTATAACTTTTGACCACAAGGTGGCGCTGTTTCGAAATATTTTTAGTACCTTCAGGGGATGGTGTTGTTGGCACATTCTGAGTTTCTTAATATTACATCAATGCATTTGTTTAGTATAGCATTTTATTTCACAAAACTCTATTGAAGTCAATGGGAATTTCATGTTTTGTTCTATTATAGCGCCACCAAGAGGCTCAGTCCCACAATTTTTTTTATGTGTCCTCAGAGTGAGCCCATACGTATGTGTGTCAATTTTGGTGAAAATATCTCAATTCACTTCAGAGTTATAGACATTTATATGAAAAAACACGTAAAAAATGACTGACACGTGACTTTGTTTGAGTTTTACTACCCCTTACTATCAATATTTTCGCATTTGGGCATTAGCGTATAGCCTATCGACCTATGTTTCCAAACTTCTGACGGTGGTTTCGTCTCGATCGGACAAGCGGTTTCGAAGATATAGCCAAATGTTTTTTTCGCGCTAAATCGCAACGCTACACAAACCGTAAGACGAAACCCAGCATGTTTGGTATCGTTGGACTCGGCAACGATTCAGGAGCTCAAAAAGATGGCTCTCGTGAAAATAAGTCGACCACACCCAAAGTTATAAGCATTTGAAAAAAAAAAGTTCACCACTAGGTGGCGCTGTTTCGAAACTTCTCAGGCTCCTTCAGGGCATCGTACTGATGACCCATACCGAGTTTCGTAACAATTCGTTCATGCGTTCAGAAAATACAGCATTTTAGCACATAATTCAAAATGGCCGACAGACAAAAATGGCCGATATGGAAAAATTGGATATCAGTCGACTCGGTATGACGCCCTGAATCTAACGAGGCCACTTTTATGATTTTTGGACAAACCGTTCAGGAGTTATGAGCAAAAATAGCCATTTTTCTTATCTCCGGACCAGTAGGTGGCGCTGCGCCGAAACGCTGCATGTTGCCTCAGGTCTTGCTTGTGATGACTTGTACCAAGTTTGGTCTGAATACGATAAAGCGTTGCGGAGATACAGCCTTAAGTTTTTTTCGCAAGCGCTACGTAAAATTCTTTTGCACGTCATTCAAAAACTTTTAAGCGAATCAACTTGAATTCCATAACTTTTTGTCCCCACTGTCTGAAGATGATCTGGTGCAATTTTGGTGAAAATCGGAGCATCGCCCTAGGAGGAGTTCGAAAAAGTAGGTTTTTCTGAAAATTCAAAATGGCGGAAAAATTTGCATGACGGGAAATTACGTCATAGGGTGCAATCGAATCGTCATGAGCTCAGGAATCAGAGGAAAAAAGAATTTTGTTGATAGGCCTTACGGTTCAAAAGTTATTAGCATAATAAAAGTGAAACTTTGGACAGGTGGTGGCGCTAGAGGGAATGACTTAGAGACACCAAAATTGGTGTATTTAATGTTGGGACTGTCCTCTATCAGAATGTCAAACCAAAACAACTTTCCCGCAATCGGTTCTATGGGCTGCCATAGACGCCCAGTCGGAAGAAGAAAAAGAATAATAAATATAGCTGCAAGCAGCCATTATCGGGGCCAAGCGCAAGAAGCGGCAACAGATGCCATCATGGGTGGGAGTGGCAGACCAACTGCAGCAAGAAGCAATTAAAGACATTTTAAGAGAACTTTGGATAAATGGCTAAAAAAATCATACAGTAACTTTTAAGATAATTTAATGGTTTATAACTTTCGACAAATAGGTGGCGCAGTTACCAAATTGATGTAATGTTGTCAGAGTGAGGTGACAATGACACATACAAAGTTTGGTGTCAAAATGTCAAGGCATTGCAGAGATAAAGACCTAATAGTCATTTTGGCAGCATGCCTCAACTTTGCTGCTGCGCTATATGAAAACGGTTTCGTCAATCGACACGAAATCCATAACTTTTAGTCGCACGGTCTGGAGATGATACGATTCGATTTTGGTGAAAATCGGACAAACGGTCTAGGAGGAGTTCAAAAAAGTAGGTTTTGACTGAAAATCAAGATGGCGGACAGGAAGTTCGGCCAAATAAGGAAAACCTGGTATCTATGTTCTCAGCTTGACCCAAGGAATCTATTAAGACCAGTGGCATTTCAACAGGCAGATTTATTCAAAAGTTATTAGCCTTTTTGGAAAAACATTTATAACTTTTTACCACTAGGTGCCGCTGTTTCGAAACTTCTCAGGCTCCTTCAGGGCATCATACTGATGACCCATACCGAGTTTCGTAACAATTCGTTCATGCGTTCAGAAAATACAGCATTTTAGCACATAATTCAAAATGGCCGACAGACAAAATGGCCGATATGGGAAAATTGGATATAAGTCGACTCGGCATGACGCCCTGAATCTAACGAGACCACTTTTATGATTTTTGGACAAACCGTTCAGGGGTTATGAGCAAAAATAGCCATTTTTCATATCTCCGGACCAGTAGGTGGCGCTGCGCCGAAACGCAGCATGTAGCCTCAGGTCATGCTTGTGATGACATGTACCAAGTTTGGTCTGAATACAATTAAGCATTGCGGAGATACAGCCTTAAGTTTGTTTTCGCAAGCGCAACGTAAAATTATTTTGCACGTTTATCAAAAACTGTTAAGCGAATCAACTTGAATTCCATAACTTTTTGTCCCCACTGCCTGGATATGATCTGGTGCAATTTTGGTGAAAATCGGAGCATCGGCCTAGGAGGAGTTCGAAAAAGTAGGTTTTTCTGAAAATTCAAAATGGCGGACAAATTTGCATGACGGAAAATGACGTCATAGGGTGCAATCGAATCGTCATGAGCTCAGGAATCAGAGGAAAAAAGAATTTTGTTGATAGGCCTTACGGTTCAAAAGCTATTAGCATAATAAAAGTGAAACTTTGGTCAGATGGTGGCGCTAGAGGGAATGACTTAGAAACACCAAAATTGGTGTATTTAATGTTGGGACTGTCCTCTATTAGAATGTCAAACCAAAACAACTTTCCCGCAATCGGTTCTATGGGCTGCCATAGACGCCCAGTCGGAAGAAGAATAAAAAAGAACCGGAACAGAAACAATTGGTAATATAGCTGCAAGCAGCCATTACCGGGGCCAAGCGCAAGAAGCGGCAACAGATGCCATCATGGGTGGGAGTGGCAGACCAACTGCAGCAAGGAGCAATTAAAGACATTTTAAGAGAACTTGGATAAATGGCTAAAAAATCACATATACAGTAACTTTTAAGATGATTTAAAGGTTTATCATTTTTGACAAATAGGTGGCGCAGTTACCAAATTGATGTGATGTGGTCAGAGTGAGGTGACAATGACACATACAAAGTTTGGTGTCAAAATGTCAAGGCATTGCAGAGATAAAGACTTAATAGTCATTTTGGCAGCATGCCTCAACTTTGCTGCTGCGCTATACGAAAACGGTTTCGTCAATCGACACGAAATCCATAACTTTTAGTCGGCACAGTCTGGAGATGATACGATTCGATTTTGGTGAAAATCGGACAAACGGTCTAGGAGGAGTTCGAAAAAGTAGGTTTTGACTGAAAATCAAGATGGCGGACAGGAAGTTCGGCCAAATTAGGAAAATCTGGTATCTATGTTCTCAGCTTGACCCAAGGAATCTATTAAGACCAGTGGCATTTCAACAGGGAGATTTATTCAAAAGTTATTAGCCTTTTTGGAAATTTAGTTATAACTTTTGACCACAAGGTGGCGCTGTTTCGAAACTTCTCAGGCTCCTTCAGGGCATCGTACTGATGACCCATACTGAGTTTCGTAACAATTCGTTCATGCGTTCAGAAAATACAGCATTTTAGCACATAATTCAAAATGGCCGACAGACAAAATGGCCGATATGGGAAAATTGGATATCAATCAACTCAACATGACGCCCTGAATCTAACGAGACCACATTTATGATTTTTGGACAAACCGTTCAGGAGTTATGAGCAAAAATAGCCATTTTTCATATCTCCGGACCAGTAGGTGGCGCTGCGCCGAAACGCTGCAGGTAGCCTCAGGTCATGCTTGTGATGACATGTACCAAGTTTGGTCTGAATACGATAAAGCGTTGCGGAGATACAGCCATAAGTTTGTTTTCGTAAGCGCTACGTAAAATTATTTTGCACGTTATTCAAAAACTTTTAAGCGAATCAACTTGAATTCCATAACTTTTTGTCCCCACTGTCTGAAGATGATCTGGTGCAATTTTGGTGAAAATCGGAGCATCGCCCTAGGAGGAGTTTCGAAAAAGTAGGTTTTTCTGAAAATTCAAAATGGCGGAAAAATTTGCATGACGGAAAATGACGTCATAGGGTGCAATCGAATCGTCATGAGCTCAGGAATCAGAGAAAAAAGAATTTTGTTGATAGGCCTTACGGTTCAAAAGTTATTAGCATAAATGTGAGTGAAACTTTGGACAGGTGGTGGCGCTAGAGGGAATAAGTTAGAGACACCAAAATTGGTGTAATTAATGATGGGACTGTCCTCTATCAGAATGTCAAACCTAAACAACTTTCCCGGACCCGTTCTATGGGCTGCCATAGACCCCCAGTCGGAAGAAGAAGAAAATAATAATAATAATAATAATAATAAGAACCGGAACAGATACAATAGGTGCCTCCGCACCTTCGGTGCTTGGCCCCTAAATATAGCTGCAAGCAGCCATTAAACGGGGCCAAGCAGATAAGACATGCCAACATGCTGAAAGTGTCAGACCAACTGAAAAAATGAGCAATTTAAAGACATTTTAAGAGGAATTTCGGCAAATGGTCGAAAAATCATGCATACAGTAACTTATGAGATGATTTAATGGTTTATCACTTTCGATCAATAGGTGGCGCAGTTATGAACTCGATGTGATGTGGTCAGAGTGAAGTGACAATGACACATACAAAGTTAGTTGTCAATATGTCGAGACATTGCAGATATAAAGCCTTAATAGTCATTTTGGCAGCATGCCTCAACTTTGCTGCTGCGGTATACGAAAACGGTTTTGTCTATCGACACGAAATCCATAACTTTTGGTCGGGACGGTCTGAAGATGATACGATTCGATTTTGGTGAAAATCGGACAAACGGTCTAGGAGGAGTTCGAAAAAGTAGCTTTTGAATGAAAATCAAGATGGTGGACAGGAAGTTCGGCCAAATAAGGAAAACCTGGTATCTATGTTCTCAGCTTGACCGAAGGAATCTATTAAGACCAGTGGCATTTCAACAGGCAGATTTATTCAAAAGTTATTAGCCTTTTTGGAAAATTTTGTTATAACTTTTGACCACAAGGTGGCGCTGTTTCGAAATATTTTTAGTACCTTCAGGGGATGGTGTTGTTGGCACATTCTGAGTTTCTTAATATTACATCAATGCATTTGTTTAGTATAGCATTTTATTTCACAAAACTCTATTGAAGTCAATGGGAAATTTCATGTTTTGTTCTATTATAGCGCCACCAAGAGGCTCAGTCCCACAATTTTTTTTATGTGTCCTCAGAGTGAGCCCATACGTATGTGTGTCAATTTTGGTGAAAATATCTCAATTCACTTCAGAGTTATAGACATTTATATGAAAAAACACGTAAAAAATGACTGACACGTGACTTTGTTTGAATT
>JAZAVI010000181.1:0-170939 GCA_036326025.1 Chrosomus eos | reverse complement strand
TTCATTGTGTTTTGATTTTGTTTTTTTTGTTTTTCTATTTGATTATTTTTTATTTGTTTCTTCCTTATGTTTATAACGAGGAATCATAAAACGCCCTCTGCGCAGGTGATGGGGTGGATGCAGCAGCTGACCGCGGCAGGATGCGTTTAATTGACTCTGTCTGTCTGTCACTTTTGTACAGCTGAGAACTGCTGGGCGAAGTTCTCAATGGCCAAAGAGCCGGTCTGGGACTTTTTTGGTGGTCTCCCTCATGTCAGCCTGACGCCAGAGATGGCGTTACTGGACCACCATCGCCCTGCCATCAAGGGTGGTGAGGGAGGAGGAGCTACCGAGACGGTTTCTGGCAGTAAAAGGTGCCGTCCACACATGAGGAGCACAGTGAGCTCCTCATGCACCTCTGGGAAGAAAGGCACCTGGATGGGTTGCTGAGAAACAGTGTGCACCACCCCAAGAAACCATTTAGCCAGCCTTGAGGGCTCGGGACACGGTGTAGGGTTCCACTCGAGCCCAATCCTGTTGGCGTCCCAGGAAAGCATGCCCATCATCTCCGGGTCCGTCTCGAGCACCGCTGCCACACCCTAAGGGGGCTGTGGTGCTGAAGCGCCATCCACGGAGAAGTCTGAAGCCACTCTTCGATACAGCGATCCATATCAGTGTGGCTCTACTGGCTGCGGAGTGTGGGAGGGATGAGGGTTCCTAGGTGGTCAGTTCCCCTATCTACTGGACTATTTAACCCTCTGAGGTCGGCTGTCACGCGGGCGTGATGAGCTCACTTTTTTCCTTATCAGTGCAAAAGAGACTCAAATTACTCTGTTGATTTTTATCTTACAAGTGTTGTACATCATTAGATCCTGTTTAGTTTCTATTTTTTTTGTGGGTACTCACAATAAAAACAAAGTTTTGTGCTTTTCGTCAAATAAAGAAAAATAAACATGATGCGCGTTTTACCTTCTCTCCGTCAGTGAAGTCTATTCTGAAACGCGTCCGAAAAAATAACTGTAACTCTGTCAATACTTGTCACAGAGATATGAGAGATGTCTCTTTATGAAGCTGAGATTCTCGTCTTTTAAATTAAGTAAGCTACTAAAACAAATAATATTTCCAGTTTATGTAATCCGTTTGAAACCAAGGAGAGTTACAGTTTTTTCTCTCTCCCTTCATTATAGATAATTAGGTGAGCCCGCCACACCCCCAGCGCTTTTGACATGGTAAATAGGCGATATGCATCGCACACGCGGCACGCCCCCGATCACTGCATAACAACATGAAGATTCTTCATCAGAGATTCACTGATAGTTCATCGCGTTTTAGGGATGGAAGCACGCTACTCCTTCAGAGGATTATGTACAGCGGGGAATAATTACCCTTTTCCTCAGTGGAATTTGAAACTCAGATGACGGTTGCATTTTGAAGAACGAATGGACCCCGAGGATAAGTTCGGAGTAAGTTGTTTAGTGTTTTGTATTTCCTGTTCTGATCATAGAGCTCAAATGCATTTTCAGACTATATTTTGCCTAGTAAATATTACCTCACCTGGTCTAGTGGTTAGATCGTTTGCCAAACGTGTCAGAGGTTACGAGTTCGAACCCGCACTCTGCAACTTTTTTTTTCTCTCATCAAAACCGAATATGTTCATCAGTGGTTACAGTCTACATCAAACACACACGTATATAGGACACACATTTGTGTGCATTTTATTTTGTGATTTCACCGGAATGAATAGTGTCCGCAATGGCATTAGATTGAAGAGCACGTCCTAAGAGCGAGTGAAGACTGCGCGCGCGTCGCCACAAGAGACTGTATCCATGACACTGATAGCAGGACACGAGCGCTCAGCTTGAGTTCAAAAACAAAACATTTTAACGCTAGATCTCTTATTTAAGAGCGGACTAAATGAATGCTCTGCTAGTTAACTGGAGATGTTTTATTTGTATTAGGTACAGCCGTTCATTGAGTGTATCAGTAAATGCGTGCGGTCTATATGGGCCATAAACAGATACTCGCGGTTACGCAGTCTACACATCAATAGATGTTTTTCTGTCCATCAACAAATACATTGTGCATCTATAATCATAATTGTCCATCAGTTTACTTTGGATAATGTGCTAACAGTTTTTTGCTTTTGTTTTGTTGTGTTTACATCGTCACAATCAGCCTTCAGAAATCATTCTGATATAATTTTATTTTTTAAATCAATGTTGTAAACAGTTGTGCTGCTTAATTTTTTTAACCTGTGATAGTTTTTTAGGATTCTTTGAATGCACTTTTTATATATATATATATATATATATATATATATATATACACTGTTAGCCCTTGCTGTAAAAAAAGTGACAGTATCATACCATTTTCCATTAAAACAGTAATAGACCGTAGAAAACAATGCATTCTGGGTTGTATTTGCATTTTCGAGAAAGTAGCCTACAGGAATATACTGTGAGTTAACAGACACCCAGAGGCTGTGTTCCAAATCACACCCTATACCCTCATTCACTATTCCCTACATTAGTTCACTAATATAGTCCACTTGACTGAGTGAATGAAAAGAAGTGAGTGAATTGAGACACTGATGAACACCTGATAAGCAGAATCACTGAAGGAACAAGAACTGAAAAAGAGAAACACAAGATCTACAACTGACTTACAGCAACACTGAGTGTGAAACCCGTTTACAAACCAGTTTACGATTATTTCTGTCATACATGTACAAAAGTTATTGTTGAGAATTAACAGAGATTTATATAATAATAAAGTTTGTTGTCACCATAATGGAGATCAGTATTTGCTTTAGTTGGTCTCTTGACACTTGACTTCATACTATTCTTCTCTCTCTGACTGCTGTAACAGTGAGTTTATAAAAACACAGCTGTTGTGGCAAGAAAAAATCTGGTGATTTTGGCTTACTTGATATCACAATCATCATGGACATGTCAGATTTTCAGATATTTCTTGTATATATTTATTTGAGTTTATGAGTATTTTAAATTTAAAATGTATTACTGCACTTAGGTCTTCTGAAGAATATTGTAACCATATATTGAATATTACCCTCCTGCTTAACTCAGACAAACACAGACATCAACAATCATCATATGAATCTCAACAATGGTGATAATCAAAAGTTTCATGTCGCAATGCATGCTGGGATCCAGGATAGTATGAAACTCCCAGCATGCACTGCTGCATGAATAAATAAAAAAATATTGCCACCATTGTTGAGATTCATGTGCTAAATTGTGATATCTCTGTGCTAAATTGTGATATCTCTGTGTTTCTGAAAGACAGTGTAGCTCTGTTTTTTTTTTGGTTAATACATGATTTGTTAAAAAAAAAAAGAGTCATTGTAATTTATTGCTTTGGTAATGTAACACTTTTGATTGAGTATTAAATTCTGAACGAGTGAGAATTAATTAGATTAGTGAATAAACAGGCAATATGATGATTTTTGTTATCATAATCATTATAACCGCAACCATTCATAAACTGTGTGTGTGCACAAGTGTGACTTACAAAAAACACAGTTCAAGCAGCAATAGAAACACTACAGTTTTAACATCAGCATCCCAACTAAAGCAAGCACTGATCTCTATAATGGTAACTTCAAACCAAACATTTTAACAACTTCTGTAGATGTATGACAGAAATAAAGCCATACTGGTTAATAATAAGTGTAATAATGTATAATGGCTGGAAGTCAGTTGTAGGTCTTGTGTTTTCTCTATTTTCTGTTCTTCTTCATTCGGGATTCTGCTTGTTAACAGCAGGTATTCATCACTAATGCTCAACAATCACTTACATAATCCCTTAATTATCTCACTGCAACACTGTCAATGTTACTTTTACTCTTTGTAGTGTGGATTTTCCTGTGGGGTTGAAAGGGTTAACAGTGTAAGATAAAATAGACACACCCACGAGATGTCTTTTAACAGTAATAAACTGTAAGTAATTAAACAGGTTTATACTGGCAACACTGTTGCCAGTAGTTTACTGTAAAATGTAGTTTTTTTGGTCACCGTTGTGCTGAAGAGTAGAGCCTGTGCTTCAGTCCAGGAGAAGATCTAGAAACATTGATGATGTGCTGCATGTTGCTTTATTTAACAGAGAGTGACTGTATAGTTGCTGGTCCAGTGGAAATCTCTTTAATTAAAAAAGTTTTTTGTGGTTTCAAATGAAATAAGTTCACAGTAATACTTTGCTCACAGTTTTAATGTATTATAAATGTTAGTTAATACATTTAAACTATAGTTGGTCATTTTAAGGCAGTCGGTTTCTGCAAGTGAAATTAGTTAACTTGAGTTTTAGTGCATTTTTACAGTAACATACTGTAGATTACAGTAAATAACTGTACAATTAACAGTAAATTGCTGGCAACAGTGTTGCCAGTATTTTACTGTAAAAAAAAACCCGGTAAGGGCTAACAGTGTTATATATATATATATATATATATATATATATATATATATATATATATATATATATATATATATATATATATATATATATATATATAATATATATATATATATATATAAGCACTATATAAGCAATATTTTATATATATATATATATATATATATATATATATATATATATATATATATATATATATATATATATATATATATATATATATATATATATATATTTATTTATATAAAAAAAACAAGTTTGGTCTTTTTATGTTTTTTTTTTTTTTTTTTTGAAAGGATGTGTTAAGTGATATGAATGACTTTAAGTCTTTATGTTCTTAGGAAAGATTTATATTTTGAATAAATGCTGTTCTTTTTAACTTTTTTTATTCATCAGTGAATCATTAGTTCAGGCTGCCTCACAGCACCTTGATGGGCCATTAGTCATTGGGGGAGTGTCTTTAGTCTTCCCAGGTGTAAATCACATTAATATTCATGGGCATTAACACTCCCACGCATACAGCACTGCTGACCCAAAAACTGATGTAAGAAATTCAAATCGTTATATTGATCTTTCTGAAAGTGTGGTCAGAATGATTTTCACTTCATTTTGAAGTAAAAATTCTAGCCTACAAGAATAGTAACTCAAAAGTATTGTGGACAACTATTCAGTATGTGTTAAATGGCCTTATTGCGGTGACATTTTTTTTCCCAGAACGTACTAACCACGCATATTTTTTTTTCTATAAAATGCAAACATGTACATCCATTTTGCTCACATATTTGTAGGGTTTCCGGCCCATAAGCTCTTTATCAATTTTAAGTTTGGGGATAGATATTCAATAACTATTAATCTATGATCAACAAATTATTGAATACAGTTTGAACCGGGTCCTTACGTTAATAAATTCCCCACAAAGGGGTGTACAGCGTACCCGTCTGTTCAGGGTAAGTATATAACAATTAAACACAACGAATTATGGTTAATTATTAATATACATCCTACACAGAGGAATGGCTGATCTTCAACAATACCAAAGCATTTGACCCCTCCTCGCTCATTCACACGTCCGCCGTGTATTTAGGCTAAAAGGGTACAAATGACTTATGGTCTATTTTAGCTTAAATTAACTGACAATGTTTTGTGCACTTAAACGATTATCAGATTGTAGCTAGGATCTTTTATATTAAAGAGGCTTTGTTATACGAGCAACAACCACAGAGTCAATAAAGTATAAAATGAGGTTTAATGAATGAACTAGACTACATGTAACAGGATATAGATTAAACAAAATGAAATAAAACAATAAGAAAAGAAAACACAAGGAAAATACAATTACTAGCACAGTTTAGAGTAAACCCTTTAGAGACAGCCACAGGAGATATACTTTACAACGTCTAAAATTTGGTTTGAACAAGTTTTGCATTCAGACCTGTAAGTTCTTGGTGTGCGGGCGGCGTCCAGAGAGATGGAGGGGGTTTCTTTGACTCCAAGCGGGGTTGATTCGCGGGAGATTCAAACGTTCTGTATGCGTGAAGAGAGTCTTTTCACCGGAGTGCTGACAAGACTTACGAAACGCACGTGGAAGTCTCAGTCGGGAGACGAGAACACTAAGAACAGACTGGCTATGCGCAAAATGAAACGAAGTTAAAGTAAAAACAGGAACATTAAAATAAAATACGAAGATTACAAAGAATACACAGGAACAGGATACACACGGACAGAGAGAGCGATTGTCTCTGTGTTGGAGAATTTAAAGATGAGCTGGGCACGCCTGGGTAAGGCGCGCCGGCCAATGATAATGGCCCATCTCGAGGAGCGCGTACGCCCCCTGAGTGGGTGTTGTTCGGAGTCAATTTGCAACTTTATGATCAAGAAGAAATTAAGCTTGCTTTGGGAAATGGGATTATACATGTGATTATACATTTCACAATATTGATATACAGCTTAATGGATAGATCAGATTAAAAGGGTCACAACCGTATCAAGCATCATACGTTAAAAACATACACGTGCAGAATTACATCTCAAAGCGTATTTTCAGGCACTTATAAGTATTTTACATTCATGAAAACATTCGTAATACAAGTTTGCACATTTACAGTTCGTCTACATGTACTTTAACACACTGAAGATATTTTAGTAATGACTTAGGATGTAAAAGTCCTACGTTTAGAGTTTCCTGCGTGTGTAAGTATGTGCGTAGGTGTATGTGCGTGAATGTGTATTGCTCTCGGCGGGAAACAGACAAAGCAACGTATGTTCTGCGCTTTCCCCCCCCCCCCTCGTTTCCGTCCGGGGTGGGGAGAAGAAGGCCTGTTTGTTGTCTCAAGTGAAAGAAACCGCTGTTTGGGGAACACTTAAGACAATTTGTCAGCGTAGATGACACCTTTAGGGTGTACTCTCTAGACGTGAAGACGCCAGTTCGGGAGATAGAGGTTCCGAGGGCTGACCACATGGCCTTTTAGGAATGTCTGTTAAAGTTAGGTCCCTTTGTTCTGGATTTAAATTGGTTGCGAGTTCGTGACTCAATAAAAGAGAATTAATGAAAGCTCCCGAGTCTCTACAGTTTTCCCCCCTTTCGGGAGATGATGTCCCTGCGGAGAGATCGTCTGCCGACAATCATTGCATGGGAGGATGGAAGGTGAATCATGAATTCGGATAACAGGTGATTATCAGGGCTGAGGGCTTAGCTCAATGAGGTTACCGGCGGCTTCTTGCGTGTTATCCTCCTTTCGGGGGTTTCGTCGGAAGCCTCCGGACACGGCTTTGGAGAGCCTGACGGTAGATGCTCGTGTCTCGTTGAGTCTCCTGTACAGGATGAAAGCCAAGCCCAATGTTAGGATGTGACTGACTACCATAGAGAGGCAGAGCGCAGTGTCTGCTGCGGTCCAGGCTCGGGCAACAGGTGAAGCAGTCAAAGTGGGCTGTCGAGACAAAGCTTGTAGGGCGGAGTCAAGAGGAGCAATGTCAATTAGCTGTGACCCCCCTAACTCAATTTCCAGTTCCAGCTCTGGACTCAGGGTGAAATTGTGGTCTTTGAAGAAAGAGGGAATTTCCAATTCTGTTTCGTACTCGTGGCTCGGAAGATGATACAATGCCAGATCGTCTACGTGGAGGATGGCACCTTTAGGTACTTGAATCCACATGCTCTGGTTGAGTAGGCTGACACGGGTAGCGGTGTCATGTTGGTCATAGGTGAGAGTGGCAGTGAGTACCGGAGTGTTGACAAGCCACCGGTCACCGATGATCTCTGCTCGGGTTTCTTCCACTTGTATGCGAGGCTTAGCTTCGGCAGGGCAGCGGTTGTCGCTGGACATGGTTTGCAGTCCGCAAATTCCATCAGTGTTGTCTCTCAGGAATGGTTTGCTAGGGCACAGATAATGAATGTCTTTCGTCAAGGTGCACATGTGCAGGTTTGGAGCCAGGTACAGCTGAGGATCGCTGTCGTGGTAGGCTACCACTTCTGGAGTGCGGATCTTGATGTGCGTGTTACCTTTCCAAAACCCGACGTTGACAATGTCTTTGAGTCTGTAGATTCGGCTTGACTCGATGATGGGTAAGTTCAGGAGGAATCCGATTTCTCTCTGCTCTGGGTCGACATAGAGTGGGATGGCGCTGCCCAGAGAGTAGGCCAGGTGTACTTGGAGCGGATCAGCTGGCGTGGTGATGGCGGAAGCCAGCACGTTCTGGACAAGGCTCAGAGGTATGAGGTAGGGTGGGATCCTACCCATGGCTAGGCTGTCAATGGAGGAGCTCACCTCCCGCAACATGTCCGTCATCAGGGCGGTGACCAGCTGAGTTTGGGCAAAGTCATTTTGAAAAACAGTGAACAGCTGTTTCATGGAATTCACAGTCTGGTTCAGCATGACGCTGTGGGTGTTGAGAATGACCACAGTTCCCTTTAAGGTCCTTCCGATGGTCTGCAGAGAAGCACTCTGCACGGTGAGCTGCTCTTTTAACTGGGGAATCTCTGTCTGGATTTCAGCCACATGTCGTCTCACGGTGGCTAGGTTAACAGCGTTGACGCTTGACATACCAATGTTGAACAGAGTTCCCACTGCAGCTGCGGCTCCCAGGAGGGCTCCAAGGAACCGTTTGGGGCGGCGGTTGTGTCCGCCTAATTCCGCTTGGGTGACGGTCATCTTTTCAAGTTGGTTTAGCATGTGTCTGACGTCGGCCTCGGCGTGGGCGATGGCATCCTCTGTCCACCGGGCTCCGGCCCAGCTGTACTGGGCTACTGCGCTGGGGTAATGTGCTCTGTACACGTTGCGGGGGTCGAGTCGAACGTACACCTTCTGGGTGTGGGTCCGACAGTTGGTGATCAGGAGGCCTGGTTGTTCTCTCAGCACGATGCCTGTCGACGGGCCGGGTGTGATGACGTCAGGTGGCGGTTGTCCTCTGGTCGACTGAAGGCAGAAGATTGCAAACCATAGCAGCATCCTATTAGAGGTGAAAGGGGAGATGTGGAGAGAGAGGGAGAGAGAGAGAGAAGCAGTGTGTCAGCGAGAGTTGTCCTTGGCGTTGGCAGGACAGTCGTTTCGCTCCTAGGATGGTAAGCAGGTTAGTTTGTATTGGCCCCTCCCCGCCTTTCTCTGCCAGCAGCAGAATGTCTCTTAATTTGGTTGCGGTGAACCCATTTGAGCACTGGGTCTTTCTGTCCCCGGCTCAATTGGATTCGGTACGCCACTGGGGACAGTTTGTCAACAATTTCATGAGGTCCTGTCCAGTGGGGCAGGAATTTCTTTGACAGCCGCTGGGAGGCTGTGCGTGGTGGCTGTGCGAAGCTGTAATACCAGACTCTGTCACCCACGGCTAGTTCCTGGTGTGACGCTTTCCGGTCATAGTAGGCTTTCTGGCCCTCTGCGCTCTTTTGAAGCTGTTGTTGGGCGAAAGCAAAGGTTGATTTCAAATGCTGGTGCAGCTCATCGAGGTACTGATGAGTGGTGCAGGCTGTGATGAGACTGGAGTCCCCTGGCTGATACAACAGGTGCAGTGGCAGTGTCATCTGTCGTCCAGTCATTAGTTCAAAGGGAGACACCTGAGTTGAGTCCTGGGGAGTGGCTCTGAGGGCCATTAACACCAGCGGGAGTTTCACATCCCAGTCCTTCTGGTTGGCAGCCACATACTTTCTCAGCATACTGACCACAGTCCTGTTAGAACGTTCAACTTGGCCAGATGAGATCGGTGAAAAACTGATATGTAGTTGAACGTGGACCCCCAGGAGTTTCCAGATCTGCTGCATAATCTCAGCTGTAAAGTGGGTACCTCTGTCTGAGTTGACACTCATTGGCAGTCCGAATCTGGAGAAGATGTGATTCATCAGAAGGTATGCCGTGGTCTGGGCGGTGTCATTGGCTGCTGGAAGACATTCTACCCATTTTGTGAACTGGCACACGACTGTGAGGAAGTACTTGTTGCCCCTTGTTGACCTTGGCAGAGGTCCTACCCAGTCGATTTGGAGGTCTGACCAGGGGAATGTGACTCTTCTGCGTTGCAGTGGAGCTCTGTGATTCGGATTTGCAGGTTGGAACTGACAGCAAATTAGACAGTCTTTGACATATTCCGCCACGTGTTCTTGCATGCGGGGCCAATACGCTACTTGCTTCAGTGTCTTATAGGTGGCACGGGTACCGTGGTGTCCAGCACATGGCGCATCATGAGCATACATCAGCATCACCCCCCTTAGGCACTGAGGGATCACAAGCCTTGGCGCTGTGTTGTCCTCAGGTGCATACCACAGAATGTTGTGAATGACACGCAGCATGTGCTTGATGTCATGCAGCCGTCTGAGGCACGGGTCGTCAGTGAGATCAGACGGTGTGAGTGGGTGGTTGGAGGGGTCAGAGAGGTGGTTTAGAAAAGTCTTTATGGACGTGTCAGAGGCTTGCATGTCTGCTATGTCGTTGTTTGACATCTGCGGAGTCAGAGTGAGAGGCTGGGAAGCAGGCAGTGCGGCCGGAAAAGTTCGTTTGCTGCGGGTTAGCACTGACACATCAAAGGCTGGTGGTTGGGCTGGAGGTGACCATATGTTACCGTGCAGTGCGCCAGTCTTGGCAAGGGCATCGGTTTGGTCATTTAGGTCCTTGTCGAGGCCCGGTTGCTTGGAGTGGCCTTTCACCTTCTTCCAGTAGACAATCATGTCATGTTGTCTAGTCAGGTCGTCACATGCCTGAAACAAGTGTTGGTGTTTGACAGGCTTGCTGTTTGACGTCTTAAAGCCATTTTGTTTCCACCCTGGAAGGTGGCATGTGAAACTTAGTCTGGCATAGTTCGAGTCTGTGCAGATAAGGAATTCTTTGATGTTATGTGTCGCTGCGATTTGCATAGTTATGAGAATCGCTGCCACCTCAGCATATTGTGATGACTGAGGCCCCAGCTTAAAGTGTTGTGGTGGGCATGGCAGATCATTTACCCATAACACACCCGCACCAGCTTGGCGGATGCCCTCTTGGTTGTAGGAACATCCATCGACGTAAGCTGTGGGCATACCTTGGCACGTGTTGTCATCGAAGTATCTGTGACATGTCTGCTGTTGTGGTTCTTCCACATTAGCCGTTACAGGTGGTGCGTTATCAGTGCAGTTCTGGCAGGCAGCCAGGCCGTTGCCTAGCGCAGATTTGTGGTTCTGGGCATACCGTGCTTCGACATTCCGCCCTTGGAGGGCCATTAACCACGTGGCGATGCGGGAATTGGTGACCACGCCATCGCGGATGCGTTGGCTGTTGAGGAACATGACAGGCTGATGACAAGTCTCTATGATAACTTTCTGAGCTCCAATGTAGTTGGAGAACCGTTGTATGGCCCACACAGTGCAAAGCAGCGCTTTTTCACAGTCTGAGAATTTAGTCTCTGGTGGAAGGAGTGTCTTGCTGGCATACGCTACAACTCTTTTGTCTTGATCGTGTCGTTGGTACAGACCAGCGCTGAGACAGTGGTTGGAGAATCCCGCTTCTAAGTAGAATTCTTTTTGTGGGTCAGGGTAGGCCAGACATGGAGCTGTGCACAGGTGACGTTTCAGCTCATTCATGGCATTGTCCTGGACGGGTGTCCAGACAAAAGGGCAGTCTTTTTTCAGCAGGGCAGTTAGTGGCTTTGCAATGTCTGAGTAGCTTTCTATGAACTGCCGTGAGTAGTTACACACTCCCAGAAAGCTTCGCAGTTCTGAAAGGTTGGTGGGTGGTTTGATGTTTTGAACAGCTTGTATGCGGCTGGACTGTGGTTCGATGCCTTGCGACCCGATCAGCAGTCCCACGTAGTTGACCTTGGTTCGACACCATTGACCTTTGTGGAGGGCGATCTTGGCGCCTGCAGCTGTTAACTGGTTCAAAACATAGTCTATTTCTGCCAGGTGCTCGGTAACTGTTGTGCTCTTCATCAGCACGTCGTCCACATAGATGAGATTTCCTCTCATTCTCGCATCAGGGCATGCTTGTTCAGGAAGATGTTAAACTCAGCGGGTGAGTTGGCATAGCCGAAAGGGCACCTGGTGAAAGTGAATTGTCTGTTACCGAACGTGAAAGCTAGCTTGTGCTGGTCTTCTGGATGTACCGGCAGGGTCCAGAAACCTGAAGCTACGTCGAGCGTAGAGAAGATTGTGGCTCCTCTGATTCTGGGGATCTCCTGCTGCAATTGGGTCATCGGCCATCGTGACAGTGGTACCTGTCGATTCAACTTGCGGTAGTCGATCGTGGGGCGCCACCGGCCATTCGGTTTAATTACCGGCCAGATAGGAGCAGAATAGGTGCTATTGCATGGGCGAATTACACCTTTTTGAAGCATAGAGTCAATAATTTCTTGCACCGGTTCATGTGATGCAATGGGGATCTTGTACTGTCTGACAAAGGTGGGAGGAGCGTCAGGGTGCGTTGGAATGCGCACGGTGTGAAGGTGAGTGAGACCACAGTCTAGAGAGTCTTTGGCAAATGACGCTTTGAATTTGTAAAGGACTTGTCTGAGTCTTTGTCGATCTGCATCCTCTTTGATTGCGTCGGCGTCTTTTAGAATTTGCTGAACTTGAGACTCAAATCCTGGATATGGCTCCTCTGTGGGTGAACCGCTCGTGGTGTTTGCAGGCGTGGGTGCAGCAGGTGTTTCAATCTGGCAGATAGGCTGTTTGGAAACTGTGTACACGGCAAGGTGTTGGTCCTCCGTCAGTTCCGTTCTGCAGACTTGATCTTTGTCCATCGGCATGACTGAGGCGATGGAGATGATTTTGAAGGGCGCTGTGTGCAGTGTTTCGCCTGCGCATCCTTCTGGTATCATTGAAGCTGGAATAGGCCCAATGACAGGTAAAGTCAGTTCAAAATCAGGGAAATCATAGCTCACGAGCCATCCTAGCCGATAGGCTTTTGGAATTGCAATGTCCACTGCTATGCAGTTGTTGAAAAGGATGTAGACTGCACGAGATGACAATTCAGTGAGGGGTGTGGCTTCAAGTGTGAGTCCAAGTTCAACGCATTCGGGTGAAGGTTGAAAGAAACCCAGTGTGTTGTTTAGGGTTTGGCCACGTCGTATGTTGAGCCGAACAGCGACCCCTTTGGTGTACGCAGGTACTACAGTTGCCTGTTCGCTGATTAGAGTGCAAACCTCTGGGATGGTTTGGCCTGACAGAAGATTGTCAGTGTGTGTAGTAACAACAGCTGTTTGTAAAGTCAGTGGGGCCCAAAGTACCTCATTAATAAAATCCACATGCGCCTGGAGGCGAATCAGAATGTCTGCTCCAATGTAAACATCGTGGGGCAGGTCCGGAAGGATCAAGAAGTAATGAGTCAGGCACCGATGGTTCCAGTTCAAGTTCAAAGCACAGATACCTTTTGCAGTCACCAGGTTTAATGGGCATGAGTTCAAAGGGAAACGTGTGCGTTTGCTTGCAGAAGGAAGGTCTGGTGTGACTTTAATTAGCTCGTTGAAAAGTGACAGACTGATAGCACAATTGTCGGCCCATAGGGCGAGTACAATGTCAGTAGTGGTTACACCATTCAGCTGCAGGTCGGTGGTGACCTTGGGGCAGAAGGACTCAGAGTCTTTGGGGAGTTGAAAAGTGCAGAGTAACGAACTTGAATCTCGCTCAGGTGCAGAGCCTGTGTTCCCATGGCTGGCGGTGACAGTTCCCGTGACCTGACAGTCTGGCTCAGTTGACCTGGGTGGCTGACAGGGGAGAGGTTCTCGCACTTGAGCCCAAATCTTCAGTTGTCTGAAGTCCAGCAGGGGCTCGAAGCGATCTAGTAGATCTTTGCCGATGAGAAGGGGAAACGTGTTCATCTGTGAAATGTACACGGGGTGTATCAAGCTCATGTGACCAAGGGTTAAGTGAAGGGGAGCTATTTGTTCAAGCCGGATGTCAGTTTGGCTGTAAGATCGCACATTCAGCTCACAATTCTGAGATTTCAGAGTTCTGTTCTGTCTGTTAGCTTCAAAACTGAGTCTTTCAAAGAGTTCAGCTGATATCAAAGTGAGGTCCGATCCGGTGTCGACCAGAGCTTCGAGCCTCACCACATTTTCCAATGTGATAGAGAGATAAAGTTTGCGTGCTAGTCCTTTTTCGACCAGGTTCCCTAGGAGTTTTAATGTGGGGGCTTGTGTGGCGATCGATAAACAGTTAGGGTCAGTGTCTTGGGATTCGTTGGGGAGACACACGACCAGAACAGCACTTTCTGGTATCTCTGGGGTTTTCTCACTGGTATGCTGTGTTGGATTGTCCGCTTCTGGATGTGCGGTTGTTGACAGCAGTGAGTGGGTGTCACTGTCACTTGGTGTTATGACAGTTGGTTCTGTGGTCTGTGTCAGGAGAACAGTGTTCGTGGTGCTTGGTTCAGTAGGAGGGCTGTCAGGAAGGGTTTTAATCCTTACCCTGAGTCACGCAGAGTCTGGCTTGTCCTCTTTGTCAGTTTTCTTTTGAAGAAGCCCTTTTAGGATCTTCAGGATCTCTGCGGTCTCTGACGTGGACTCACTGTTTTCTTTTGCAGCAGGCTTGGATTTGGGCTTGGATCTGTTAGAGGCCTGCCGAGAGGGAGTTCGCTGCGGGCTGTCTGGACTGGACGTTCTTGTCGCTGGAGTCCGGCTCTGTCTGGGCCGTCGGCTGGTTTCCCAGGTGGCCCCCCCTTTTTGGGTGTGGGGGTGCCGTGGGCTGCTGTATGATCTTTCAGGGCGCTCGCCCTGATGCTTAGGACGAGCACCCTCGTAGCTGCGTCGCCCTCTGCTGGCCTGAAACGGTCTTGGCTCGTTATTAGAAAGTCTGTTAGGGTGGTGTCGTGTGGTGCCCTCTAGTGACAGCTCTGGATGCTGATCAGTGATAGGGCAGATAGAGGGAGTTTTTACAGTCTTTTCAGAAACAATTTTCTGCTTGATAAACGCCTTGTGGGCGAGGTCCCTCAGTTGCTGGGTAGACATTGTGCGAGGACAGGCCAGGACCCCTAAGTGATGGCTCACAGTGGGATGCAGGTTGCGGAGAAACAAAGTTCTGAAGTTAAAGTCCTCCTCCATCCCGGGATCATTCCGTGCCCCGAAGTATGCTTGTCGGAGGCGAGTGTAAAAGGCCTGCGGCGTTTCCAGTCTTGCCTGCTTGAGGCTCATCGCAGTGATGAGTCCTTGATCGGTGTCTGGATCAGAGAATTCCCTGATGAACGCCTGTCGCAGCTGTTGGTAATCCGCTTTGACGGTATCTGGTTGGCGATCCAGAAAACTGCGTACATCCCGACTCGAAGTAATCCGAAGCAGGTATAATCTGTCCCACGGGGTAACATGGGGAACAGTGTATAAGTGGAAGTCAATGTCTTTCAAGTAGGCGTGCACATCGTGGCCTCCAGCAGGATTTGGCGTGAAAGTAGGAATGTTCCTAGCAAGCTTGTCAAGTTCTTTAAAGGCCATGCCGTGGTAAGTGGCAAGGGTTGGCTGTGACGCACCTCCTTTTCCTGAGGGCGAGGGCTCTTGCAGGCTGTCCATTGATGTCTGGGACGGTGGATGTCCGTCTTCTTTCACCGTTCTGTGTTCTTGGCTGAAGTGTGCAGACTGACCGGTCAGGGAGAACTTGGTAGTGTGTGTCTCCCTTTCCCGGTCACTCTGAAGTTTATAAGAGTGTTTTAACTCACGGTGGACAGCGTCGAGCTCATCTTTATAAAGTTCTTTTTGCTGGATAAGTTCATTAATTTCAGCTCTAGCCGCCTTTAAGTGTTTCTCACAGGCTTTGGCTTTGGCGTCTCTTTCTTTTAGTTCATTGTTTGCTCTCTCAAGGAGAGCTTCACCTTGTTGCAGTTTTTCGGTGAGTGTCTCTCTGGCTTTTCTCTCTTTCAGTTCCTTTTGGTCGGTGTCTAGACGAAGGTTTTCCAGAGCAGTTTGAAGTTCTTCTACTTCCTTCCGTGACTCTGGGTCCGTTTCCTCCTCGTCCTGCTCCTCGTTCTCGAGTAGTAGCTGGTCTAGCCGACTTTGGGTCTTTGCTTGGTCGCGCCGGGCCTCCTCCGCTTGGAGACGTAGAGTTGCCGTCTCCTGTTCCAGGTCGATGGCGTGTCTCTCGTGAAGGCGGGCTTGTGCGACGAGTGTGTGGGCCAGGTTTCCCACGATTCGGGCCCATTCTTTGTGGCTGTAGCTTTGGGTTGGATCGTGCCTCATCAGCAGGTCCAGGTCGGTGTCCAGCTGCGCCTGGTTCCGGGGCTCGGAGTCGCCGGTATCCTCGGGCAGGACGGTGGCTGTCATGGCCTTCAGCCATGTCTCAAGGCTGTCCCAGTGGGCTGCGGGGCTGGGAGACCGGGACATGCTGGCTTACTGCAGGCGAGAGGAGCACAACACACACAAACACAAACAGACCAAATGCAAATTTGTTCTACAATTTATGCGCTTATACCCTTAATACGGCGATGCCGTTTACGGTACTTTGACTAACTGATGCAGACAGTTAGGTAGGGACAAATTGTTTAGGTCAGCGCAGGGCCTAAATCAAGATTTTGACAGGACCGGAGCCTAGTAGGTCACGGTTGGTGCTAACGGCTCGGCTGTCAGTCTGTTATTTAGCTCTCCTGGGGTGTCTCTGTAGGCTCTGTCTCTGGTGACCTGGAAGGCACAGTTCACACAGAACAGAGAGAAGTAACAGAAGAATAGCAAGAAAAACTTAAAGTGAGATTTAGATAATGGGAATTAATGGATCTGTTAAGACAGAGTAAACGATAGTACAGAAATGGTTACGGGGACTAAGAGGGCTTGAGCCGACTATGTGTGGTTTTCTGAGAAAAAGGGGTGGACACTCTTAAATGTCACGGGAGGATATCTAATATTCTTGTGGTTTATACTAAGTGGATGTCTTTGCTTTACCTTAATTTAGCTTGTCTGGGGTGACCTGAAATCACACTAGCGGGAGCCAGCGTCGAGGACAATCTTTCCGTCGCTCCAAGCACTTAACCGAGATGTCCACGGCCTCTCCTGTGCGTCAACCACCGTGCGCCCTCTCAAACAACATAGACTTTAACACAACTGGCACGCCCGGGAGGTCACCTGCTTACGACACTGCAAAGGGGACTTTTCCCCAGAACCCTCTTTCGAGTGGCCCCCTATTAGGCCCTGGTTTGTGTACTAGGTCCGAAATTGCCTTGTGTCTTATCGCGTGGTGAGCCTCCCCTTATTGGGAGCGCCAAATTGCTGATGTCTTATTGCGTGCCGCACCAATGGAGAGACAGGGAGGTCCGCAACTCACCCACAGCAAGCGTTGGTTACGCCGGTCAGACGACCCCGCCCACTGGACACCAACCAGATATGACGGTCAGATCACACCAGCGCAAGAGAAATCTACCTGTAGATAACAAATGTGATAGAGAAAGGTGACTCTAGAATTACTTCAAAGCTTACTTTGTCTAAAACAAAATTGAGTATCTGTATGTGTAGAAAATACAAAACCTTGTTACCTAATGGGAGAGAGAGAAGCAGAGAGGGAATTGTGACACTGTTAGTTGTCAGAATAACCTACGGAGAAGGGTCAGTGAGTAAGGCAGGATAAACACAGGAGTAAGTAGGCTGTAGTGGCGGTTTTGGGCCACAAGAGGGGGTACTTTCCAGTGGTTAGCCGGCTAGGGAAACAACTTAATTGGAATTGTAAGTCAACTGGTTTGAATTCAATTCAAATAAGCATAGACGGTGATGTTGAATAACACCTAAGATAGTGTGGGTACCGTCGTGATAGAAATATCACTTAAGAGACGGCAGGGTTGAGTGCGAAAAAGAGAGAGAGAGAAAAAAAAATTAATAAAAAAAAATTATATATTTTTTTTTTTTTTGGAAGAGAAAAATTAATTAATTTTTTTTTTCTTAAAAAAAAAAAAAAATTAAATAAAAAAAAAAAAAAAAAAAAAAAAAAAAAAAAAAAAAAAATTAATAAAAAAACAATTATTAATTAAATTTTTTTGGAAAGACGATTAATAAGAGTTATCAATTTATTAAAACAAATTATCAAACTCATTAATTTATCGAGAAGGAAAAAGGTAAAGAATTTAATAAGATTTATTGATTTATCTGAGGGACAATCAATAACCTTATCCGGACAGAAAACGAAATCAAGTAGAATTATTCGTAACCTAATTCATAAAGTGAAGTGAGAATTTAATTCAGTTTTACCTTCAAAGTTTTCTTTAGACCAATCTGAATGAGACTCTGAAAATTAACGGATGGATTACTTCTAATGCTAATCACGACTGCTGTAAGGTAATCAGTGACAGCCTTAGAACAACCCAACTGAAAATAGGCTGGAATCTCAAACAGAAATCGAGAATTACAAAGAGCTGACTCAGCGTTGAAGGCCACAAGGGGCGTTCCCCGTGAGTCACTTCCTGTGAAGAACTACAACTGACTTAGAAAGGAAAAATTCAGGAGAGAGTGACCTTATCTGGAGCGTCCACACGGTGGCGCTGTTACGCTCACGTCGAAGAAGAGGGTGTGGCGGTGATTTGAGACTGAGGCGCAAGGCTGCGCTCTAGTGTTCAGCAACAGAATCACAACCACACGCTTCAATTGTACCTTTTCAGGGCACGCGCAGAATCCTATATACTGCAAATAATTTAGATTCAGGCGGATTTACAGTGCTATGTTCCACGGGTTTAGTAAAGCAGATTTAATTCACTGCACTTACATAACAATACCAACAGGAATTGACGTCTGTGGTTTAACTCTCAATACATTTATCATTTAGCACTTTAATGATTTAAAATGTTTTGGTTTAACGTTTGGTTAGCTCAGCCAAAGTTGAAACCAGGAGTTTTCGTTAATCTAACGATTATATATATCAGGCCTTTCAGGTTGAAACAGGAGCATCGCTGTATTCAATTCCTCTATCGCACTGCTCAAAAGATTCTCGTTTTGAAAACAGGCTGATCAAAGAAAATATCTTAACATGTAAACGTCTTTACAGAGGTAATATCTCTTTTGTTGCGAACTACAGTTTACATTCAATACTTTAACCGTGAATATCAGTATTACGAACTGTAATTCATTTTAGCAATTACAACGATTACACGCTTAGGTGAATTTAGCAGTTTGTAATGTGCTCAGCTGAAACTTGGCTTTCAGCTTGCAACATGCGCGGCGCGCGGCGCGCTCGCGTTTCTTACTCAAAACACAGCAAAAAACACAATATTGCCACTGCATTAATTGCTCACACAACAAAGCTTAAAATATTGCCTATCAATTCTCCACCAAAATTCTGTAGGGTTTCCGGCCCATAAGCTCTTTATCAATTTTAAGTTTGGGGATAGATATTCAATAACTATTAATCTATGATCAACAAATTATTGAATACAGTTTGAACCGGGTCCTTACGTTAATAAATTCCCCACAAAGGGGTGTACAGCGTACCCGTCTGTTCAGGGTAAGTATATAACAATTAAACACAACGAATTATGGTTAATTATTAATATACATCCTACACAGAGGAATGGCTGATCTTCAACAATACCAAAGCATTTGACCCCTCCTCGCTCATTCACACGTCCGCCGTGTATTTAGGCTAAAAGGGTACAAATGACTTATGGTCTATTTTAGCTTAAATTAACTGACAATGTTTTGTGCACTTAAACGATTATCAGATTGTAGCTAGGATCTTTTATATTAAAGAGGCTTTGTTATACGAGCAACAACCACAGAGTCAATAAAGTATAAAATGAGGTTTAATGAATGAACTAGACTACATGTAACAGGATATAGATTAAACAAAATGAAATAAAACAATAAGAAAAGAAAACACAAGGAAAATACAATTACTAGCACAGTTTAGAGTAAACCCTTTAGAGACAGCCACAGGAGATATACTTTACAACGTCTAAAATTTGGTTTGAACAAGTTTTGCATTCAGACCTGTAAGTTCTTGGTGTGCGGGCGGCGTCCAGAGAGATGGAGGGGGTTTCTTTGACTCCAAGCGGGGTTGATTCGCGGGAGATTCAAACGTTCTGTATGCGTGAAGAGAGTCTTTTCACCGGAGTGCTGACAAGACTTACGAAACGCACGTGGAAGTCTCAGTCGGGAGACGAGAACACTAAGAACAGACT
The DNA here is from genome assembly GCA_036326025.1 of Chrosomus eos. NCBI lineage: Eukaryota > Metazoa > Chordata > Actinopteri > Cypriniformes > Leuciscidae > Chrosomus > Chrosomus eos. The sequence continues at coordinate 151,011 of JAZAVI010000181.1, read as the reverse complement.
GGCTATGCGCAAAATGAAACGAAGTTAAAGTAAAAACAGGAACATTAAAATAAAATACGAAGATTACAAAGAATACACAGGAACAGGATACACACGGACAGAGAGAGCGATTGTCTCTGTGTTGGAGAATTTAAAGATGAGCTGGGCACGCCTGGGTAAGGCGCGCCGGCCAATGATAATGGCCCATCTCGAGGAGCGCGTACGCCCCCTGAGTGGGTGTTGTTCGGAGTCAATTTGCAACTTTATGATCAAGAAGAAATTAAGCTTGCTTTGGGAAATGGGATTATACATGTGATTATACATTTCACAATATTGATATACAGCTTAATGGATAGATCAGATTAAAAGGGTCACAACCGTATCAAGCATCATACGTTAAAAACATACACGTGCAGAATTACATCTCAAAGCGTATTTTCAGGCACTTATAAGTATTTTACATTCATGAAAACATTCGTAATACAAGTTTGCACATTTACAGTTCGTCTACATGTACTTTAACACACTGAAGATATTTTAGTAATGACTTAGGATGTAAAAGTCCTACGTTTAGAGTTTCCTGCGTGTGTAAGTATGTGCGTAGGTGTATGTGCGTGAATGTGTATTGCTCTCGGCGGGAAACAGACAAAGCAACGTATGTTCTGCGCTTTCCCCCCCCCCCCCCCTCGTTTCCGTCCGGGGTGGGGAGAAGAAGGCCTGTTTGTTGTCTCAAGTGAAAGAAACCGCTGTTTGGGGAACACTTAAGACAATTTGTCAGCGTAGATGACACCTTTAGGGTGTACTCTCTAGACGTGAAGACGCCAGTTCGGGAGATAGAGGTTCCGAGGGCTGACCACATGGCCTTTTAGGAATGTCTGTTAAAGTTAGGTCCCTTTGTTCTGGATTTAAATTGGTTGCGAGTTCGTGACTCAATAAAAGAGAATTAATGAAAGCTCCCGAGTCTCTACATATTATTGTAGCAGAGTTTGTGCTGAATACAGCAAATTTATATGTTGGCAAATGGTATGTTTTAAGTAGCTGAAATAAGCACAAATGTCAGGGCATATCAAAACACCTCAAGGGCCCCAAAACAGCTCAGACCTCTTAGGGTTAAGACACTTATCTCACAGCTGGGGCATATTCCAAGAATCCGGGGCAGATCCCTTGAAGTGGGGACTTTGGAGTGAGCAGGGGAGTTGCATGCTGTTATGTAGCAGTATAGAATGCACTTGGTAAAGGGGGCAATGAAAGACAATGTAATTTCCCCATTATTTTCACAAATGTGTCCATAAGCTGAAAAGCTGACAGAAATGTCATATTATTGCTGTTAACATAACTGTTGCAGATAAATATACATTTATATAAAAAAGGTTTTAAAATATGCGTTATATATGTGTATTTCGCTGCTCTCAACTTTAAAATTTGCTGTCTCATCTTTGAACCTTACATTTTGGAACACCCCTACAAATGGAGCCCCCCTCCCAAAGTGCCCATCAAAGGAGGAAAAACGCCTTGTGGAATTTGCCATTATTCTTTGCAAAGTATTGTTTTCCCTTGGCTGACATAACTGAGCATGTTATTGTTATTTTGTCTTGCCTTTGTTTGACCCTGGACTTTTTATCCTGTTTTGAATCTTTGCTGCCGGCCTATTGTTTCTGCCATATTTACCTAGACATTCCCAGTGATTGCTTGCTGCCTGCCCTGACCTCTTGCCTATTTTGTGACTACGTCTCTGTTTTGCCTTAGATATTGTTATTGCCAATGATTGACCTCTGCAGTATTTCTGCTTTTACTATTAATAAAGCCCCACATGGATCCCAGCTCCATTGACTCAGGGGATTAAAAAGCATCATTGCATCAAAAAATCATTAAAAAAAAATAATAATTTAAGTTTTTTGGTAAAAAATATATTTATTTTTTGCAAGAACCCTTGCAAAATTACTTTAAATAGATTAAGAAAGCCACCACTACTGGTCACATCTATGGTTTGTTTAGATCCAGTGACGTTGTGTCCTACCACTGCTCCCCTGGTGAACCATGATATATATAATTACAACCACCACTTCAGCATTTGTCCACGTGATATTGCGGAAACCGAGGATATTGCATCATTGACAGGCGACTTTTTTTTACGGGACGGGCCGTTATTTAAAATTGGAATTTCTCTGAAATAAAAAATCTTTGTGGACTTTTGGGATATTGTAAGTACACACCTGCAGGAAATATATCAAAATGTGCAAGTGATTTTTGGATATTTTATTACAAAAATCTTACATATTGTAGCTTTAAGTAGCTGCCTGTTCAAGGAGTGCTGAAATCAATTAATCACCATTAAAGTAATTTTGACATTTAGCTGAGGACGTAAATTAAATGCAATTCTCATATCCTTGCTTGATGTTGAATGAGACGGCCTGTGATTCAGTGTCAACATTGTGACAACGCTGTAACAACCTTCACCACACAATAGTTATAGCAACCTTTTGGCCATGTTGTTAAAACGTTGTTAGAAGGTTGGGTACGTTGTGCTAACGATCTGTCTTTGCTAGGTTGCCGCTCTTTCTTATTGGTTTTTGATTTTGAAATTAGCTAATGATCAATAAAATGCAGCTCATATCTGTTGCTTTCGGTGATGAGAACTCCATTAAATTTGCATATAGCGCGGGAATTGAAGATCGGATTTATATCTGTTTTGCGAAAACACTTTTATGTGACCAGGTGTAAATGGAATTTTTTTGATAAATCAGATAGCTATCCGATCTGAGAAAACGCATGAAGTGTCCAGGTGTAAACAGGCCCAAAGATTTCACTGATCACATTTTAACTGGCTAACACTCTAATTGTGATGAAGTCAAATCTGACTTACCTGAAGTGAATCTGGATTACAAACAGCAAATGAAGGTTCTCTGCTGAATATCATACATCAGTAATGTCTTGAATCCTTAAAGGGGTCATATAAATGCCATTTTTGTACAAGTTAATATGAATCTTTAGGGTCTAAATGAAAACTTTGTAATATACTTTTATTAAAAATTCTCATTAGTATTGTAAGAAAACACTCATTTTACCTGCTCAAAAACAGCTCTGTTTTCAGCACGCCGTTTAAGTGTATGTGCCTTTAAATGATAATGAGCTTCGCTGACTCCGCCCCTCTGTTCTGTGGGCGCTTTGACACAACGCACGTGGAGTGTTGACTTGACAACAGTTCAGGGTTTATTATGGCAGCGGGATTCTCTCTGAGGACACATTTTGTGCAACCATATCAGTTTGAACCGGAGTCGGACCCGAAACAAGATGACGCCCCGAAGAAAGGCTCGAACAGGACGAGAATGGTTGGTTAACAATGTCACTTTGGTCTATTTTTGTATGTACTGGCAGGGTAACGTTAGAGTTGTGAGATACAAACGCTATGTGTTTAACGTTACTTTAAGTTATAGGTTAGTTCGTTGACAGATTTATGTTGAAAAACTTTTTTTTTTGTAAATGTAGGCTTGTCAGTGATGCGTGACGTTATCTCAGTGTTAGGTACAACTATCGTGACTGAAACTGACTTGAGGTCATGTCAGTAATGATTCTAGCAGTAGTTGAAGGATACCTAAGAATTTGTTGTATGTTTATGTTTAGTGCAGTATGAAAATGTTTTAAAACTTTTAAGTACATCTATAGTATTGTAACTGCATTGATATTCCTGTTAATATTCCTGTTACGTTAACTGTAACACCTGCGTACACAGTTTTTAATAACACAATAACTATAACGCGTTTTTCATTATAAACGTGGGATTATGAATTATATTGAGAATGTGTAACATTACATAGAATAGCCTACATGCCGTAACGCACCCTGAGTGTAAACATTAGCCACAATCATCGTGAAGCGTGCAATAAGGGATTTGCAAAGATTAATATAAAGGTGACTGAAACGTTACACTCACTTCTTCTGGAGGTCCAGCAGGAACACGAATAGTTGGTACCGATTCCTTTTTCAGTAGCAGCTTCTTAGCAAAACCTGATTTATATTGACCCTCGTTTAAAAAGCAGTCTGGTGAGAAATGATTCACGCAAACATGAGCGCATTGACGTTGCTCGTCGGAAATATTCCCTTCATAAACAAAACTCAGCCACTGCGTCTTCAGCGGTTCGGATTTAGGAACATTAAAATGACTGCTGTGTTCCTTATTACACCCAAGAACAGAACACCACAATCGCTTAGGCGCCATTCTGCTCCAGTGTATCAACAATGAAGAACTATGATTGACATCTCACTCACGAGCGAGGGCGGGTCTGTGTTGAAACACTGCTGTCAATCAACAGTCGTGGGAGGGGCGTGCGATTTGAGGCAGGGGAAAACATATAAGGAGATTAAAACAAAACCACTGGATGGATTTTTATCATTATATGATGGCTGTGTACAGGCACTGCCAACACACATTTCAGTACAATCAACTTGTAAAAGTGCATGTACCATTATATGACCCCTTTAAATCACCTGAGTGATGAAAGCCATTGTAACTGCACACGTGTGTTATTCTGCTACAGTATATGGTAAACTGTGTAAGTCTGTGTCTTAAATACTAGTACTTATTTTATGCAAATGTACATGTCAGCCAATCAGAGGTGTTCTGTAGGTTACTGCCTTCCGGTAAATCACATGACATTAAGGAAATTTAATGTCTTAAGACTTTTGAAAACTGAAATTTGTAACCTAGATATTTTTCTTCAAAACAATGTGAAAATCTTCCTGCCCACTCAAATATTTAAAGCAGCCATGTTGTCAAATCAGTCAAACGTTTTCTGAAAATACCCGAAATGGCTGAAAAAGAAGAAACTTAACAAATATGTTAAGGGCCAAGAGTCGAACTTAAGTAAAGTAAAGTAAAGTAAAGTAAAGTAAAGTAAAGTAAAGTAAAGTAAAGTAAAGTAAACGCTGATAACCATGATGGTAACTTCAAATGAAACAATCATTCATCAACATCTATAACTCTATTAGTTCTCAATAAGAACTGCTGTAAAAGTCTGACAGAAATAAAGCCAATCTGGTTAATAATAAGGGAAGTTTATGCTGTTTGTGGAGTTGTTTAACCCTCCTCTGCTGAGATCTTGAGAGATTTAATGTCTTCTTTTCTCTTCAGTTGATTTCATCTGCTGTGCCTGACGAAAGTTGTAGTTTGTGTTTTTATTTCTCTTTCTTTCAGTGCTTGTTCACAGCAGGTGTTTGATTTAAATATTTATTCAGGAACATCATACTGACCTTTTAATAACATTCTATTAACATTCAGGAAACTCGACATGTTTATGGTCCTGGAATGTTGAATTTTAAATAAAAAATTAAGTTGAAAGAACGTTCAAGGAATATCATACCTTTTAAAACACATTCCTCTAACGTCAAGAAAACTGGACATTTTTTAAATTCCCAGAATCAACACTGAATATTTGGATAATTTTCTTATAACAAAAATCTGTTAGCATGGGAAAGGGTTAACACCAGAGGTGGGAAATCCAGGGCCCAATGAGTAGAAGTCCTGCCATATGTTTATTCCACCCATAAACTCAGTCAGCTGATTTCACTAATTAGTTCTCTCTCCTGTCTGAATTAGCAAATCCAGGTGATTGGAACAAAATACTGAGGAGGACTTTTACTTTCTGAACCTGGACTTTACACCTCTTGCCACATGACAGCCAAGAGCAAAGAAATAAACCCGAACTGGACCTTATCGTAGCCAGAGGTGGGAAATCCAGGGCCCAATGAGTAGAAGTCCTGCCATATGTTTATTCCACCCATAAACTCAGTCAGCTGATTCCACTAATTAGTTCTCTCTCCTGTCTGAATTAGCAAATCCAGGTGATTGGAACAAAATACTGAGGAGGACTTTTACTTTCTGAACCTGGACTTTACACCTCTGCATAGCAATGCCACATGACAGCCAAGTGCAAAGAAATAAACCCGAACTGAACCTTATCGTAGCCAAAAATCTGTGTATATTAAATATGAAGTAATTTCAGCCACAACCTCAGATGAAATCCAAGAGAAAAGAAGACATTAAATCTGTGAAGATCTCAGCAGAGGAGGATAAACAACTCCACAAACAGCATTACTAACCAGACTGACTTTATTTCTGACGTCTACAAAAGTTTTATTGAGAATTAACAGAGGTTTAACTCTAATGCGTTTCATTTGAAGTCACCATATCAGTGATTAGTGTTTCCATTAGTTGGGCTCTTAACTCTTATTATATCTTTAGTCTTTTTTTGCCTGCTGTGACAGTGTGTTAGTCAAACACATTTGCAGCAGCAAAAAAGCTAAAGTGAAGTGAGATCAGGTGATCATGGTTAGCTGTTGATGGATTTATAATCATCATGAAACAGACTGATTCACTGAGGTACTTTCATTTAACAATTATGTTGTGCCACAAATATATTCACATCACAAACTACGTGTTACTGCAGCATGAGATAGCAATCATTTTAAATCTTTTAACAAACTTGAAATACAAAGTTGGTCTATGCAGACACACACAGATATCACCAATCAGCGTATGGATCTCAACAATGGTGACAATCACAAATATTTAGATAAACAGAATAATTCAGAACATCACTGAAAAGCTACTAATTCACAACAAAAACAACAGCAAAAAATAAAAGCAAATATTTAGAATCAAACTATATAATAGGACAATTCAGCTTTTTTATTCATGTTGCAATGCATGCTGGGAGTTTTGTACTATGCTGGTACCCAGCATGCATTGCAGCAAAGTAATTTTGATTGTCACCATTGTTGAGATTCATACACTGATTGTTGATGTCTGTGTGTGTCACTGTAAACTATTTTTTTCGTGCTCATGTTTGTTAATGTCTTCTAACTTATTGTTATAATATTGCTGGATCTCATGATGCAGTAACACAGGGTTTGTGTTGTGAAAAATTATTGTGCCAACATAATTGGTAGACTAAAATACCTCAGTGAAACAGGTTGTTTCATGATGATTATAAAGCCATCAACAGGAAACCATCATCACCTGACCTCGTTTCACTTTAGCTTTCTTTGCTGCTGCAAATGTGTTTGACAAACACACTGTCTCAGCAGACAAAAAATATAATAAGAGTTAAGAGCCCAACTAATGGAAACACTAATCACTGATATGGTGACTTCAAACGCATTAGAGTTAAACCTCTGTTAATTCTCAATAAAACTTCTGTAGACGTCTGACAGAAATAAAGTCAATCTGGATAGTAATAAGTGAAGCTCTTAATGCTGTTTGTGGAGTTGTTTATTCCTCCTCTGCTAAGATCTTCAAAGATTTAATGTCTTCTTTTCTCTAAGATTTCATCTGAGGCTGTGGCTGAAATTACTCTTTTGGCTACGATAAGGTCCAGTTCGGGTTTATTTCTTTGCTCTTGGCTGTCATGTGGCAAGAGGTGTAAAATCCAGGTTCAGAAAGTAAAAGTCCTCCTCAGTATTTTGTTCCAATCACCTGGATTTGCTAATTCAGACAGGAGAGAGAACTAATTAGTGAAATCAGCTGACTGAGTTTATGGGTGGAATAAACATATGGCAGGACTTCTACTCATTGGGCCCTGGATTTCCCACCTCTGCTGAATTCCTCATTATTATAGCTCCACAGGCCCCTTTTCTACCGCTTTTCTGATGTGCGTCTGAGATCAACTCGTTTTGGTGCGGTCTCTTTAAATCCAGCTCGCAGAGGTGACACTCGGTTCAACTCCACCCTGTTCGGCCATTATTGTAGTTTGATAGCAGAGATACGATTATCTAGCTGCACAGAAACTTTTTATTCACACGTTATTAACAAAATGTCAACAACAGAAGACTTGTCCATCAAGCCTTATGTTCGAGTCGGAGCGAGATGACAATAAAGACGACGAACCTGCAGAACAACGTCTGCATATGGATGTATCACATTGGTGTGTTAGCACCACTGTATTCACAGTAAGTTCTCCATCCATGCCCACTACTACAATACTGCATGATTTACGACTATTTAATACTCATAAAACAAAATATAAGTTATATTATAAACAATTAGAGAAAAGTCGATTACTTCTCTTGTTAAAACAAGCACACAAATAAGACATCTGCTAAACCATGACCACCGTGTGTTTTAAGAAATTAGTACTTTATTTTTAGTAACGTTATTTACAGCTTACCGAAGTGCTCTGTTCGTCGTCTCCAAAGATAGAAGGAACTGACCCCTCAATCAGACGAAGTCTATCGGAAAAATCCTTCTTTATACTGGCGTAGGTTGCTGAAGTAACGTTAGTTATCCTTGAAGCTTCGCACACACAAACATGACTTTACCCACAGATATGGGTACATTTCCGTGAAAAATAAAACTCAAACAGGCGCTTCAAAGAGGTTCTGATGCTGGGAGACGGTGTAATGAAGCGTGTGGGTTACTACATCCAACAACCGAACATTTTGACGTACCCTCTCGTAACTTCTGCATCCTTGAACTTGGACTACAAAATCGCAGCGAGAAATACAAATGGCGGATTGCTCAAAGTGTTTGGCCGGAAGTCGATGTCCTTATTTGGCAGTTCCGCTGCAAATACTGTGACGTGATAGTTAACAAAACGTCATAGATTACAGAAACCAGTTGAAAAATGTGACCAAAACAGAATATAAAGATATCAACGAAGTTCCTGAAGAGACTAATTTCAACTTTTCTGTACTTATAAACACTCCAAATATACAACAAAAGGCATTTAAGGGCTAAAAAAGTAGATTTAGCATGATATGTCCCCTTTAAGTGTATTCACACAGAATTCAGACGGTGTGTAATAAACCTTTTTCATAAGCTCCGACATCCTGTCGTTTCAACCTCTGCAAAAGAATAACGCTGACAAAAGGATTGAATCAATATTTTATTTAAAAAACGATACAATGACGTAACACTCAGTAATAATTAATACAGGATAGATAATACATAAGTAAAAATGAATATAATGGTATTAGTACTCTAACTAAATTTAATACATAAGTAAAATGGATATAATGGTATTAGTACTCTAAATTTAATACATAAGTAAAATGGATATAATGGTATTACTCTAACTAAATTAATGGTTAGTAAAAAAAGGTATTAATAACGTCACTGATAGTCTTAACCAAAAAATAGTCACGACAAGCCATCATGTTTTTGTCTAGGATATAATTGATAAACATTTCGACCATTTTGGCGACGATGTTAATAATTTCGACAATTTTGACGGCATCGTTTTCATCATCAGAGTCATATTGTTTTGAGCTTGTTGTCAACTCAGTAGATGCATCCGATACATACGTACACATGCACAACACATCTGTGATTCCGATCTCATTGCATGGTTCGCACATCATATCTAGAACTTCTTTTAGGGCGGTTCGGACCCATTAAAGGGATACTCTACTAGTTTTTCATATTAAACTATGTTATTCCCTTAACTAAGACGAGTTGATACATACCTCTCTCGTCTCAGTGTGTGCACTAAATCGCTGTCTTGCGGCGAAACTTTGTTAGATCTTATCTCAGCCCTGTTCATTCAATACGGGCCAAGCAGAGAAGCGACCAAACACCTCCACGTTTTCCCTATTTAAATACAGTTACTAGAGTAGTGTAACTCGACCAAGAACGGCGACACAAAATAAAACGTTGCGCTTTTCTAAGCGTGTAAAATGGATAACTATATTGTATTGTATCTCATTTCAACGGGAGCGGGCTTTTCACGAGAGATGATATTACTGCGCCGAGTTGAAGTGCTCCCAAGCACTTGCTATGGTATTCTGCCATACAGTAAGTAGAAAAACTACTTACTAATCTTGTTGATGTTTAGTGTTGAATAAACTTGAATACATTTTAAAACTAATTTATGTGTGGTTTTATTATAATCCTTATATGACTTGTTTTATAATGATACAGTTGAGTAAATAGATCATACTTTCGTTTGTTTTACATTTATTTTTTATGTTCTGTGAATGGTTTAAATTGTTTGAAGTTGGTGCAGACGGCTCCACAGAATGGACACTGAACCCAACAGCACTGAGAGAAGTGATCAAACAGAAGCTCTTCTGGTCTGAACTTGAGGTCTAGTTTTTTATTAAATACATTCACATTGGATGTACTGCTGATGTCTGATATTATAGCAGGAAGTTCATTTCTTATCACATCTTTTAGGAGATTGAAATCATCAACATCATCATGTTTCACTCCACTGAGGTCTTTTTCAGAGAAGATCAGCTCATCTGAGAACTGCTGTGTGAAACTCTTCAACCACAAATCAACATCTCCTCTGTCCTCTTGAACATGTTTAGTAGATTCATGTGCAGCTTCTATGATCTTCTGCTGCAGGAGTTTAATGTTCTCCTTCATCTTGGGTAAAACACTGACACTGAACTTATCAGTGATGTACCGACTGACTTCATCTCTGATGAAACTCTTGAAGTAATCTCTGGGAGTTTTAATGTATTTCATGTATTTGCCAAAATCCTCCTCTTCTGCCAGTGTCTTCAGGATGTGTTTCTCCAGTTTTGATCTGTTTCCATTCAGTGATTCACAGTTTGATCTCATTTCACCAGCCAGATCTCTGGCAGTTTTCTTGTAGACACTCTGCTCAATGGGCTCTTTAAGTTTCTGACAGATGATCTCACCAAAAATGGCAGTTGATGTGGCTCCATTTAAATATTTTTTAAAAATACTATAGTACTCTTCTCTCTTCTTCTCAACATATATTACAGGATCATTGGCTTCCCTGAACAGTCTGTGTTGGTCAGTGATAATCTCGTTTGCTCTCTTACAGATAGAAAGAACCAAATCCATGAAGAATTCATTCTTAAACACATATTGCACAGATTCATCATCATGTTGCATTACTCTTGCCTTGATGTAATCTATGAGCTGTTGAATGTAGCTGATGTTGTAGCCCATCTTTGATATTGTAAATGACTTAGTTGTTTTGTCTGTCTGCTGAGAAACATCCGTGACAAACATTCTTATTTGGTCTTCATCCTCTTTAGACAGAATGTAACCAAGCTTCTTCTTAGCTGATCTGTATAAATGTGTTAAAATTTCACTGGATTGCTTTACCTTTACATATTCTGAATAATTTGACACTTTAAAGATATCGCTCATCTCCCTCGAATGGTCTACAGAGAGACGTCCTTCACATGTGTCATTTAGGATCTTTCTCACATCTCTCATTATTTTAATCTCCTCGATTGGAGGAGTGTCTGTGATGATCTTCCTTTTCCACTGTTCCCAGAACAAATCAAACTCTTTCTTTTGCGTTTCTTCATCATTAGCTTTGTCTTTGAGTTTTAAGGCAAGTTCTTTGCTCTTTTCAAAGAGAGTGTTTTCATGATGTGTTTTCTGATCATCAATCTTTTTCTTCAGGTTTCGTTGCTGAAGAATCTCATTTAATTTCCTCTTTGTTTCTTTAACAATGTTTTCCTGAAGCTCCTTGATTTTGATTTCAAATGATGTTTTCCAGTGAATCAGTATATCTTTATCTTTGTCTTTCTCAAATAATTCAGACATTGATTTTTCCACATCTTCACTTGTCTCCTTCAGTTCTGTTTGAAGATCAGTTTCCTTAATCTCGTGAATTACTCCATTTGCTATTTTGTTGTGTAGTTTGTTCTCAGTTTCCATCATGGCACTGCGGAGCCTCCAGGTCCACTTGCTGTATTCGTTCTCCAGTTTTCTGTAGGCTGAAATCTCCAGAGAATTTCTGAAACTGAAGACGAATTGTTCATTCAGTAAAGCCTCCCAGAGATCTTTAATACGATCTTTTAAGTCTTTCAGCATCATCCCATGTGATTTTGAGGCATGAGACATTATAGTTTTCTTAAGTTCTTGAATGTTCTCGCAGTAGTTTGGGTTTGGTGGTGCCATGGGTGGGCTTCCTTCCCAGAGCTGAGCAAAATACTTCACATCATTCTGTATATCAAGTGCAATGACATCACTGAAACATTCTGCATCATATACTTCATCTTTAGCAGCGAGTTTTGTCATCTCATCCAGTTTTTCCTGCAGTCGTCTCCTTCCCTCCATGTTTTTCTCTCCAGCTGTGATGTCTGAGACGTTCTGATGCACAAACACACAGCTGGGATTCAGTCTGACCTTGTTCATCCTCATGAAGGCCTGGACAACAATCTGAAGAATGTCCTGCATCTCAGATGGGTTTTCTCCAAAAATGTTGATCAATGTCAGATTTCCAAGACCAACAACAAATGTGGCCAGTTCATTGTCATGATTTCTTGTTGATCTTCCAGCCAATTCTAGAGCACGAAGACCTTCAGTATCAACAACCAGAATATAGTCAAAGTTCATCTGTGTTTTCATCTCGTCTGAGATTTTGACCAGCTGCATGAAAGCTCCTCTGGTGCACCTGCCAGCACTGACGGCAAACTGGAGTCCAAACATGGCATTCAGCATGGTGGATTTCCCAGAGCTCTGAATCCCTAAAACTGACAGCACAAATACTCTCTTGTCTCCCAGTTTATGGATGAGTTTATCTATAACAGCAGAGATCCAGATCAGAGGAACATGAGCAGCATCTCCATCCATCAGCTCCAGTGGAAATCCAGAGATCATCATCTCTGCCGCAAGACTCGGGAGAGAAGAGAAGTGAAACTGCAGGTCTTTCTTGTTCTTCTTCACAGATGAACATGATTCATAGATCTGACCGATCTCCCTCATGATGTGCTCCAGACCAAAGGCAGCAGCTTGAAGATCCTTAGATATTCTCTCAAGTTCTGTTTCTTCAGCTTTGAATTGTTCAGGTTTTTCATTGTTCTCTTTCAGTTTTAAAACGGCTGACCATGTTTTATCATATTTATGATGAAGAGCAGAGAGGTCAGCAGATGTGTGTTCATCCAAGAGGATTCTGAGCCATTTGAGAAAAAAAAAGTTTGATGTTCAGCATTTGAGTTAATTTCTTTATTAAAGCATGTCATAAACTCACCGGTGTCACATTCATGCTGTTGTTCACGAATTTTCTCCATTTCTGTTTTTTTTTCACTTGTTTTCATTTCTATATTTTCTCCTTGAGGTCGATGTAGTTCTTTGTTCTTCTGACTCCACTGATGCCACAGTTCCCCCTGACAGGGCAGAAATGATTTTTTGATTTCTGTCAGATCTTTCTTCTCCAGTAAACTCATCATCTGCTCTGCTGCATCTCTTCCTCTCCTGCAGTCTTCGTCATCTTCCTCATCTACTCTGATGTGTGAGTGTTTGGACACATCTTCAAGTCTGAAAGTGGAAGATGATTCTGAGAGACAATCATTTATGGCTCTTCTGAGTTCTTCAGATACATCTGACTGATTTCTGTCTTTCAGACCAATCTTGAATTTCCCTTTCTTCATCTTCATTAAAGTAGATTCATCCTCCGTAAAAAGACAAATAAGCGGTGTTGTGATTCTGAACAGGTTCTGGATCTTTTCTGCACTTCTGTCATTTTTCTGAAGTTGTGGTAGAAGAACAACATTGACGGAGGCCATGTCACTGAGGATCTCCAGCTGTTTCTCGTGGTCTCCTGCATCACCGTGTAAATTACAGAACGCAACACAGTCAGTGAATTTATCCGTGTTTTTCCCAGAGGGGCAGAACCAGGCGATCTCCACCACTCCATCCATCAGGACTCTGGATCTGCTGCTGCCTGGGCAGTTCCTGTGGAAGAACGTGTTGTGTTTCTCATTGATCAGACTGTTTATCAGATGAGACTTGGATGAGGACACAGACCCAAACCTGAAGAAACACACCACTGGAGTTTGTGCCTTGTAGATCGGATGGGTTTGACTGATGATTTCATTGTTGGTGTTTCTCCTCTTCCAGCTCTTGTTGATTTGTCTGAATGTCCAGAGAGGAAACTCAATCTGTTGTGTGAATGGATTAGGAACAAGCAGAGGCACAGCATACTGACACTGGGACAGTTTAGTGACCATCAGCTGTTTCAGGAAACCATCAGCACAATGAAACACGGCCATTTGAACATCCATCGGGTGAATGCGATCGGATTGACTTGTTCCTTTGTTAGACAATGACACTGCTTGGAATATATCACCAATGTCTTCAGATGTGTCAGTGTCTCTTTGTTGTGTTTTATCATGTTCATTGGCCTGATTAACATGAAGACATCTTCCTCTGTAGTCCATCATCAGTAGTTTTTGTAGGAAAGTCTGAATCAGTTCCTCTTCAGCACAGGTCTCATGGGACTGTAATGAATGTTCAGTTATCTGAAGAACATCTGCAGCTCTCAGTTTATTGTTCTTGTGAAGATGAAGTCTGTGAAATAGGATCTCTATTTCTTCACTTTCAGTCTTTTCCTGCAGAAGGTCTTGGTCTGAACTGACACTCTGTTTAATAGACACAATAATAATAGATGTATTTAAATTTGTTTCATTCACATGCACTCATATTCAGTATTGATAATGAGAAAGGAAGTAAGATTAAAAAGTAAAATACATTCTATAATTAAACCAAGCTTATTGTTCATTGAGTAATATGACATTCATGGGTTTATCTCTCCCCTTTGAGCTTCCCAGGCACAACTAAAACATTAAGAGCTGTCCCAAACGAGTTATTGTGCTGCCCTTCCCCCTTCCTCTGTTACAGAAGTGCATGTCTAAATTCATTGCAATTAGACCTTCAGTTGGGTCACATGATCAAATAAACAAGTTTGTGATGGATCAATTAATGTTTGATTATAAGGTTTTAGCTGTAAATTTTATTTATGATCAAACATTACTTAGCCTATAACTGCTTACTCTTAACACTTAGCAACACAGCTAAAATATATCTAATATGTCTGACCGTTTACTGTTAATTTTTAACTGTTGAGCCAATATGCTTTGTTTTTGTAATTCCACTAGGTGCCACTGGCATCACAGAAACTACATAACCATATCAGGTTTGTTTGTTTGTTTTACTAAAAATCCTGAAGCCTTTCTTTTTGAAATATACATGCACAAGACTTCACAGAACTTCAGTATGCGTGATGTCTATGTACAGTGACACAGATAATGGAAGAAAATGGCATTAATATAAAACAAGACTAAAACCTCTCTAAAGATTTTCTGTGCATGTTCACCTTTATTGAATCATTTGATTCAAAACTCTTAGTCAACTTCTTTCCTGTTACACAATTGTCTGTGTTTTCAGGTGAATCTGAAAAAGAGAAAACAGCACTAGTTTGTAAAATATTACCACTGAAGGATTCAACTAAAAACAAAAACTTTGTCATTTGCTCACCCTTGTTACAAACCTATAATATTTACTTTTATCTGTGGAACATAAAAGGCAGAATTAGTAAGCTATGCACTTGATTATGCACCTTTGATGACTCGCGTATGTGCACTGAATGCTAGCGATGGTGTCAACCAAACAGACAATAGTTCACCAAAAAAAATAGGTATTTGGATAGCCGCCTTGAACTTTTGAACGTAAGTACAGAATGACTCATCTGGTGTGCGACTCCAGTCAACAGTCACTAGCCGGCAGGGGCGTCGGACTGGGGGGAAAAAGGGTACCGAGTACCCAGGGCCCGAGGCAGGGGTGGGGCCCTTAGAAGTCAGTTTTCTATACAGACATATACATGCACTAATATTTGTATAGCATTAATGTACAAATAAAAAAGATTCTATGCAAAACTAAACTTGTAGTTAGGCACTGGTTTGGTATAAAAAAGTTATTTTCATGCTGTGTAGGGCCCCACCACCCCTCTCGAATCAATGTAAATGGTACGACCCGCAGGTTAGGTGCTTCTGCTGCGGACCTGCGGTGAATCAGTTGATGAGACAGGAGCTGGTTTGAGCCGTGTGATAGGAACTAGGAAGACAGGGGAAGATTCATGTCTTTTCTTAAGAAAGGAAAATCAGGGGCTCAAAAACGAAAAGAAAAGAAGATTAAAGAGAGAAAGGCAAATGAGGGAAAGCAGTTGCTCACTCAGTTTTTTTAAAAGAAAGGTGAGCTCCAAATGCATCATCGAGCATTGACATTGTCTCCAGCTTGTCTCCTCTTCTGCTGCAGTTCTCCCCAGAGTCAGAAGTTTACATTTATATTTCCCTTTATTGTCAAAATCTAACACCCGCGAAAACACAGATCGTTAGCGCCTATTTTACCGCATTGTTATGCAAATTAGCTCTAGCACGCGCTTACATTATAAGTACGATTTTTCTCAGTTTAATGCATCTTAATGATTGAAAATGACTTATTTTAAAACGTAATTCAAAGACTGAATGTCTAGTTTGGCGGTTAGTGTACCCTGTGATTCTATAGTCTGCATTTATTTTAAACAGACAAATAATCGTCAATATACTTGAACTTAGCCTACACTTTAAAAGGTATGGTGACAATAAAGGATATTTTAGCAACCATTTGAAGCCATATATTTCAGTTTCAGACCTGCTAGACCTTTTGTCATCTCAGTTAGTACTTTTGACAATAAAACAAAAATATATTAATCAGAGTGTGGCTTATTTTGTTTACATTTCAAGTGTTTTTATGATAAAAATGCAATACCCTACCCATTGGTATCACTATGGTATTTGATATGGGGGCCCAGCAAGATGGTTTGTACCCAGGGCCCAAAATTTGGTGCTACGCCCCTGCTAGCCGGCAGCAACAATCTCCCATGGTCCTGCCCCATCCAGTAAGTTTTATTTATTTATGGAGCGATGTATTTGTTGGAATAATAAAATAAAGTTAAATTCTTGTGTTTCTGAATAAATAAAGCCGTTATTTGATGTCACAAAATCACAAATTCATTGATCAGAAGCTATAGTCTACATGATGAATACAAATCACAAACATAACACTTATAATTTTATATATATATAATTTTATATATATATAATTTTATATATATATAATTTTATATATATATATATATATATATACACACACTGTGCGTAAATATATACTTTATGCCGGGGAATCATGTCATTTGTTGGTCTGCTATCAGGGTGTATACTTAAATTATGTAAAATATTGTTTTTACCTGGCATTAAGGAATTATTGTTTACCTGGCAAAGGTTCCTCTGTCTTTGGTGGTTCCTCTGTCTTCGGTGGTTCATCTGTCTTCAGAGGTTCCTCTGTCTTCTGAGGTTCCTCTGTCTTCTGAGGTTCCTCTGTCTTCGGTGGTTCCTCTGTCTTTGGAGGTTCCTCTGTCTTTGGAGGTTCCTCTGTCTTTGGTGGTTCATCTGTCTTCGGAGGTTCCTCTGTCTTCGGTGGTTCATCTGTCTTTAGAGGTTCCTCTGTCTTCGGTGGTTCATCTGTCTTTAGAGGTCCCTCTGTCTTCAGAGGTTCCTCTGTCTTCGGTGGTTCATCTGTCTTTAGAGGTTCCTCTGTCTTCGGTGGTTCATCTGTCTTCGGAGGTTCCTCTGTCTTTGGTGGTTCCTCTGTCTTTGGTGGTTCCTCTGTCTTTGGTGGTTCCTCTGTCTTCAGAGGTTCCTCTGTCTTCGGTGGTTCATCTGTCTTCAGAGGTTCCTCTGTCTTCGGTGGTTCATCTGTCTTTAGAGGTCCCTCTGTCTTCTGAGTTTCCTCTGTCTTCTGAGGTTCCTCTGTCTTTGATGGTTCCTCTGTCTTTGGAGGTTCCTCTGTCTTTGATGGTTCCTCTGTCTTTGGAGGTTCCTCTGTCTGCAGAGATGATAATGAGGGTGTCATTTACAAACTACATGCCTACAAGACTAATATTCTGCCTAAAATTGCCTTCTGATGATGGGCTTTGCCTTTTTTTTAAAGGTCAGTAGCTTTGATGCTAAAAGATTAACAGGGTAAGTATTTTTCTGGTAACAAGAAACAGTGACTACTAGGTAGGGCTGCACGATTAATCGCACGATGTTGTTATGCGCATCTAATCAGTAAAGCCGGTTCCTTGATTAGTTGGAAATCACCTTCACCTGCTTTCAGATGGATGATATGATGCAGATATGAGTGTTAAATTAACACTCAAGAGTGTTAAAGTTAATGAGATGATTAAGTGATTAATTTAGTGACCATTGAGCATTATTGAAGACACCTGATGATAACAAGCAGAATCACTGAAGGAGAAAATCACAAATTGTAAACCACCGTTATGGCGATCAGCGTTTGCTTTAGTTGTGCTCTTGACCCTTTTACTGTAAGTTTAAATTTTGTTGGTTTGCTGTTATTGATTTATTACAGTCAAATGAACAAAGACAAGTGTGATCTGATAGTGTTGGTTATGTTTTGACATAATCATGCTGTGATCTGAGAAATGAAACTCATTAAGATGATCTGGTTCAACTTGATAGCAAAATTTTAGTGGTTTTACAGCATATGACAATTGTATTTTTCTTATAATCCAAAACATTTAATAAAAATTGTTCTGATCAAATCACTTTCAAATGCATTTATTTAGAAACACAGACAATCACAGATGATCAATAATCAGCCTGTGAATCTCAACCGTGGTGACAATAATAATCCTTGTTGCCACCAATCACAATTCATTAATGGCTCCCATCATGCATTGCGGTATGAATAAATTGTGATCTGAATTGTCTATGTAATTTACTTTTCCTAATTAAATATTCTGCTCGTCACCATTGTTGAGATGCATTGACTGAATCTTGATATCTGTGTGTGCCTAAAAGAAAGATTTTTTTTTTTTTTTACAACTTTTAAGAAATCCTTTATATTATATCTCAAATTCTAGATGCAGAATCTCAGTTATGCTATAACCATGACCTGAAATTCCGGTTTTCTCCTTCAGTGATTCTGCTTTAGGTGTCTTCAATAATGCTCAATCATCACTCAATTAATCACTTAATTATCTCATTAACTTTAACACTCTTGAGTGTGGACTCATATACACTCCCAGGTGTGTTCATTTAACACTGAGTTTTTGCTGTGTACAAAGAGCCGTAGTTAACTGACAAGCTGAGCCATATCGCATTAAATATCGTTGGCGATATGTCCTCGATTTTAACGTGATTTGGCTCAGCTTGTCAGTTAACTACGGCTCTTTGTAGTAAATGCCGCACCATCTGAAAGCAGGTGAAGGTGATTTACTACTAATCAAGGAACCGGCTTTACTGATTAGATGCGCATAACAACATCGTGCGATTAATCGTGCAGCCCTACTACTAGGGCTGGGCGATATATCGCATGATATTGTTATGCGCATCTCGTCAGTAAAGCTGGTTCCTTAATTAGTAGTAAATCACCTTCACCTGCTTTCAGATGGAGCGGCATTTAGGGCTGGGCGATATATCGCACGATATTGTTATGCGCACCTCATCAATAAACCCGGTTCCTTGATTAGTAGTAAATCTCCTTCACCTGCTTTCAGATGGAGCGGCATTTACTACAAAGAGCCGTAGTTAACTGACAACCTGAGCCATATCGCATCAATATCGCGGACGTATCGCCAGCGATAATTAATGCGATATGGCTCAGCTTGTCAGTTAACTACGGCTCTTTGTACACAGCAAAAACTCCAGTGTTAAATTAACACTCCTGCGAATGTATATGAGTCCACACTCAAGAGTGTTAAAGTTAATAAGATAATTAAGTGATTAATTTAGTAATGATTGAGCATTATTGAAGACACCTGAAGAATCACTGAAGGAAAAAATCTCAAATTGTAAGCCACCGTTATGGTGATCATTGGTTGCTTTAGTCGGGCTTATATTATTAACTTTAGATTTTGTTTGACTGTTGTATCTGAGTTATAACTGCCAGATGAACAAAGAAAAAAAGTGATCTGATGGTGTTGGTTATAATATGACAATCATCATTTGAACTTCATGCGTTTGATTTATGTTGTTGGTTACAGCATAGCTGTGATTCTGCATGAATATCCATAATTTTAGATATTATAAAAGATTTCTTAAAAGTTGATTTCTAAAAAAAAAAAAATCTTTATTTTAGGCACACACATACTTCAAGATTCAGTCTATGCATCTCAACAATGGTGATGAACAGAATATTCAGTTAGGAAAAGTAAATTCAGATCATAATTTATTCATATCGCAATGCATGATGGGAGCCATTAATGAGATGTGATTGGTAGCAGCCACTGCAACATGCTTTATTATTGTCACCACTGTTGAGATGCATAGACTGAATCTTGAAGTATGTGTGTGCCTAAAAGAAAGATTTTTTTTTTTTTGAAAACTTTTAAGAAATCCTTTATATTATATCTAGAATTCTGGATATTTATGCAGAATCACAGTTATGCAAACAACATAAATCAAAAGCATGAAGTTCAAATGATGATTGTCATAATATAACCAACTTTTATTCAGATCACTTTTTTTCTTTGTTTATCTGGCAGTTATGACTCAGATAAAACAGCCAAACAAAATCTAAAGTTAATAACATAAGGGTCAAGAGCCCGACTAAAGCAACCAATGATCGCCATAACGGTGGCTTACAATTTGAGATTTTTTCCTTCAGTGATTCTTCAGGTGTCTTCAATAATGCTCAATCATCACTAAATTAATCACTTAATTATCTTATTAACTTTAACACTCTTGAGTGTTAATTTAACACTGGAGTTTGTGCTGTTAGTAAATGCCGCTTGGTCTGAAAGCAGGTGAAGGTGATTTACTACTAATCAAGGAACCGGCTTTACTGACGAGATGCGCATATCAATATCGTGCGATATATCGCCCAGCCCTAGCGGCATTTACTACAAAGAGCCGTAGTAAACTGACAAGCTGAGCCATATCGCATCAATATCGCGGACGTATCGCCAGCGATAATTATTGCGATATGGCTCAGCTTGTCAGTTAACTACAGCTCTTTGTACACAGCAAAAACTCCAGTGTTAAATTAACACTCCTGCAAATGTATATGAGTCCACACTCAAGAGTGTTGAAGTTAATGAGATGATTAAGTGATTCATTTAGTGATGATTGAGCATTATTGAAGGCACCTGAAGAATCACTGGAGGAGAAAATCTCAAATTGTAAGCCATCGTTATGGCGATCATTGGTTGCTATAGTCGGGCTCTTGACCCTTATATTATTAACTTTAGATTTTGTTTGGCTGTTATATCTGAATTATAACTGCCAGATGAACAAAGAAAAAAAGTGATTTGATGGTGTTGGTTATATTTTGACAATCATCATTTGAACTTCATGTTTTTGATTTATGTTGTTTGTTACAGCATAACTGTGATTCTGCATAAATACTTTGGGCACACACATACTTCAAGATTCAGTCTATGCATCTCAACAATGGTGATGAACAGAATATTCAGTTAGGAAAAGTAAATTACATAGAAAATTCAGATCATAATTTATTCATATCACAATGCATGATGGGAGCCATTAATGAGTTGTGATTGGTAGCAGCCACTTCAACATGCATTATTATTGTCACCATTGTTCAGATTCACAGGCTGATTATTGATGTCCGTGTTTCTAAATAAATCTAGTTGAAAGTGTTTGGACCAGAACAATGTTTAATAAATATTTTGGATCATCAATACACAGTTTCTGCTTTTAAATAAAGCAACAGCAGCATAACATCAGTGCTCATCTCTGAATGAAGCACAGGCTCTACTCTCCAGCACAATGGTGACTCACAAAACTTATTAATTAAACCAGGGGTTCTCAACTCCAGTCCTCGCGGACCACTGCCCTGCATATTGTGTATGTCTCCCTTATTTAACACACCTGATTCAGATCCTCAGCTCGTTAGGATAGACTCTCGTTAGGATAGGGCTGGGCGATATATCGCACGATATTGTTATGCGCATCTCGTCAGGAAAGCCGGTTCCTTGATTAGTAGTAAATCACCTGCATCTGCTTTCAGACGGAGCGGCATTTACTACAAAGAGCCGTAGTTAACTGACAAGCTGAGCCATATCGCATCAATATCATGGACGTATCACCAGCGATAATTAATGCGATATGGCTCAGCTTGTCAGTTAACTACGGCTCTTTGTACACAGCAAAAACTCCAGTGTTAAATTAACACTCCTGCGATTGTATATGAGTCCACACTCAAGAGTGTTAAAGTTAATGAAATAATTAAGTGATTCATTTAGTGATGATTGAGAATTATTGAAGACACCTGAAGAATCACTGAAGGAGAAAATCTCAAATTGTAAGCCACCGTTATGGCGATCATTGGTTGCTTTAGTTGGGCTCTTGACCCTTATATTTTTAACTTTAGATTTTGTTTGGCTGTTGTATCTATAACTGCCAGATGAACAAAGAAAAAAAGTGATCTGATGGTGTTGGTTATATTATGACAATCATCATTTGAACTTCATGTTTTTGATTTGTGTTGTTGGTTACAGCATAATTGTGATTATGCATAAATATCAAGAATTTTAGGTATAATATAAAGGATTTCTTAAAAGTTGTTTTCTAAAAAAAAATCTTTTTTTTAGGCACACACATACTTCAAGATTCAGTCTATGCATCTCAACAATGGTGATGAACAGAATATTCAGTTAGGAAAAGTAAATTACATAGAAAATTCAGATCATAATTTATTCATATTGCAATGCATGATGGGAGCCATTAATGAGATGTGATTGGTAGCAGCCACTGCAACATGCTTTATTATTGTCACCATCGTTGAGATGCATAGACCGAATCTTGAAGTATGTGTGTGCCTAAAAAAAAAGATTTTTTTTTTTTTAAAAACTTTTAAGAAATCCTTTATATTATATCTAGAATTCTGGATATTTATGCAGAATCACAGTTATGCTGTTACAAACAACATAAATCAAAAACGTACTCGGTTACTAACGTAACCTCGGTTCTCTCTAGAGAGGGAACGAGTACTGCGTAATATCTTACGCTACGGGGAAAACTCTTTTCCACGAGATATTGAAGCCAAAAATTATCCTTAATTTTTTATTAATGTAAAACGCTTTGCGGCAGCAAGCAGACATAGGCGAGACAGCTCGCGCGCCTATTGGCTGCCCTGCGGCAACAGCAGCAGCCTATCGAGAGTGGCTCTGCGTGACGTCACGACGAATGGGGGCCTTTCGCGCCCATATAGTCACGTCCCGCCAGAAAGGGCGTGGTCTCGCCCTATAACCAGGCTCGATAGCTGCTCTTACGTTGGTTTTCATCGCCGAAGCGAACCAGAGCGTATTCCAAGCACGGCAAGATACGCAGTACTCGTTCCCTCTCTAGAGAGAACCGAGGTTACGTTAGTAACCGAGTACGTTCTCTTACGAGAGTATCTCTCGTACTGCGTAATATCTTACGCTATGGGGAACACAATGCAACACGCCGTGCTGGTAGGGATCCAACACCAAAGTCCCAGGGGCCGAAGCCCGGGGCGCATATAGTGCATAATCACCATACACTCACAGAGAGTGAGGGAAGAGAGGCTAGAAGCATCATTCCCTGTAAATAGCATCCGAAAGGAGCTAATCATGTGACAAATAGACCATACCGTCAGGGTGAACATTCAGCCTGAACTGGGTGGCCACAAGTGTGTCAACATTTTAATGAGCTGCTGTACCGGTCAGTGAGCAATACGCAGGTCAAACTCAGTATCCGAGCCGCACAGCGGGCAGATAGCACTGAATTTTATACCGCCAAAAGCTTAGCTTGTAAGGCGGGAACCTCCAAGTTATAGTATTTTATAAATGTAGACGGCGAGGCCCAGCCCGCGGCCATACAAATATCTTGCAGGGTAACCCCGCTAGACCATGCCCACGAGGAGGCCATGCCTCTTGTGGATGGCGCTCTAACACCCAAAGGGCACAGTAGGCCCTTAGAAGTGTAAGCCAGCGCTATGGCACCGACTATCCATCTGGATAGGCTCTGTTTCGAAGCGGCAAGTCCCTTAGCACGGCCGCCAAACGAAACGAAAAGCTGCTCAGTCTGTCTGAAACCAGACGAGCGGGACACATAAGCCCTTAGTGCCCTGACAGGGCAAAGGAGACTCGCGTCCTTCTCCTCATTGAGAACCGGAAGGGCAGACAGGGAAATCACCTGGGCCCTGAACGGTGTGTTGAGGGATTTCGGCACATAGCCGTGCTTCGGTTTGAGTATGACCTTTGAGTCATTAGGTCCAAACTCCATGCATGACGCGCTTACTGAGAGCGCTTGCAAGTCCCCTACGCGCTTCACTGAAGCGAGAGCCATAAGAAACGCTGTCTTGAAAGACAAGTGTTTCATGTCTGACGACTGGATTGGCTCGAATGGGGCACCTTTCATGGCCTCCAAGACCGTGGAAAGGTCCCATGTCGGGACTGAAGGGGGCCTGGGAGGGTTTAGCCTCCGAGCTCCTCTAAGGAAACGCACGACTAAGTCGCTCTTTCCTAGTGACTGGCCAGACACCGGTTTTGCAAACGTTGCTATGGCCGCCACGTATACTTTGAGCGTGGAAGGGGACCTGCCCTTATCCAGTAGCTCCTGAAGGAAGGAAAGCACTTCCGTAACCCCGCAGTCTACAGGTGAAAAGCCCTGCGCTTGACACCAAGCAGAGAACACAGACCACTTCGAGGAGTAGAGCCGTCTGGTAGACGGGGCTCTAGCCTGCGCGATCGTGTTTAACACTCCCTCTGGGAGGTCAGCGGGTACCCGTTGATGGCCCATGCATGCAGGGACCACAAATCCGGGCGAGGATGCCAAATCGAGCCTTCCGCCTGAGAGAGGAGGTCTCTCCTCAATGGTAAAGGCCATGGGGCAGCGCTGGTCAGCTGTATCAGGACAGGGAACCACGACTGGTTTGTCCAGAGCGGAGCTATGAGTAGCACTGGGCATCCCTCCCTCCTGATTCGCTCCAACACCTGAGGCAGGAGTGAGACAGGGGGAAAAGCATATAGGGGGCGGCGGGGCCAAACATGGGCCAGCGCGTCCCGGCTTTTCGAGAAGAATCTCGGGCAGTGAGCGTTTTCTTGGGACGCGAACAGGTCCACCTGCGCTTTGCCAAACGTTTCCCACAGCAGCTGGATCGTCTGCGTGTGCAGAGACCATTCTCCTGCTGGGACGTTATTTCTGGACAGCCTGTCTGGCCCCACATTTAGGTGACCAGGCACATGCGCCGCTCTCAGCGAGAGCAGGTTGTGCTGAGCCTAGACCAGGAGGCGTTCCGTCAGCCTGTAAAGGTTTCGGGACCTGACGCCGCCCTGGCGATTTATGTACGCCACCACTGACATGTTGTCCGACCGGACCAATACGTGGTGGCCTATTATCTGGGGACAGAAGCGCCTTAGCGCTTTGTCGACTGCTATTAATTCCAAGCAGTTTATGTGAAGGAGCTTCTCCCGCGCTGACCATGGGCCAGCTAGCGGTCTGCCCTCGAGCAGCGCTCCCCACCCCGAAGTGGAGGTGTCCGTAGACACCACCTTCACACTCGAGGGGATCCCCAGACTCACACCTGACTGATACCAGTCGGTTGCTTTCCATGGTTTCAGAGCCGAAATGCACTGAAGGTCGACCCTGAGGCGAAATAGACCTGCGGTCCACGCCCTGGGGGGAACTCGTGCTTTTAGCCATAGCTGCAGTGGGCGCATGCGGAGCAGGCCCAACTGGAGTACGGAGGCTGCTGTGGCCATCAGACCCAGCATTTTCTGAAACCTTCTGAGCGGGACTATAGAGCCGTGGCGGAAGGATCTCGCGACGTGCTGAATATTCAATCCGCGCTCCGGTGACAGGCGTGCTGTCATGGATAGCGAGTCTAACACTGTTCCCAGAAAGGAAATTCTCCGACTGGGGAGCAGTGAGCTTTTCGCCCAATTGACTGTAAGGCCCAGCTCCTCGAGGTGCTCGAGTAATGCGGCCCTGTGTTCTATGAGCTCCGTTCGTGAACGAGCTAGAATTAGCCAATCGTCCAAGTAGTTCAAAACTCGCATGCCCCGAAGTCTCAGGGGGGCGAGGGCCGCGTCCATGCACTACGTGAACGTACGGGGTGCTATGGACAGGCCGAACGGCAGGACTGTGTATTGATATGCCTGGCCCTCGAAGGCGAATCTCAAGAATCGCCTGTGATGGGACGCTATTTGTATTTGAAAATAGGCGTCTTTCAGATCTATTGACATGAACCAGTCTCCTTGGCGCACTTGCACGAGGATTTCCTGGTCGTAAGCATTCTGAACTGGCGCTTCGCGAGCGTTCTGTTCAGCAGTCGCAGATCTAGAATGGGTCTGAGCCCACCATCTTTTTTCGGTACCAGAAAATATCTGCTGTATAAGCCCCCTTCGCCCTGAGATAGAGGTTCTATAGCCCCTTTTCTCAGTAGTTTCGCTATCTCGGCTCGAAGTAGATGAAACACTTCGCTTTACACCGTAGTTTCGACTCGCGCCGTATAACGGCGGGGGCGTCGAGCGAACTGTAGCGAACAGCCTCTCGTTATGGTGTTCAACACCCATTCTGATACCCCGGGAAGCCTTGACCACGCATCTGCGTGAATAGCTAGGGGTAGAATGAAATCTGGGCTCTGGCCGCGGCAGGACGGCGGCTCGAGAGCCCCTGTGTACTGGGAACACAACACCGTGTTTACAGCGTTCGAGGCGGGGGGCGCGCTGATCACAGCGGGCAGCCTGGCCGCGCTCAGCTTCTCTATGGCGGGACGCGCAGAGAAAGCGAGCGGGGCGAATCCTGTGGGATTCGGCGCGTGTGAGGGAATGTGGGCACATTTACTAAATGCGGGCACATTTACTACACTGAGAATACTGTCAGCTCGCGCCGACTAAATCACTGCTGTGTTTACAGCGTGCAAGGCGCGCGCTGATCACAGCTGGCAGCCTGGCCGCGCTCAGCTTCTCTGTGACGGGTTGTGCAGAGAAAACGAGCGGGGGCGAATCCCGTGAGATTCGGAGTGTCTGTGAGAAATGCGGGCGCGAGACAGCGGGCACATTTTCTGCACGGAGAACACTCGGCTCGCGCCGACTGAATCAACGCTGTGTTCACAGCGTGCGAGGTGCGCGCTAATCACAGCGGGCAGCCTGGCCGCGCTCAGCTTCTCTGTGACGGGTTGTGCATAGAAAGCGAGCGGGGGTGAATCCCGTGGGATTCGGCGTGTCAGTGAGGAAATGCGGGACAGCGGGCACATTTACTGCACTGAGAACACTGTCGGCTCGCGCCGACTAAATGTGTGTTAGTTTCGTTTTTACAGAAACCAAGGGACACGCATAGTGTAGTGTAAGCGGGCATGTATGGGCGCGTTCACTACATTTTCTGCACAACCAACATGAGTTGGTTTTATTTGTGCTAGCCCTGCACCGTGGCGGGCTGTGTCTGGGTGTGGGAATGGGCACTGGGACGTGGGCATTCTTACAACACTCATAACACCATCGGCCGTGGCCGGAACACCAGAAAATGCACTCTTTATTGGATTTATCTGGGTAGCCATAGAAACGGCTTTTGTGCGCAGGCAAGCGGGCTGAGACACCGGCTGCTTCACTGCGAAATACACTGGGACAGTCACAACGCATGGAACTGAACGAGCGAGAAGTTTTGGTGGAAATCCGGCCGCAGCGGGATCTGAACACCGTCACTTTCCTAGAGAGACTAGGAAGGCCTTGAGACCTCGGGCTTTACCTCAATCCTCGGCCGGGGCCCGCGCTGAGGGGGGCGGCGTCCAGCAGAGCGAGAGCGCGGTGTTTGATCTCGGGCCTGGCGGCGCTGCTAGTTAGCCGAAACGACGGCCTTTGTGCGCAGGCAAGCGGGCTGTGGAACCAGCTTGCTCACTGCGAAATACACTGGAACAGTCACATTGCTTGGAACTGAACGAGCGAGAAGTTTTGGTGTAAATCCGGCCGCAGCGGGAACTGAACACCGTCGCTTTCCTAGAGAGACTAGGAAGGCCTTGAGACCTCGGGCTTTATCTCAATCCTCGGCCGGGGCCCGCGCTGAGGGGGGCGGCGTCCAGCAGAGCGAGAACGTCGAGGAACACGGAGCGCTCGGCTTCCGTCATCTCGGATAGCGTTAACCACAAATGTCTCTCACCATTCAGGGGGGAAAGGCGCGGGTCTCGACTGTGACGGAGCTTCGTCTTTCCCGAGAAAGCGTCCGTCCAGCCTATTGCGCGTTAGTTGCGCGAGCGCCTTTCAGTCGAGGCCGATGTAATCCACGGCTTGAGAGAGCGGACGCATCGGCTCAGTTTCAATGCCGTCTCCGGTAAGTTCGTCGAGCTCAAGTGCGGACGCGGCGGCGGACGGCGGCCGCTGTCCGTCTGGGAGCGACTCGAGCGAAGCCGGCGAAGCTGGCGGGCGAACCGGCGAGCTTTGGCGGGCTGGAAATAGCTCGGGCGCGCGCTGGGCGCGGCGCTTCTTGCGGCGCGGCATCACGGCGGGCTGGGATGCGGGCTCGGAGAACGAAGCTAGGCGAGTCCGCCGAGTCACCATAGGCAAGCGTTCACAATGATGGCATCCGC
This sequence comes from Chrosomus eos, assembly GCA_036326025.1. NCBI lineage: Eukaryota > Metazoa > Chordata > Actinopteri > Cypriniformes > Leuciscidae > Chrosomus > Chrosomus eos. The sequence continues at coordinate 122,717 of JAZAVI010000181.1, read as the reverse complement.
CGTCAGCGAGCGCGATGTCCGCGTGATCCTCACCCAGGCAGGACACGCAGATGACATGTCGGTCCTCGTCGCTGAGTGGGGCTCGGCAAGAACCGCAGGAAGGCATCTTTAAAAAGACGCCGCTCTTTTAGAGGGGGTGGGAAAAAAAGCAGATATGCAAGCACACACACACACTCTATGCAGAGGAAAGGATATAACGCCGGAAAGCACAGCAGGTACGGCGGCTGAAGGCGGCGAGGCCAGCGACTCCAGGCTCAATGGCACGTCCCGCTGAAGGCTACAGGTCGACGGCGCGGCTTCTCACTCTGGATCCAGCGATGCGTGAGGCTTCGCTGAAGAGATGAAAATCAACGTAAGAGCAGCTATCGAGCCTGGTTATAGGGCGAGACCACGCCCTTTCTGGCGGGACGTGACTATATGGGCGCGAAAGGCCCCCATTCGTCGTGACGTCACGCAGAGCCACTCTCGATAGGCTGCTGCTGTTGCCGCAGGGCAGCCAATAGGCGCGCGAGCTGTCTCGCCTATGTCTGCTTGCTGCCGCAAAGCGTTTTACATTAATAAAAAATTAAGGATAATTTTTGGCTTCAATATCTCGTGGAAAAGAGTTTTCCCCGTAGCGTAAGATATTACGCAGTACGAGAGATACTCTCGTAAGAGAACATGAAGTTCAAATGATGATTGTCATAATATAACCAACACCATCAGATCACTTATTTTCTTTGTTCATTTGCCAGTTATAACTCAGATAAAACAGCCAAACAAAATCTAAAGTTAATAATATAAGGGTCAAGAGCCCAACTAAAGCAACCAATGATCGCCATAACGGTGGCTTACAATTTGAGATTTTCTCCTTCAGTGATTCTTCAGGTGTCTTCAATAATGCTCAATCATTACTAAATTAATCACTTAATTATCTTATTAACTTTAACACTCTTGAGTGTTAATTTAACACTGGAGTTTGTGCTGTGTAGTAAATGCCGCTCAATCTGAAAGCAGGTGAAGGAGATTTACTACTAATCAAGGAACCGGCTTTACTGACGAGATGCGCATATCAATATCGTGTGATATATCGCGAGTCTATCCTAACGAGCTGAGGATCTGAATCAGGTGTGTTAAATAAGGGAGACATACACAATATGCAGGGCAGTGGTCCACGAGGACTGGAGTTGAGAACCCCTGGTCTACAGAAGTTTTATTGAGAATTAACAGAGGTTTAACTCTAATGCGTTTGAAGTCACCATATCAGTGATTAGTGTTTCCATTAGTTGGGCTCTTAACTCTTATTATATTTTTTGTCTGCTGAGACAGTGTGTTTGTCAAACACATTTGCAGCAGCAAAGAAAGCTAAAGTAAAACGTGGTCAGGTGATGATGGTTTCCTGTTGATGGCTTTATAATCATCATGAAACAACCTGTTTCACTGAGGTATTTTAGTCTACCAATTATGTTGGCACAATAATTTTTCACAACACAAACCCTGTGTTACTGCATCATGAGATCCAGCAATATTATAACAATAAGTTAGAAGACATTAACAAACATGAGCACGAAAAAATTAGTTTACAGTGACACACACAGACATCAACAATCAGTGTATGAATCTCAACAATGGTGACAATCAAAATTACTTTGCTGCAATGCATGCTGGGTACCAACATAGTACAAAACTCCCAGCATGCATTGCAACATGAATAAAAAAGCTGAATTGTCCTATTATATAGTTTGATTCTAAATATTTGCTTTTATTTTTTGCTGTTGTTTTTGTTGTGAATTAGTAGCTTTTCAGTGATGTTCTGAATTATTCTGTTTATCTAAATATTTGTGATTGTCACCATTGTTGAGATCCATACGCTGATTGGTGATATCTGTGTGTGTCTGCATAGACCAACTTTTTATTTCAAGTTTGTTAAAAGATTTAAAATGATTGCTATCTCATGCTGCAGTAACACGTGGTTTGTGATGTGAATATATTTGTGGCACAACATAATTGTTAAATGAAAGTACCTCAGTGAATCAGTCTGTTTCATGATAATTATAAATCCATCAACAGCTAACCATGATCACCTGATCTCACTTCACTTTAGCTTTTTTTGCTGCTGCAAATGTGTTTGACTAACACACTGTCACAGCAGGCAAAAAAAGACTAAAGATATAATAAGAGTTAAGAGCCCAACTAATGGAAACACTAATCACTGATATTAGAGGTTCCTCTGTCTTCTGAGTTTCCTCTGTCTTCTGAGGTTCCTCTGTCTTTGATGGTTCCTCTGTCTTTGGAGGTTCCTCTGTCTTTGGAGGTTCCTCTGTCTTTGGAGGTTCCTCTGTCTGCAGAGATGATAATGAGGGTGTCATTTACAAACTACATGCCTACAAGACTAATATTCTGCCTAAAATTGCCTTCTGATGATGGGCTTTGCCTTTTTTTTAAAGGTCAGTAGCTTTGATGCTAAAAGATTAACAGGGTAAGTATTTTTCTGGTAACAAGAAACAGTGACTACTAGGGCTGGGCGATATATCGCATGATATTGTATATGCGCATCTCGTCAGTAAAGCCGGTTCCTTGATTAGTAGTAAATCACCTTCACCTGCTTTCAGACCAAGCGGCATTTACTAACAGCACAAACTCCAGTGTTAAATTAACACTCAAGAGTGTTAAAGTTAATAAGATAATTAAGTGATTAATTTAGTGATGATTGAGCATTATTGAAGACACCTGAAGAATCACTGAAGGAAAAAATCTCAAATTGTAAGCCACCGTTATGGCGATCATTGGTTGCTTTAGATGGGCTCTTGACCCTTATGTTATTAACTTTAGATTTTGTTTGGCTGTTTTATCTGAGTCATAACTGCCAGATAAACAAAGAAAAAAAGTGATCTGAATAAAAGATGGTTGTATTATGACAATCATCATTTGAACATCATGTTTTTGATTTATGTTGTTTGCATAACTGTGATTCTGCATAAATATCCAGAATTCTAGATATAATATAAAGGATTTCTTAAAAGTTTTCAAAAAAAAAAAATCTTTCTTTTAGGCACACACATACTTCAAGATTCAGTCTATGCATCTCAACAGTGGTGACAATAATAAAGCATGTTGCAGTGGCTGCTACCAATCACATCTCATTAATGGCTCCCATCATGCATTGCGAGATTAATTAAATTATGATCTGAATTTACTTTTCCTAACTGAATATTCTGTTCATCACCATTGTTGAGATGCATAGACTGAATCTTGAAGTATGTGTGTGCCTAAAATAAAGATTTTTTTTTTTAGAAATCAACTTTTAAGAAATCTTTTATAATATCTAAAATTATGGATATTCATGCAGAATCACAGCTATGCTGTAACCAACAACATAAATCAAAAGCATGAAGTTCAAATGATGATTGTCATATTATAACCAACACCATCAGATCACTTTTTTTCTTTGTTCATCTGGCAGTTATAACTCAGATACAACAGTCAAACAAAATCTAAAGTTAATAATATAAGGGTCTAGAGCCCAACTAAAGCAACCAATGATCTCCATAACGGTGGCTTACAATTTGAGATTTTTTCCTTCAGTGATTCTTCAGGTGTCTTCAATAATGCTCAATCATTACTAAATTAATCACTTAATTATCTTATTAACTTTAACACTCTTGAGTGTGGACTCATATACATTCGCAGGAGTGTTAATTTAACACTGGAGTTTTTGCTGTGTACAAAGAGCCGTAGTTAACTGACAAGTTGAGCCATATCACATTAATTATCGCTGGCGATACGTCCGCGATATGGCTCAGCTTGTCAGTTAACTACGGCTCTTTGTAGTAAATGCCGCTCCATCTGAAAGCAGGTGAAGGAGATTTACTACTAATCAAGGAACCGGGTTTATTGATGAGGTGCGCATAACAATATCGTGGGATATATCGCCCAGCCCTATTAGCTTGTATGGTGGTTGGAATGTGGCGAGACTGCGATAAAGGGCAGATTTATCTCTAAAATATATCCAATACACGGAAAATCGTCTCAGAAGAAGACGAAGATAGTGTGACAAGCAGTGATTTATAGCGGTTTACAGTGGCGGGTCTGTGCTCCGAGTTAGGGCAGTATAAAAATACAAAGAAACCCTAAAACGTAAATACGCAGAGGATTGAACCCTTAGAAGAAGGGTATCAATAAAAAAAAAAAGAGCTAGGATCGCGGGCATTCTGATTTTGACCGCAGAGTAGGGCTGGGCGATATATCGCACGATATTGTTATGCGCACCTCATCAATAAGCCCGGTTCCTTGATTAGTAGTAAATCTCCTTCACCTGCTTTCAGATGGAGCGGCATTTACTACAAAGAGCCGTAGTTAACTGACAAGCTGAGCCATATCGCATCAATATCGCGGACGTATCGCCAGCGATAATTAATGCGATATGGCTCAGCTTGTCAGTTAACTACGGCTCTTTGTACACAGCAAAAACTCCAGTGTTAAATTAACACTCCTGCGAATGTATATGAGTCCACACTCAAGAGTGTTAAAGTTAATAAGATAATTAAGTGATTAATTTAGTAATGATTGAGCATTATTGAAGACACCTGAAGAATCACTGAAGGAAAAAATCTCAAATTGTAAGCCACCGTTATGGCGATCATTGGTTGCTTTAGTCGGGCTCTTGACCCTTATATTATTAACTTTAGATTTTGTGTGACTGTTGTATCTGAGTTATAACTGCCAGATGAACAAAGAAAAAAAGTGATCTGATGGTGTTGGTTATACTATGACAATCATCATTTGAACTTCATGCTTTTGATTTATGTTGTTGGTTACAGCATAGCTGTGATTCTGCATGAATATCCATAATTTTAGATATTATAAAAGATTTCTTAAAAGTTGATTTCTAAAAAAAAAAAATCTTTATTTTAGGCACACACATACTTCAAGATTCAGTCTATGCATCTCAACAATGGTGATGAACAGAATATTCAGTTAGGAAAAGTAAATTCAGATCATAATTTATTCATATCGCAATGCATGATGGGAGCCATTAATGAGATGTGATTGGTAGCAGCCACTGCAACATGCTTTATTATTGTCACCACTGTTGAGATGCATAGACTGAATCTTGAAGTATGTGTGTGCCTAAAAGAAAGATTTTTTTTTTTTGAAAACTTTTAAGAAATCCTTTATATTATATCTAGAATTCTGGATATTTATGTAGAATCACAGTTATGCAAACAACATAAATCAAAAACATGAAGTTCAAATGATGATTGTCATAATATAACCAACTTTTATTCAGATCACTTTTTTTCTTTGTTTATCTGGCAGTTATGACTCAGATACAACAGCCAAACAAATTCTAAAGTTAATAACATAAGGGTCAAGAGCCCAACTAAAGCAACCAATGATCGCCATAACGGTGGCTTACAATTTGAGATTTTTTCCTTCAGTGATTCTTCAGGTGTCTTCAATAATGCTCAATCATCACTAAATTAATCACTTAATTATCTTATTAACTTTAACACTCTTGAGTGTTAATTTAACACTGGAGTTTGTGCTGTTAGTAAATGCCGCTCGGTCTGAAAGCAGGTGAAGGTGATTTACTACTAATCAAGGAACCGGCTTTACTGACGAGATGCGCATATCAATATCGTGCGATATATCGCCCATCCCTACCGCAGAGCTGTTCAAATATTTGAGGAGGATACTGATCTGAGTAAGCTTAAAGGAAAAAAGGAAAAAAAAAAAGAAAAAAAACAAATAATAATAATCTGAGATAAACTAGAGATAAAAAGAAAGAAAAAGAAACAGATCTGAGTTAAACTGATAAAGGAAGAAAGGGAAAAGACAACTGAGGGAGAAGGGAGAATGAAGCAGCCCTTTCTTTGAAATCTATACCCTCCTAGAGACACACACAGATATAAATAGAAAGCCTGTTGCTTCTCTAGTATACACAGAGAGTGACCGAACACTCCGAAATGACCGGAGGTAATGAATAGCAAAACATTATCTTTGGGTATTTGAAGAGAAAAACAATCTAAGGCTTTGAATAAGAATGTCTGGTGTTAATGTGGGTTTAAAAGTAAATCATTGTTTAATGTTACAAATTTTTAATTTTGTCTAAAAAGAACAAGAGATAAAAAATAAGATCATAAGATTGAAGTTAAGGAATTATTTTTAGGAAAGATCTATGATAATAGTTATATAGTTATTTGACAAGTACAAGCTGGTGAAAATTATAGATAATGACTCCAAAAGAATGAGAGTTGGGAAAATATATGGAAAAATTACGAAATATATAAAGATGTTTATTTGGAAAACATGTAATTTCTGACTAAGTCAGAGTAAAAGTAAGTAGAACTAAATTATAAAGTTATGAAAATGCAGAATTACTCTGAGGCATTCTGGACTTTCTCTCAGAGTTTTTCTCTCACTCGAAGTCAGTTAGATTCTGCTATTTGAGTCTGTGTCATAAGTCAAGAGCTATTTATAGTAAAGCACAGTGTCTCAGTTGGAAATTATTGACACAGAGATGTTAAATGTTTCTAGAAATTATAATCTACCTTGAATGATAGAAGTGAACATTCTTTGTATTTGTTTATCCCATGACCAGTAACTTCTTTGTCTCATCTTTGTCTTCACCATGAACAGGGCTGATGGCATCGGTTATTGATGTAACAGAACATTACACTGAATGAACGGGTGTAATAACTAAATTCACTAAGTATAACTCAGCATGGCTGATGTTTTAAAGATGTCCAATGGATCTTAGTGATGAAATTAGGGATGCACCGAATATTCGGCCACCGAAAATTTTCCTAACCCTAACGGCCGAAATACTTTTATCACCGAAACAATACGGCCGAAATGTTGTGATGATGTAAACAGAAACCGTGACCTGCACGTGCTTGTCTGAAGCAATATGTCTGCACGTATTTCAGTATATATGGAAAAGACTCGCCACGGACAGCGATTTGCAAAACATGTAATGCCGAAAATCCAAACATTCCGATCGCTACGCTGAATATGAGCGGCACAGAAAAGGAAAACGCCTCCGACGCGCGTTCATCGACATTGTCAGCGCGGTGTTGGACAGATTTGTGCAGCGGTGTTCCATGATGAGGGAGAGAGAGCACGCGAGAGAGAGAGAGAGAGAGAGAGAGAGAGAGGGACGAGCGACGAGCGAGAGGTAGTGCTGCACGAATGCGCTACGGCGCTGCAATCAAATTCGATTTTAAATGGGCTTAGTAAAAATATTGTGTACCAGTATGCTCAGTCTAACCGCACAATGGATCGTAGTAGTCATACAGAGAAAAATTTAAAATGCACTTGACCTAAATGCACTTTGTTTTTATGAGAGAACATTTAATTTTAAAACCTTTCTGCAGGCCAGTAGGCCTGCACATTATTATTTAATGTACAGAGTGGGGTCAAGTTAAACATTTTAGTTTGAATTTTATTTTATACTGTGCATTGTTGCAATGTGCTAAATAAACAGTTGAATAATTTGTAATTGAATTATTCTTTGAAACTTTAATATTAATTTATGCAATTGCAATGCCTAAAAAAAAGTTAGTACACAGTCATAGCCATAAATACTAATAATTGGCATAATTTCTTTCGGTGTTTCGGTTTTCGGCCTTGGTTTCCTCTTTTTTCGGTTTTCGGTTTCGGCCAAAAATTTTCATTTCGGTGCATCCCTAGATGAAATGCTGTCATTAATTTGTCTCCATGTGTTTACACTATTAGGCATTCCAAATGGCTCTGATGGCTCTTGAATGCACTTTCCTGAGTTCCAGAAAATACTTAAAATTAGTAGCTTTCTTTATATAATTATAAAATTTCCTAAAGAGCGGTTACAGTGTGTGTGAGTTGATTTCTCAAAAACGGGTAAGATTCTCTAATGGCCAACAGAGGACAACCTAAGGCAGAGGGTCGCCGCCACTGGCATCTACTCTGAAGGGAGGTGTTTATGTGAGATGGGTATGGTTGAGCAGATGTTTGTTAGGCCAACAGCATCATTGAGGGTTACAGCAGTCTGTCCGGGAAAATGTGAGCTCTCCAATGCCTGATCACCAGAAACCGCATTCCTTGGATGTGACAAGTGGCATAACTTGATATAACTATGCCAGGGGGAACACCCTGAGGAAAGGGAGATTATTTACAAAAGAGCTGATGGGAATGAGTTTTCAAGAACTATCTGAGACCATGAGGGTGATTTTAATTAACTTTATGGAGAACATAAACATTATTAATTAATTTTAGGAATTTGGTGTTAGTTGCCTTATGGACAACATTGTTTTAAAATTTTAGATTTCCAGAATTTGTAATGGCTGAATCTGTGAATTAATATGTCTACCATAGTTTTCAGTTTTGCAGATCATTAGACATGCTTTTGGATAATTCCAATACATGGTGGTGTTTAAAGATGAAGACTTTGTTTTTGCCAATTCAAAAGAAGTCTGGATAACAGAGGATGAATGAATTCATTATTTAAATGAAAGATAACTTTAGAAATGTTCCTTTGATAATGGATAGAACTAAGAACGGGACATACAGCGTGAAATGAGAGATTTTACACATTCTACACAACCTCACAAACAATGAACATCCGATTACTGATTTTCAACCCCAAGGGATAGGATCCTTTATTATCGATGTTTATTTTGGTTATTGTTTTAGCACGGAACTGAAGGATTTAATTAATTAAGGAGTTAATTAATTAATGAGTTCAGGCACGGGCAGAAGACTTATTAGTTTTTCTTTTCTTAGATGATTGGGGTTCATTTTAAATGCATACACATAGATATTAAAATACACATAGAATACGGGGACATAACATGGGTGGGGTTTTGTTCTTTGTTTTGTTTTTTCCTTTTCTGTTTCCATTCTTCCGTTCTTTCTGTCTATTTTCTTGGTCTACTATTTCTTTTCCTCACTATCGCTTCATTAGGTGGCCACTGGTGGAGTGACGGTGTGGAACTGACTGTCGTAGTTCCAGTGGTTGGGACTGAAGACTGAAAAAAATACTGTTTAATGTTTTTTATTTTCTTTGTATTATTTTTCTTTATTCATTTTCACAATAATTTCATAATGAATTTTATGAAGTCAGACAGTGTTTGTACATGTGTGCTGAGCAGAGAGCTGCTTGAGTTATATTTTGCTTAGAGGTATCCAATGTTCACTGAGACAGTTGGTATGTTCTTTGCAGGGAAAGGAATGTTTCCACTGATGCAAATGTACCACTAATGTATACACCAAGGTTAGTTCTTAATATGGAAGTGGATTGCGCCATGTTTAAGCATGACGTGTACATATTACATATGTGTTCTAATTTTAAGAAGCTCAAAGCAACATGTTTTGTTACCTTACAAGGAAGCTGTAAGTCTCTCTGTGATGTATAAAAGCTCAATCTTACTGTACCACCACAGAGAAACATGAAGGCATGAGGGGGTGAGAGGAAGGAGAAACCCAGAGAAACCATTTACAGCTAGCATGATGGGGTGAGAAGATAGAGAAATGGGGAACAGAGAAATCTAGAATGAAGACCTCCTCTCATGTAGCCTTATTGTTATATGCCTGTTTCTCTCTGTCTGACATGACACGTTTAAATAATAAATCTATTGGCAAAATATCTGGTGTAGCTTCCGTGATTCAACAATAATGGGGGAAGCATAATTTTCAAGTCTACAACATACAAAACCTAAAGTTAAAAATATCAGGGTCAAGAGTAGCCTGGCTAACGCCAGACCCAATCTCGTTGAGAATTGGGTCTGGGAACCACATGCGCAATTTCTCGTATTTGAGGCGTGGTTTCAGAATGCCCGTCGCAGTTTATTGGGTGCTAAGAATGTCTATCAAATATGCCTGTACGTAGCTCATAGCCAATCGTTTCGATTATACCAGATGACGTATGTAGAGCGACATAAATTAGACAAGGAAGAAGACGATGGGAAAGATCTTTTTTGTAAACAATGAAGTTAAGTTTTTTATCAAAGAGTAGTTTCGCGTCTTCAGCCATATTAAATTGATATAAACAAACTGTTTCCGTGTGTCGCATAGATGTCGTCATCCTCTAGCTGCTCCCTCCCCGTTCTGTGATTGGTTCCCTAAATGAGGCGGAAAATCTGGCCATGGTATCCAGACTACCTTTCAGCGTGAAATGAATCGCGCTGCGGTAAGGCAGTATGGGGAAACCCAGGCTAGGTCAAGAGCCCAACTAAGTCAAACATAGTGGTGACGTACAATTTGAGATTTTCTCCTTCAGTGATTCTGCTTTAGGTGTCTTCCATAATGCTCAATCATCACTCAATTATTCACTTAATTAGCTCATTAACCCTCTGAGGTCGGCCGTCACGCGGGCGTGATGAGCTCACTTTTTTCCTTATCAGTGCTAAAGAGACTCAAATTACTCTGTTGATTTTTATCTTACATTTAAGTGTTGTACATCATTAGATCCTGTTTAGTTTCTATTTTTTTTTGTGGGTACTCACAATAAAAACAAAGTGTTGTGCTTTTCGTCAAATAAAGAAAAATAAACATGATGCGCGTTTTACCTTCTCTCCGTCAGTGAAGTCCATTCTGAAACGCGTCCGAAAAAATAACTGTTACTCTGTCAATACTTGTCACAGAGATACGAGATATGTCTCTTTATGAAGCTGAGATTCTCTTCTTTTAAATGAAGTAAGCTACTAAAAAAAATAATATTTCCAGTTTATGTAATCCATTTGAAACCAAGGAGAGTTACAGTTTTTTCGCTTTCCCTTCATTATAGATAATTAGGTGAGCCCGCCACACCCCCAGCGCTTTTGACATGGTAAATAGGCGATATGCATCGCACACGCGGCACGCCCCGCGATCAATGCCATAACAACATGAAGATTCTTCATCAGAGATTCACTGATAGTTCATCGCGTTTTAGGGATGGAAGCACGCTACTCCTTCAGAGGATTATGGACAGCGGGGAATAATTAACCTTTTCCTCAGTGGAATTTGAAACTCAGACGACGAACGGCTGCATTTTGAAGAACGAACGGTTGCATTTTGAAGAACGAATTGACCCCGAGGATAAGTTCGGAGTAAGTTGTTTAGTGCTTTGTATTTCCTTTTCTGATCATAGAGCTCAAATGCATTTTCAGACTATATTTTGCCTAGTAAATATTACCTCACAACATTCAGTTTTAAATAGCTGCTTAGGTTATAATGATTTAGTGAAATATATCGATCTGCAAGTTTTGTTTGTGTTCTTCTGTGGTCTAGTGGTTAGATCGTTTGCCAAGCGTGTCAGAGGTTATGGGTTCGAATCGCCCTCGGAAACTTTTTTTTCTCTCATCAAAACCGAATATGTTCATCATACAGTCTATATCAAACACACACGTATATAGGACACACGTTTGTGTGCATTTTATTTTGTGATTTCACCAGAATGAATAGTGTCCGCAATGGCTTTAGATTGAAGAGCACGTCCTAAAGAGCGAGTGAAGACTGCGCGCGCGTCGCCACAAGAGACTGTATCCATGACACTGATAGCAGCGGACACGAGCGCTCAGCTTGAGTTAAAAAACAAAACATTTTAACGCTAGATCTCTTATTTAAGAGCGGACTAAATGAATGCTCTACTAGTTAACTGGAGATGTTTTATTTGTACTACAGCCGTTCATTGAGTGTATCAGTAAATGCGTGCGGTCTATGGCCATAAACAGATACTCGCGGTGACGCGGTCTACCCATCAATAGATGTTTCTCTGTCCATCAACAAATACATTGTGCATCTATAATCATAATTGTCCATCAGTTTACTTTGGATAATGTGCTAACAGTTTTTTGCTTTTGTTTTGTTGTGTTTACATCGTCACCATCAGCCTTCAGAAATCATTCTGATATATTTTTTTTTTTAAATCAACAAGAAGAATCAAGAATCAAACAGTTGTGCTGCTTAATTTTTTTTAACCTGTGATAGTTTTTTAGGATTCTTTGAATGAACTTTATATATATATATATATATATATATATATATATATATATATATATATATATATATATATTTTTATATATATATATATGCACTATATAAGCAATATTTTATATATTTATATAAAAAAAAACAAGTTTGGTCTTTTTATGTTTTTTTTTTTTTTTGAAAGGATGTGTTAAGTGATATGAATGACTTTAAGTCTTTATGTTCTTAGGAAAGATTTCTACTTTGAATAAATGCTGTTCTTTTTAACTTTTTATTCATCAGTGAATCATTAGTTCAGGCTGCCTCACGGCACCTTGATGGGCCATTAGACATTGGGGGAGTGTCTTTAGTCTTCCCAGGTGTAATTAACACATTAATATTCATGGGCATTAACACTCCCACGCATACAGCACTGCTGACCCAAAGAAATTCAAATCGTTATATTGATCTTTCTGAAAGTGTGGTCAGAATGATTGTCACTTAATTTTGAAGTAAAAATTCTAGCCTACAAGAATAGTAACTCAAAAGTATTGTGGACAACTATTCAGTATGTGTTAAATGGCCTTATTGCGGTGAATTTTTTTTACCCAAAACGTACTAACCACGCATATTATTTTTTTTCTATAAAATGCAAACATGTACATCCATTTTGCTCACATATTATTGTAGCAGAGTTTGTGCTGAATACAGCAAATTTATATGTTGGCAAATGGTATGTTTTAAGTAGCTGAAATAAGCACAAATGTCAGGGCATATCAAAACACCTCAAGGGCCCCAAAACAGCTCAGACCTCTTAGGGTTAACTTTAACACTCTTAAGTGTTAATTTAACACTCATATTTTAACACTTTACACTCTTGAGTCTGGAGCCATATAAACTCCCAGGAGAGTTAATTTAACACTGGAGTTTTTGCTGTGTGGACTGAACCAGTTATGAAACAACTCGCATTGAAAGCACAGGCATAAATTGCACAGGATGCCACACCAATCTGCACTCTTACCTTCACAGTTGATTGTGCCTGTGATTTTCCATTCTGTTGTGATCCATTAATTCCTGTTCCTCCTCCGACTACTCCTGCTGTTACTCCTGCTGTTACTCCTGCTATTACTGCTGCTGCAGATGCTGCTACTACTGATCCTGGTGCTAGTAATTCTGATGCTACTGATCCTAGTAATTCTGATGCTACTGATCCTAGTAATTCTGATGCTACTGATCCTGGTGCTAGTGATTCTGATGCTACTGATGCTACTGATCCTGGTGCTAGTGATTCTGATGCTACTGATCCTGGTGCTAGTGATTCAGATGCTACTGATCCTGGTACCAGTGATTCAGATGCTACTGATCCTGGTGCTAGTGATTCAGATGCTACTGATCCTGGTACTAGTGATTCTGATGCTACTGATCCTGGTGCTAGTGATTCTGATGCTACTGATCCTGGTGCTAGTGATTCTGATGCTACTGATCCTCACTCAAAAAAATGATTCTTGCCACTAATTGAATTTAAGCAAACAATTTAAATAGAATATATTTAAAAATGTATGAAATAACCATTATTGTTGCGAATTACTCTTACACAACATGAATGTAATGGATCCAAGTCCAAACTGATCAAATTGCATACACTATACTTGATTTATTGACGTAAGGGGCAAATGCAGATGTAGCGCATGCGCACTAGAGTAAAAAAAAAAAAAAAAAAACTGTGAAGACGGCAAGTCGTTGGAGGCGTCAGCGATTTGAGTGAACATTGAACAGATGTGGAATATTCGACCAGGTAAGATATTTTCTATATTTATTAATGATTTAGACTTCAACATCAACTCTTTTTTATAACTTAATCGATCTGATTTAATTAATATCTTAGTTTCGTCGTGACTGCACTTCAGACGAATGAACTGTTTTGGCCTTTCCAGTTAACGTAGCAGCTAACGTTAGCTATATAAAAGAGTAACGTCGTAAACTGATCTTTTTTTAAAGATTTATTGTCGACTGACTATGTGCATCATTTTTCCATTTAGGCAGAATAACTTCGCGTATGGTTTTTGATAACTGCTCCGTGATCTCGACAAAACGTTGCAAACACAGTCAATCGAAGGTTAGTTAGGCCTAACGTTATATGAAGGTTATATTACAGGTAAAATTGTATAGGATTTCTCGTTAAAACAAATATCTTAAAACATATTTGTAACTTTGATCATTTTAAGATATAGGCCTACGGTCGACTGACTAACTGTGCGTCATTTTTAATTACAACTTGTCATCTCGACGTAGGCCTAACGTTACATTTGACTTTTCTTGAAAAATCCTTTGAATATGCAAAAGTTAAAAACATACTTGATCGACCTGAAAGTTATCTACATGCAAAGGTTTATATTCCATTAAGTGGAACATGCTTTCTTTTTCATGCTGAGTTGTAATTTCATTACAAAAAAATGTCTTTGCTATTTCAGAGTTCTCATCGATGTGACATTATTCCACCATTTCCAGCTCCTGTTTGGCACAATCACTCAATTACAGTATCTGTATTTTCTTCTTTTGTAATCAATTTAAACTTGACTTGTTTTCATTTCTTTGCAAAAGTGTGATGTCTGTTGTTTTCTCTCTCTTTTTGAAATACAGATATATGACTTTTGGGAATGTGGCACAGAATTATCCAGTAGGTGAGTTATTGAAACATTCTAAGCTTAAACATAGACATTTTGGGGCAAGAATAAATTGTTAATTACTATAAATTTCTCCACAGTAGGCCTATATTTCATGCAAATCTTCATTTCATTTACTTTTTTTTGTTGCAGAATTCATAAACTGTGCCACTTCTGTTAAAGTTCTTGGCGCAGCTGGACAGATACACTATTAATGGCAATTACAGACAAGGTAAACTGCATAATATAATTTTGTATAACTAATTGCAAATATTGTATATATAAAATATATATAATCACATATAAAATATACTATAATCAGTGTTTTTTATATTGTCATAATTTAGTGCGATGACATACACATCTGTGTGTACCAACACTCAGGAAATAACAACACTCGTCAAATAAATTGAGGTTTGTATATGTGCTTTTTGTAATGACCTAAACATATTGCCAGTCTGTATGTTACTAATATTTCAGTGAAAGACGTCAGTGTTAATTATTGAGAGAGAAAAAAAGTTTTAATTATTTGTTTGTTTTTTGTTTAGACTGCAATCCTTAATAGGCTGAGAGAAGAATTTCGGAGACCATTCTGGGGCTTTTTGAGATCCGTTAAGAAGGTGCTGGTGCTAAGGACAAGCCAGAGGATGTTGGAGTAGTGATAGAGGGTGTAGAGAGTGATTCCTTTGGATTGGTAATGCTGTTCGGACTGATCTACGCTTTTAATTCCACCACCAAAACTGAGATTGGACATTCTTGGCTGGACAACTTTTTTCTGTGTGCAGCATACTCCATATCTTGATCAGTGAGTTGGACAATTACTTCTGGCCTAAATTTTTAAATGTGTTATATGTAAAAAAATAAAACAAAAAAAAGTAGGAAGATGGGTACCAATTACATTCGTGTTTAATTTTTTTTTATTATTCTCTATCCAAGTGTCCTGAATGTTTATTTGTTCTACAAATATTTAGGAAGATGGGTACTAATTACATTAGTGTTTTAAAGGAACACGCCGACTTTTTTTGGGGACTTTAGCTTATTCACTGTATCCCCTATAGTTAGATAAGTCAATACATACCCTTTTCATCTCCGTTCTTGCTGTAACTCTTTCTGACGCACACAGCTCTAGCCTAGCTTAGCACAAAGACTGGAAGTAAACGGCTCCAGCTAGCATACTGCTACCAAAAAGTGACAAAATAACGCCAACATTTTTCTATTTACATGTTGTGATTGTCACAGTGTGTACAAATAACAAGGTCATATGAGACACAGACATCTTTTAACCGTATACATACTAGTGCTGTAGCGGCGCGTCGACGCTTCGACGTCAAAATTACGTCGACGACGCCATATTTTTGCGTCGACACTTCTTCATTTATTTATTTTTTGCACCGTTTCCGGCAGTACAGCTCGCCAACACACGTGGGAGACCGAAACATTGCAGAATGGAGGACGAAGACCACTAGAAGTGAATGTGCTTTCGATTAAATGAATCACACACAGTAAACAAATCCTTAACAAAAAAAACTTTGCAATTTAGACGCGCAAACTGTGTGCCGGTGAGACGTACGGCTCGGGCAGATTCGGCTTGCAGTCGTTCATCATTGGACGCGGTGCCGCGCGCGCTTTTACAAAAGAAGCCGTGCACACAGCCAAGCGAAATGGGGTCTTGCCGGTCTTGCGCACCCAACGCGCCATTTTTGCCGTGTGCTCGTGCGGACGCGTCGAGTATAAACAAGTCTTTGCTCCGTGTCAGCGCGCGCTCTGATCGGTAAAGGGGCACAGACTCTCCCGAATCTCCAGCAGGAGCAGAAGCACCACTGACTCCGGCTCCGTTTCCCTCGTAAGCTGATATTAGTATTTAAACATTCTCTATGATAAAAAATGTTTATACAAAATATTTTAATAACGGTTTTGGCGGTTATAGAGTTCTAATGACGGTTTTCAAATACATAACATTAGACTAGCGTTAGCCAGCTTATACAGTATCATGATTCAGTACGCTAGTTCGTATTTATTTATTTGAGATACATTATGGTTTTTTTGTTAATCGAGCAGCAGAAAAATAATCTTTATATTAATCGTCCAATTAGTCGTTAGATTAGTCGACTAATCGATAAAATAATCGCCCAACTAATCGTTTTGTTAATAATCGTTTACCCCAGCCCTAATACATACTGGGAACTATATTCTCAGAAGGCGAAGCACTGCTACTTGGGCGGAGTGATTTGCTCCCAGCACCTGAGAAGCCCCGTGGTTAGGAGCAGAGAGTAAATGGCGGAGTGATTAGCACAACACTCTGAGCAAACTCTCTCTCTGCGTTATTTTGTCACTTACTGGGAGCAGTATGCTAGCTGGAGCCATTTACTTCCAGCCTTTGTGCTAAGCTAGGCTAGCGGTGTGTGTGTCAGACAGAGTTACGGGACGCACAGAGATGAAAAGGGTATGTGTGAACTTCTCTAACTCTGGGGGATACGGTGAATA
This sequence comes from Chrosomus eos, assembly GCA_036326025.1. Taxonomy (NCBI): domain Eukaryota; kingdom Metazoa; phylum Chordata; class Actinopteri; order Cypriniformes; family Leuciscidae; genus Chrosomus; species Chrosomus eos. Next base: position 105,663 of record JAZAVI010000181.1, on the reverse strand, counting down.
AGCTAAAGTCACAAAAAGTTGTCGTGTTCCTTTAATTTCCAGATCAGAAGAAAGCAGACATTGATTACTGTATGCAGTGATATTAAAATGTTTATCTTGAAAATGTGAAAAGAATATTTGATGTTGAAATGTGGATCCCTGTTACTTGGCTGTAAAGTGTAACATAAGTAATAACCACAGAAAGTACAGTTTGGGAGGATGCATAAAACTAAACACTTGCATTAATTTGTAAAGTGCTGTATTATGTATGTCCTGCTTGGATTTTTTTGTTTCTTTTGTCAGACTGAATGTTTCTTTTGACTTATGGAGCAATTGCACACAATAAATGTTTGAAAATGTAACATGTTTTTGTCTTTGACTGTTTAATCAATAGAATTAAGGTAATGTAAGATAGTTATGTAAAGCAAGTAACAACAATTTATTTGAAATGAGTAAAGTTTATTTAATACACAATCTTAAATCACAGATGATCAGTTCACATAACGATTATTTAATTCATTCACGTCAACTGAACATGACGCTGTAGCTTAAATAAAATGTTAACTTTTACGTTGGATTTATGTGATTAAATTGGATGGAAAATTGACACGTAATTGAAATACATAAGTTTTAACTTTTGGGGTTAAATATTTTTTTGAGTGGTGATACTGTTTTATATAATGTTGCTGCTGCTATTCCTGATCCTCCAATTAATGTTGCTGCAGGTAATGCTGCTTTTGCTCTTTTTGCTTGGTCAAACACCCATTGTACGTATTCTACCACCCACTTTATTGTATTTATTGCCCACTGTGTTCTTTCTGCTGCAACTATTTCAGCTCCTGCCAGCGCTCCAGTTACTGCTGATCCTGTTAATGATTGTGTTCCTAACAATGCAAGCAATAATGCTGTTGTTGTTCCTGCTAGGCCTGCTACTACTGCTGCTGCTATTGCTGCTGTTCCTGTTCCTATTCTTGCTTCTGCTTCCCACAGTGATTGTAAAATGCTTACTCCAGCTGCTGCTCCTGCTCCTGCTCCTACTACTGCTTCAGCTATTGTTGATGTTACTGCATTACCTATTACTACTGCCACTGTGGCAACTGTCATTGCTATTGTTAATGTTAGTGGTGATTGTAGAGTTGCCCTTTGGTCTCCTGCTGCTTCTCCTGGCACTGCAATATTAAAGAATAATTGTCTTCATGAAATGTCATCATCACAAAAATACAAACACCTTAAAATATGCTCACTAATTTGTATAGGATATTGATGTTATCCAGTTATAAATTACATTTCTTACCCATGTTGCTTGATTTTAATTTGCCCGGATGACACAGATCTTCACATAAGCACCCTTGTCAGGGTTTAAAGCTCCTTTCCCCCTCTTTATTCCCAAGCCGTTTGCCCTCCTTTAAAGAAACAAATGTTAAAAACACACACATATATATATATATATATATATATATATATATATATATATATATATATATATATATATATATATATATATATATATATATATATATATATATATATACATTCACAGTCAGAATGTTCATGGTGGATGATTAATCAAGTGTTTTCTGAAGGAGTTAATCCAAAGGATTAACCAAGTATATAGCTGGTGGAAACCAGGACATCACAGGAAATTGACATACGAGGTTGCTGGAGTGGAGACTTCCCAGATAGCATGGTGACATTGATACAATGTTGTCTCAGTATTGATGCATCATTGCTATTTGCATTGAATTAACGTTACAAAGTGATGTTGCTTTAGTATCACTCTTGCACCCTCAGTTAATGGTGAAGCAATGTTGAGATTTCAACCAAAAATCAATGGTAATAGTATTGATTCAACATTACAAAGTGATATTTTTTCAACATAATTTTGCATACTCAATTAATGTTGAAATAATGTTGAACAAAAATCAATGGAAATGCTATTGAAACAACATTACACTATTGATTCTACATCACTGATGCTGAATCAATATTGAAATTATGAATCAATGGTAATATTGTTGATTCAACGTTACACTATGATGTTGAATTAACACTGAAATTAACAAAAATAATCTTTGGCAATATGGTTTGATCAATGTTACAATGTGATTCTAAATATATTTAGTACTTATACTATACTTTCCAGCAGGTGAGTCAATTTATTTTATTCGATCAATCAATGACAAAAATATATTAAAATATTATTCTTTAAAAAAGAAAGGGGGAGAAATAGGTCAAAAGCATTTCAACCTTTTAAAATAAAATTGTCTTCAGAAGTCTGATGTCATAACTACAGGTGGTCCAACAGTTTAGGTTTTTAATCTTGCATCAGATTCTGCCTCTTTTCTTTGGGTTCTCTGGAATCTGAGAAAGAAAGCATGATGTTGCAAGAACGAGTCAATTCAGGCCCTGTCCACACGGACACGGGTATTTTTATAACCGTGACTTTTTCTACGCTGTTCGGCCGTTCGTCCACACGGAAACGCACTGAAACCGAACATTTTTGAAAACCCCTGCTGAGGGTGAGGATTTTCAGAAACGCTGGTTGTTACGCCGGTTACGTTACGTGCGTGGCATGCTCTTGACCGCGCTTGATAGCGTGTTTTTGTGTTTTCATGTAGACGGAGACCGAGCATGTGTGGACAGGATTTTTTTTTTTAAACGCTGGAGGAAAAACTCTGGTTATAAAAATACCCGTGTCCGTGTGGACATGGCCTCAGTTGTCATACAGTCACAGAATGTTAATATACTATTTACTATTTACAATACGATTCACTTTTTTAAAAAAAAGTTGCTGAACAAAATATTCTAACTACGATTATAGCGTCGTTAAAATCTGTTTATTTAATTTATTTTTCTAAAATCTATTAATGCTTCAATATCAAAAGAAAGCACTATGGCAGGGGTGTCCAATTTTATCTCCAGCCCTAATTAAACACACCCGAGCCAGCTAATCAAGGTCATTAGGGTCAATGAAAACTCTTCATGAAGAGGAACAAACACCTCTGAGCTTTAGCCATTAACTACATCTCAGTTCATTTTCTGTGAAACTACTTAGCATTCAAGTAACAAGCATATCTTGTAAAATAAAAGAGCTTAGTTTTTTTAATGAAAATTTCTTTAAAGGGATAGTTAATTTAAAGGGACAGCCCGTAATGAAAATTCTGTCATCATTTATTCACCCTCAAGTTGTTCCAACCCTGTATGAGTTTCTTTCTTCTGTTCAACACAAAATAAGATATTTTAAAGAATGTTGGTAACCAGAAAGTTGACGGTGGCCATTGATTTCCATCGTAGAAATAACATGGAAGTCAATGGCTACATCAACCACGTCTGGTTACCGACATCCTTCACTCTATCTTCTTTTGTGTGCAGCAGAAGAAAGACATTCATACAGGTTTGGAACAACTTGAGGGGAAATAAATGATAACATAATTTTCATTTCAGGATGAACTATCCCTTTAAAGCTGCAGATTCACCTTATGTAGACCTTAATTTCTTTAAATATCACAAAATAGCCATGTCCATCACTTTCTTAATAAACACAAGATGTTTTTTATGATTGTGTTTCAGTGGAAACAAGCTAAACTGAATGGAAATCAGTTACATTTCTCAAATTTATTACAGATTCAGGAATATGGATGGTTGCCTGATTAAGCAGTGATAAGATACAGGATATCATCAAGTCCCAGGTCAGGTGATGCTGTTGACAACAACTCAGTGTATAATCAATGGCACCATTATCAGGAGGTCCTTCTCTTTTTTTTTAATTGTCCATCTTCATCTGCCTTCACTTCTGCTAAAGAAGCAATGTGCTCTGCATGCAAGCACTGACGGATGAAGACATGGGCTATGTTTGCAGTGTTCATGTCTCCTACACTTCAAGAAATCTGTTAAATGACGTTAGAACTTTATTCAGGAAATTCCTAATAAACTTTACAAAAGCAAGATGCATCTTTTAAGAATGTAGAAAAATAGATGCTTTATTTAAACTTTATTTATTGTTTAAATATTTACATTTTACATTTAGTCATTTAGCAGACGCTTTTATCCAAAGCGACTTACATCTGAGGACTAAACCAAACGAGTCAATGTGAAGAGACAATAACAACCCAAGAGGTGCTCAAAATACCAAGTTCAAACATTGCTCAGAATAGCATAAACCAGACAAGTGAGGATTTTTTTTTTCAAACATTTCAAAATATTCAAACATATTTATTTATATGCTTTATTAATAACTTTTTAATGTATACAGTGAGTAACAACACAAATCAAACACAAATAAGAATGCAAAACAAAGGAACAGAGAAGTAAGGTAGATGCACCATTGTTTGAAACTGTGCTAGAGAAGTCATGTAAATGTCAGGTGCTTCAACAAACAAGAGGTCTGTATGCACCAATGTTTTCTCTCTAATTAGGAAGCATTAGACTACTGAGGCCCTGTTTACACGAGAATGCTCGCGGATGAAAACGTAAAAATATTTTATCGATGTGCCTTTCGTTTACACGGTGACGGCGTTTTTGGGACTTAAAAGCGCAAAAAGTGAAACCACCCTCCAGAGTAGAAATCTTAAAAACGCTCCATCGTTGCATTCCCATCTAAAGGGTAAAAACGCAAATTTGCTCACAGTGGCTCTCGTCGCGTATGCGTTTACGTCACAGCCATGCGCCAGTACAGGAAAGTAACAACCAACATGTCGGATTATTTCCATACGTCGGACCTTTAAGTTGCCCTAGCAGCTCTGATAAACGTACAAGAGTCTTTTTGCTGTTCACTTCGCCATGTTTTGATTTTGCGCTACTAGGGAGAGAAGTAGAAGGAAGGTTGTACGCAGGCGCGCAGCCTTGGTGTTGTTGTGTGGCAGTGCATCATATTGCCACCTAGCTGCCTGGAGTGCATACTACATCGAATTTTACACACTTTTGCGTCACCATATGCACGCAGATTACATGTACATGTGCTTCGTGAGGCACACACGCGCAAATTTGCACACACACGCAAGGTCTCTCCCCTCTCTGCCGTGCGCGCGCTACACGGTTTGCAGCTCACAAGCTCTAGATTCCGGGAGATTTGAACTAATTTGCGGGCATCAGGGAGCCGCTATCAATATGTGGGAGACTCCCGGAATTTGGGATGTCTGCCATTGGAAACGAAAATATCCCATATCCCCTTTCCTTATGAAGATACTCATTCCAATGAGGTTATTGATAAATCGAATAGTTATTGTTTGTTCACTGAGCAAAATGATGTCCAAAAGATGTCTTTTCAACGTCTTTGTCACAAAAGTCGGACGTTGAAAAGACGTCCACTGAGGAGCCAGAATGAAAGTTTTTATGACGTCTTTTTTTGACGTGTTCTGCACGTCCGATATAGACGTTCATGGACCCTCTTCGTACAAGGTTAAAAACTAGTTCAAATGTGGCCATTGTGGAAATATTTTTTTTTTACATCATTTGTGGTCTCATTTAGACATAATTACTTTGACTATTGCTGTCAGATGATCTTAGTGAGAATTAACAGAGCTTTAGATGGTGATATTTGTTTCATTTGAAGTGTCACCATTGTGGTGATCAGTGTTTGCTTTAGTTGGGCTCTTGGTCCACTTTATTTTTACTTTAGCTTTTCTTCAGTTGCTGATACTGTGGGTTTGTAAAACACAGTTGATGTTGCAAACAAAGCCAAGAACATGTACGACCAGGGGCTGTTCCATAAACCAAGATTAGAGTATAAGCCATGCTTATTTCGGTTAGTCAGGCTTATTTTTGGTAGATTCGGTTTCATAAATCAAACTTAAAAAAGTTCAAACTCAGTTACCCTGGCAACTTATGCTGGGAAACTAGCCTGGTCCAGGGCAGGCTAACTGTCAGGCTAAGCCTCAGTTGTTACACAGATCCTCAACACTGACCGACAAGAACACAATGATATTACCACTGACACTCTCTAATACCATTATTGGACTTTATTAACACTATTAGTCCAAAAATAAATACACAGTATACAGAAAATCAACTTATATAAGGCTACAATATAGACACATATATAAGGTGTTTTAAAGTTGTCCGTTTAGGACATGTCATTTTTGTAATAAAGACATTTTAATTAAGGAGTGCCTCGGTTATCAGAGAATTATTTCTCTACACTGTCACTCTACACTATATTTGTATATATATGTACTGTATTTATAGATATAGATATATAGATAGATTAAAAACAATAGACCTATACATACTACAGTTTTTGTTTTTTTACTGGCTGAATGTTTTGTGCCCAAGATTTAATTAGATAGTTTTAAAGATTTATGAATACATTTCTCTCTGGTTTTATGTGGCAGTTTGTCTGGTTTTTGTTTAAGTACATGTTTATGATTATTAGAAGAACATTAGAACACAATCTAAAAAAAATCTTTTTAAAGCAGAAGTTAAAATCACAAAATCAAAAAATAAATAATTACAAAAGCACAGTATAAATTTTAACTGGTAAGATTAATCTGAGCTTAGTAATTGACAGTATATTAGCCTACATTTGATTTACCCCAAATACACTTGTAGGTTTAAAATTCTAAATAAGGGACATATAATGTCCAACTAACAAATATTTTAGCACATATATATATATATATATATATATATATATATATATATATATATATATAATATATATATATATATATATATATATAATATATATATATATATATATATATATATACACAGTTCCTTTAAAGACATCAATAAATATTCCTTATTTTTCCTTCTACTTTTTTTTTCTTTTGTGATAATACCCACCAACACATACATATACAATAAATAAATAAAAATATAACATTCACATATATCAAACTCTTATAATGACACATAATTCCTAATAGTTATTGAAGTAATATTATTCAAATATCAAATTTGGAGTGTTCCCAGGAGTGTTCATTTAACACTGGGAATTTTGCTGTGTCCGAAAAGGAGTAGGAAGAAGCAGACGTTTATTTAATCCCCTTCTCACTACTTGTTAATAATCATCCGGTGGCCGATCATCTTAATCTATTTATCTCCACACACCAAGAAATATAAAAATAACAAACATATTTACCTATGTTTATATCCACCATAAATGATAAACAATGTAAAAAAATGAATTTATACATATACGAGCTGATGATACCTTATGAAAACCACACTTTTGTACAGCTTTATGAATGATGCAGTAGATGTGGCGTATTCAGGCAACTTTGATATGGTTCTTTTACCGGTTTAACTTCATATTGCCCGTATTGCTCAGTTACCTAACAGGCACCTTTATGAATGCTTTATGACCTACATTTTTATTAAAATCCTTAAAATGGTCATGAGTCAATTTTGTCAACTAGATGTGAAAATTGTGATGTGATTTTTATTTTTCATTAAATCTTAAATCTTTTAGATTTTACAAAGAGACCTCTACTGTCACCTCAGGACGGTGTGGATCATGTTTGTTAATGATTTCACTCATTTATCACATTTTTTTAACTGGCTAACACTCTAATTGTGATAAAGTTAAATTTGACTAACCTGAAGTGAATCTGGATTCCAAACAGCAAACGAAGGGTCTCTGCTGAATATCATACAACAGTAATGTCTTGAATCCTTAAATCACACATGAGTGATGTAAGCCATTGTAACTGCATGTGTTGTTCTTCTATACACTGTTAGCCCTTGCTGTAAAAAAAGTGACAGTATCATACCATTTTCCATTAAAACAGTAATATCGCGTAGAAAACAATGCATTCTGGGTTATATTTGCATTTTTCGAGAAAGTAGCCTACAGGAATATACTGTGAGTTAGCAGACACCCAGAGGCTGTGTTCCAAATCACACACTATACCCTCATTCACTATTCCCTACATTAGTTCACTAATATAGTCCACTTAAATGAGTGAATGAAAAGAAGAGAGTGAATTGAGACACTTATGAACACCTGATAAGCAAAATCACTGAAGGACAGAGAAACAAGAACTGAAAAAAGAGAAACACAAAAACTACAACTGACTTCCAGCAACACTGAGTGTGAAACCATTTTACAAACCAGTTTACGATTATTTCTGTCATACATGTACAAAAGTTATTGTTGAGAATTACAGAGATTTAGACAATATTAAAGTTTGTTGTCACCATAATGCAGATCAGTATTTGCTTTAGTTGGTCTCTTGACGCTTGACATTTTATTATTCTTCTCTCTCTGCCTGCTGTAACAGTGAGTTTATAAAACACATCTGTTGTGGCAAGAAAAGGTTAAGAGGAAGATTATCAGGTGATTTATGGCTTTTGTTGTGTCACAATCATCCTGGGCATGTCTGATGTTCAGATATTTTCTGTATATAATTTTTTGAGTTAATAAGTATTTCATATTTAACATATATATCTGTGAAAGATAAAATCAATTTTTCTGTAATTAGGTCTTCTGAAGACTATAGTATCCATATACTGTATTAAAAATATTTCCCGCCTGTTTAACTCAGACACACACAAACATCAACAATCAGCGTATGAATCTCAACAATGGTGAAAATCAAAAGTTTCATGTTGCAATGCATGCTGGGTTCCAGGATAATATAAAACTCCCAGCATGCACTGCTGCATGAATAAATAAATAAAATATTGCAACCATTGTTGAGATTCATGTGTTAAATTGTGATATCTCTGTTTTTCTGAAAGATAGTGTAGCTGTTTTATTTTTTGGTTAATACATGATTTGTTAAAAAAAAATAGTCATTGTAAATTATTGCTGTGGTTTCACTGTGGTGCTAATGTAACACTTTTGAATTCTGAACAAGTGGGAGTGAATTAGATTAGTTAATGAAACGTCAATATGATGATTTTTGTCACCGTAATCATTATAACCGAAGTCATTCATAAACTGTGTGTGCACAAGTGTGACTTACAAAAATCACAGTTCAAGCAGCAATTAAAACAGAAAAAATTATAGCATCAGCATCCCAACTAAAGCAAGCACTGATCTCTATAATGGTAACTTCAAACCAAACATTTGAACAACCTCTGTAGATGTATGACAGAAATAAAGCCATACTGGTTAGTAATAAGTGTAATAATGTGTAACGGCTTGAAGTCAGTTGTAGTTCGTGTGTTTCTCTATTTTCTGTTCTTGTTCCTCTTTCCTTCAGTGATTCTGCTTGTTAACAGCAGGTGTTCATCACTAATGCTCAACAATCACTGACTCCTTAATTATCTCACTGCAACACTGTCAATGTTACTTTTACTCTTTTTAGTGTGGATTTTCCTGTGAGGTTGAAAGGGTTAACAGTGTAAGATAAAAAAGACACACCCACAAAATGTATTTTAACAGCAATAAACTGTAAGTTATAAAACAGGTTTATACTGGCAACACTGTTGCCAGTAGTTTACTGTAAAATGTAGTTTTTTTGGTCACCATTGTGCTGAAGAGTAGAGCCTGTGCTTCAGTCCAGGAGAAGATCTACAAACATTGATGATATGCTGCATGTTGCTTTATTTAACAGACAGTGACTGTGTAGTTGCTGGTCCAGTGGAAATCTCTTTAATAAAAAAAGTTTTTTTGTGGTTTCAAATGAAATAAGTTCACAGTAATACTTTGCTTGCATTTTTAATGTATTATAAATGTTAGTTAATACATTTATATTATAGTTGGTCAATTTAAGACGGTCGGTTTCTGCAACTGAGATTAGTTAACTCGAGTTTTAGTGCATTTTTACAGTAACATACTGTAGATTACAGTAAATAACTGTACAATTAACAGTAAATTGCTGGCAACAGTGTTGCCAGTATTTTACTGTAAAAAAACCCGGTAAGGGCTAACAGTGTATGGTATACTGTATAGGTCTGTCTTAAATACTTTTACTTAATTTATGCAAAACTACATGTCAGCCAATAAGAGGTGATCTGTGGGCTACTGCTTTCCAGTAAATCACATGATTTTAAGGAAATTTCATGTTATGAAACTTAATGTTTTAGGTTGCATTCCAGTCCACGTTTAGACACGCATTTGTAAACATAAGCACTTCCCCTCAGCACTTCCCATAAGCACTTCCCCTCAATCCCTGCCTCCACTGTGATGTGCATTCCATTTTGTGAAGTGGACGAGGGAAGTTTAAATGGACAGACCCTTGTTCCCTCGATTTTGACCGAGTCTACTTCGAATGTACACTTTAGGCTCCTATATGTCCCACAATGCAGTACGATTGTGACGTCACTACATATCTCGTCTAATCACCAGTGGTTAAAGTGGGATTTGGCAGGAAACCCTCAAATTTTGTGTAGGTGCAACAGGGAAAAATTACTCATCGTGGGACAACATATTGAGTATTGTGGTATAGCAATACTTTTTGGGACAAGAGTGTCACTGTGTCACCAAGTATCACAATACTTATTTACTTGATATTTTAGTGTTTTTATTTTGGTCCATGAATGATTTGATGATGATTCTATGTTAAAATTGCTGAACACTGGGACAAAAATTAAGCCTTGGCAGCCACGCCAGCCCACATCCCCATCCACAGCCCCACCCACAGACATGTGCATTTAAATGTGAGGTAGTTAGGGAGGTTCAAAGCATTCTCATGTATAAATATGCAGCATTAATGCAAGATATACAATGAATATTTAATGTCGATATACAATGGTTACATGTTAAACTAATCCTGCTATTGATATCTTTGTAAGACTGCCGACCCTAGAACACTAGCAAGGGAAAACAAATGTCCGGCGAAATATCGAACCTAAAACTACTTTACCGCGCTCAACCACCGTGAGTGCATTTCACGCAGTGTAATCACTTGCGTTTAGCAGGGAGGAAGGGAGGTTAGTCGGTCAGTCGGCCCATCTCGGGACCAGCGAGATTCGTTGAGATTAATTAATCTATTTATTTACTATGCTAAGCCATTTTTTTTAAGTTGTTGTTTTAATGATACCTTAATTATATAAGGTAGATTTTAACTCTGAGTAGCCTTGAAATAAAGGAAATAAAAGTTTTGTCACAAGGGTACAAATATGTACCCTATGCCAAGGGTACAAAAGCTGAGGATACAGCCATAGTTGCCAAGTCCGCTTATAATACGCAACTTTGGGCTTCTTTTTTTAGTAAGTCACGTTAAAACAGCACGGGTTGCGGGTTGCGTTTTTTTTGGGCTTATTAAAAAAATATGGTTGCTTGTTAGGAAAATCTGACAAGCAACTTTGTTTTCTTTACATCTATGGTCACGGTTGCTGTTTTCTCAATCTCCAATACATTGATTGACACTATCTGCTCACAGCCATAGCCAATCAGTGCAATTGTATAAGTGCTGTGGCGTAATTCGTCAAAACATTCCGCCGAATCCGCCCCCTTATTGGAGAAAAATCCCGTTCAAAGTGCAGGCAGGCGCGCGTGCGACGCTGTAATCCAATGATAGACGTTGGGGAGATGATGGACAGTGCAGGGGAGAAGAGGGATGACCTTCTTTTGTAAGGTAAATTTGTAATTTTTACAAAGTTTTTGTAATATATTAATTATCACAGGCTTTAATAAAAATAAAAAATAAACTAGTCTATACTAGTATGGGTCAAATTAATTTTATTAAGATAAATATATATATATATATATATAATGTGTGTGTGTTACATATCCCCGTCTTTTCCTGCTTGTCTTTTTGTCCTTTTCCATCTCTCCAAACCTTTTTTAAATCCTTTTTTTCCTAATCCGTTTATCCTTTTCTAATAAAGGAGTGGTTTCAGTTTAATATGTTACAGGCTCATTTATTGGTAATAAAAAATAAATGATAATGCTGAAACTAAGTAATCTAATAATATTGGGCTTGTTTTGGGCTTGTTTTTGAAGCTACAGTTGCTTATTTGTCTCGCGAGAGTTGGCAACTGTGGATACAGCCCCAGTGACAAGCCATTCGTACCCCTAAAGGTACAAATTTTATGAGAGTGTATGGCTGGGGGTCCCTGCAGTCGTGATGGTGCTGAAGCAAACTGGCTCAGCGTCTAGTCCAACATATAAAACTCCAGTGTGCAGCGTTGTTTGCTCATGGATGCTCCAAAGTGCATAAACTGTTCTCGTCTTTCCTTCAGTGATTCTGCTTGTTAACAGGCTTATTAAAGGCTGAGATGACTCCATATTAAATATACACAGATTTTGTGGCTCAGATAAGGTCCAGATCTGGTTTATTTCTTTACTCTTGGCTGACATGTGGCATTGCTATGGCCTGCTTGTGGCCCAGATCTGGCAAACAGGAGGCCGTCATTCCACACTGCATGTGAGCCAGATCATCATTCCACATGTGCCAGATGTGAGCCGGATCTGGGCTGAAACAATGTTGCTATCTAGGAATGGAACCAGCACATGCTTACATAAATAAAACAGTTTTTTTCTGAATTGCTAAAACAATAAATCCCATTCTCTAAACTAAATTGTCAATAAACCAATTTGTCAAATAAATAGCTCTTTCTGTAAAACATTAAACAAGGTCAGTGTTTGCAAATCTCCTGGACTCTTTTTGCAAAACTCTAAACACATTCTCACTCACTAAAACACATTTCGCACTGTGATGCGCTTTTGTTTCAAACCCCTAAACACAGGCAGGCAAAAGATAAACACAACTACAGCTAAATTGTCATCGTTTACACACAATGACTCAAAATTGTTCACACCTATTTCTAATAATGTGACCAAACCAACTGTACATAATACAAGTCAGTTCAGAGTGCCAAAATTTACTCAAAATGTTGCTCTGAATGATGATCCCAACAATGGATGGAAAAGTTTGAGGGAGAGGAGGAAGAGTATATGAGGTGGTGAACGAGGAGGAAGAGGATGAGGACGAGGAATAGCAAGATGTGGAGAATGTTGTCAAGGCAGGATATGGCTTTAGGGTTTGCCTGCAGACAAGACATTGTCTGTGATGTGGACAAAGTCCTCCGGCCCAACACAAAGACATGATGCAGAAGCAGAATACATGTAAAATCTGTCTCACTTATCTTTATTTTGCAGTTGCACAACTCTGCTGAGTGTACTGTAACATGCTTTTCATTTAGAGTTTTTTACTGTAAATTTTGCAGTTGGGTCACTGTATTTTCACAGTATGCAAGTGCTGAATATTCAGACATTCGATAGGCCTACAATATTCAGTACAATACAATACTTGCAGTACATACACTATACAATTTTTTCACCTTACTGTAAGTTGTCATTACTTTAATTTTTTTAAGTAATTTCAAAATTTGTTTACTTTGTTACAATATACTATTTTTTCTCTAACTGCATGCTTTGGATTCAGTGTTCTCCATTTTTTGATGTAGTGTCTAACGAATTATCTGTAGTGTTTATAATATTGACTCGCTGTGTGTATGATCTGAAAGCATTGCTTGATTTTGAGCACAGATCAGAGGTTCTCTGAATGTGGTTTGAAATGTTTGCATTTAAGCTTTTGAGAAAGTGAGTGAGGGTTTCAAGAAGTGTTTTAGCAATTCAGAAAAAAACTGTAAAATTAATAATAACAGCATAAAAATTGCACCTTATGCATAATGAACCATGCAAATTACATTCTCTTCGCATCAGCTAAAGATGGCAAAATTAGTGACTCTACCCCCTGCACATCCCTGTTATTGTCTTATATCACTTTACAGTTTCCCCAAAGTCATGTGACTTTCCCAAAGCCCTTATCAAACAGCCCCAGCGGAAGTTGTATTTCCTTGTGCAGCAGAGCAAGGAGTAAACAGGGAACGTTCTCATAACTTTGGCTAACATTCCAAACAAGTTAAGAAGTCAAACATGACGAATTTGGTTAATGTTTTAAAGAAACATTTGAATGTAATGTTTAAAGAATCTTTTAAGGAAGTTTTCTCATCTCAAATAGTGTTCCTATAAGGTTAAATGTAAACTAAGATATAAGTTAACGTTTTAAATGATGTTTTAAAAACAAAGAGCATGTTCAAATAATTATTCCAATCAACTTGTCATCAAACAATTACCATTTCTACCCTATCAGCATGAGAGGAAGCATATATATATATATATATATATATATATATATATATATATATATATATATATAAGCATATATATATATATATATATATATATATTCACTCTATCAACTCACCTAACATTCCTTGACATTTTTCAGCATTTGGTCCCACCCAGATGTTTGCACTGTCAGAGATTGAACTCTTCCCGTCTGATGAGGACTCCTTTGTTGCCCAGGGTCCATTGCAGCATCCCAACGCTGCAACGAGCTCCCTCGCTCAACAGTACACCTCAACTGAACCTCCAGCAACTCAGCGTGGCCACCGGCTAATCTGAGCCGCCTCCCGAACCCAGAGGCGCCGTGGCTTGCCCTCACCTCCACCATCAAACCTTCCACCATCATCTTCAGCATCTTCCTACACCTCAGCACAACACACCATTCCTGCAATAGAGAAATGGACAGTGTTGGGGATGATAAATCTCAGCAGGTGCTTTACCATTGTGAAATGTCCATCTACAAATAATTATAAGATATTAGTAAATATTCATGCTTAAATAACACTAATGATAGTATAGTTTGACTAACATTAAAATTAGCCAATTATCTTATATTCTAGCTTGCCATTGTTTTGATATGGCTAGATCATAAATTTGAATATGAATATACAAGGTCCAAGATCCCAAGCAAATGGAACACTAATCGAAGTTTTCAAATTGCCTGAAAAACCACCTTATGCAAATTTAAAAACATTTTTGCGATATATGGAAGTTTTTGCAAAATTGCCGTAAGTAGAATCTACTTTAAAAAACCAAGGTAACTCGTTGCCTTAAATTTTTTAAGTAATAAAGTATTAGTTGAATAAGTGAAGTTGACTACGTTCAATGTACTTAAGCCCATAATGGAATGGAATAGAACATTTAAGTTGAATGTACTAATGACCGAGTTACAGTAACTGAAGATACTTAGTTTAAACAATCATTCCCCACCCATTTATTTAACTCAGCTTGTTAAGTAAGCATTACTCCATTACCAATTCAACTAAATTGTATATTCTAACTGACCCAACTTAACTTTTAATTCCTGAAACTCAAAATCTCTTTCAAATCAATAGAGCCATGTAAAAAACATAAAACTGCAAAGTTACACTGATTCAAAACATTTTTTATTGAACATGTCTTTTTTTCAGCAACAAAAGAAACAAAGCCATGGTCTAATAGGTTTCTAGTGTGTAGTTTCCTCAGTGATGGCATGAAAAGAAAAAAAAAAAATCTCTTCCTCTTTACCTCCAATCATTACAATTATTGTACTGCGCCTCTTCAAATTTGGTTGACAAACTGGCAAGATAAAACTCAGCCCTGCTGAACACTGGCAGCTTAAGATTTACAAATAAAAAATGTCATGTGTCCATGGAAAAACAAAAAAGGGTATGAGAATGAAAGAAGAGAACGGGAGGGTGAAAAAAATTAGACCGAGCAGATACCAGTATGGAGAGCCCATACTCTCCCCTCCACCTCTACCTCCCTTTCTCTCTTCCCCCCCTCCCCTCCTCTCTCTACCCCACTCCTCCATCTTGGCAATTGTGAACTCGATCATTAAAGGAACACGCCGACTTTTTGGGACTTTAGCTTATTCACTGTATCCCCCAGAGTTACATAAGTCCATACATACCCTTTTCATCTCTGTGCATGCCGTAACTGTCTGACGCACCCACCGCTAGCCTAGCTTAGCACAAAGACTGGAAGTAAATGGCTCCAGCTAGCATACTAATCCCAATAAGTGACTAAATAACTCCAACATTATCCTATTTATATGTTGTGATATGTATAGTCACAGTGTGTAAAAATAACAAGGTCATATGAGACACAGCCATCTTTTAACCGTATAAATATTTTTTGAAATATATTTTCAGAAGGCAAAGCACTGCTACTTGGGCGGAGTGATTTGCTTGCAGCACCTGAGAAGCCCTGTGGTGAGGAGCAGAGTTCAGAGTGTTGCGCTAATCACTCCGCCCAAGTAGCAGTGCTTTGCCTTCTGAGAATACAGTTCCCAGTATGTATATGGTTATAAGGTGGCTGTGTCTCATATGATCTTGTTCTTTTTACACACTGTGACTATACAAATCACAACATATAAACAGGAAAATGTTGGAGTTATTTTGACATTTGTTGGGATTAGTATGCTAGCTGGAGCCATTTACTTCCAGTCTTTGTGCTAAGCTAGGCTAGCGGTGGGTGCGTCAGACAGTTATGGCATGCACAGAGATGAAAAGGGTATGTATGGACTTAAGTAACTCTGGGGGATACAGTGAATAAGCTAAAGTCCCAAAAATTCAGCGTGTTCCTTTAATGATCGAGTTCACAATTGCCAAGATGGAGGAGTGGGGTAGAGAGAGGAGGGGAGGGGGGGAAGAGAGAAAGGGAGGTAGAGGTGGAGGGGAGAGTATGGGCTCTCCATACTCCCCTCCTCACAAACCCCCATGCTTTCTCCATCCACCGTGTAACATTTTTCTAAGGCTGTCCTTCTCTCTCTTCACTTTACTTTACTTTTACCGTCAATTAATAAATTAAAAAAACCTCACATTTGACGACTTGGGAAGATTCTTGAGTGTTTGAAGTTTAGGTTTCAGATCTGTCTTACCTACGTTCAGAAGTACCTGTTGAATAAAATCTAAAGTGTTCTTCATGTACTTTGGGTAGTTGAGATGCAGTGCATAGGTAAGTCCAAAGACAATGTACATGGCCTGGGGCAGGCTCTCAATATCCATCACAATGTTTCCCCAAGATGATTCCCACTGAAGATGCAGTGTGGTGAAGGGACTGCGTGTGTGATGTTTTCCTGTTCATGGCAGAGGATCCCCACTGGCACATCATTGTACGAACCTTCCTAATCATCAATGTCCTGAAAAAAGGAACAGGGCATGATCACATCAACATGACAACACAGTGCTACAAACACAGAGATGCTGTATTTCCAGTTTTATAGCTGATTGGCTTATTTTGTTTACAAGTTCCAGATGGAGTCTGGAGATGATGTGGGGTACTTATTGTTTACATAATACTTTACACACTGTAAAGTAAGGCTGTTGTGGCTAGTTCAGGGGAGAGACTTATGACACTAGGTGGTACAGCCTGAGACAACACCGCTCATAATTTTGGAGTATGCCTCCTCCAGAGAAGTTTTTTTTCTTTCAAACAAAAACAACAACAAAAAAGAAACTATTAACACATGCACACCTTAAAATAATATGTATGGTAGGGAGAGAGGAGGGGAAGTAGAGAAAAATCAAAGTTGCTTACAAAGCAGGCCTTGAAGAAGGTGGATGGATCATCGCCAAGAATGACAGGATGCCCGCTGAGGACAAGGCATCTGACTTCTGTCACATCCGAAGCCTGGTGGATTGAGGGAGCAGAGAGGACATCACACACTTAAAATAGGGTCCATATGTTACCCTGAAAACTATGTGCACACACATAATCAATAATACACAGCAGAGCCATTTATGTACTGGACCTCACCTGTTACCTCACACACACATTTTTCATGACATTATGCATACAGGTAGTTATTTGCATACCTCATTTACAGATCAACTAGCGAAACCTGGCAAACTAATGTAATGTGTGGCAAGTAATTACTCTGAGGAGAATTTATTTCTTACTAGAAAATAATTTTTGATATCAATAATTACATTGTTACTAGTAAAAATGTGAATTCCTGATATCAATAATTAAATTGTCACTAGTCTAAATGTCTATTCTTGATATCAACAATTGCTACTAGTAAAAATTTTCATTTTTGATATCTGACAATGTATTTCTGATATCAATATTATTTCAGATATATAAAATGGCTTTCTTACTAGTAACAATCACATTCCTGATATCAGAAATTAACATTTTCACTAGTGAAAATTGAATTACTGATATCAAAAATAACGTTTTTTACTAGTAAGAATTGTATTTCTGATATTTAAAGTTGGAATTTCAACTAGTAAGAAATAAATTAATTATTGATATCAACAATTAAATTTGAATGGCAGCCTATGGTGACATTTCACTAGTGAACATACAATTACAGATATCAAGAATTATAGTTTTTACTAGTGAAAATGTAAATATCAAGAATTATCATTGTTACTAGTGAAAATATAATTCCTGATATCAAAAATTGCCATTGTTACTAGTAGAAATATTGTTTGTGATATCAATAATTATCATTTTAACTAGTGAAAATTGAATTGTTGATATCAAGGATTCATATTCTGGACATGAATAAAAGTTAAAACGGCTTGCCAGAGTAGAGCAGTCTATTGTGTGACCGAGTACGTGTAAAGTTACCCAAACACCCCGGCGGACTCGAAGTGTACTTACCCAAATCGGACGGTCACATCGGCGCAAAGCTCAATTTCTATGTCCGAGCGGTGCTAGTGCTACTCGTACTCGGTGTCACACAATAGAATCCGCTTTAACAAGGCAGCTGGGATCTGCGCCAACTTACCTTGAAGTTCGCTGGTCCGTGGTTGAGCTAACGCTTCAGGTGTCCGGCTCAGCTCTACTTGCATGAACGTTAGCTGTCTGGGGGCAACATAACGTTACAATTTCCGTTAATGGCGCTAGCTAAAGTTACCAGTGAACACATAGCTACATAGCTAATACGTTAGCTATGAGAGTGTGGGGCAGAGTTAACTGGTTAACGTTAGCTTCCTTGTCAATAACTAACGTTAGCTAGCTAAGTTTTTTTTCTCCCGTTTTTTTAATAACTTACTATAGAAATTAAACTTGATATAACTTACAGATATAACGTTATATCTGATAGATATATAGACTACTTTGAATTATATCAAAGTTTAATTTTTTATAGTGTTGTCCCCATGAAAAGATAATAAAATATTTGTAAAAATGTGAGGGGTGTAATCACTTTCGAGATATACTGCTAGCTAAGTTAACTGCCTCCGCTAACGTTAGCAGTCGGGACTGCAACCAGTGCAGTTTTTAAAAATGTAATCAACTTACCGTTTTGGGTCTGAACTCGGTTCATTCACCGAAGGCTTCAAACAACTTCCTTGCTAGAACGTCAGTTAACGAAAATACAGCTGAATTCTTTGTCTTGTTCTCTTGTTCTGTGTAAAAATTTCAAAGTCATCAATGCCACTCGGTCAAAACTGATATAACAACTAGATTTTTGGCGGTTGCATGGATGACGTCAATGCGTTGCTAAGAGGCGGGGGCCAGGCATGGCTGCAGCGTAAATGCAGACTATCATGCTAATGAATAAAATACTTAAAAAATATATTTGCTGTTTTTTTAACTAAACAGTAACGGCAATCATACAAGCAAATAAAATACTTTAAAATATATTTTGTGTTTTTTTTAACTAAACAGTAATGGCAAACATACAAACGAATAAAATACTTAAAAATATCTGTCTACAAGATAAATGCAGACTATCATGCTGATGAATAAAATACTTACAAATATATATGTCCGTCTATAAAATAAATACAGACTAAATTTGAAATGAGGTTTGATCAAATGTATGTTAACATCATGGACACAACAACATCCAGAAATCAGCAAACTATATGTATGGCTAAAATTGTTAGCTAATATTCACTAACAAATGTCAATCAACGCTAATGCAGTTTTAAATGAGGTTTCATCAATTGTAAGTTAACATCAGGGAGACAACAATAACATCAAGAAATCACGAACTTACCCGTGACTCCATCTGGAAAATAATTCGCGATTTCATATTTTGTTTTTGACCTTCTGAACTTGTCGTTGGACACGTCTCGGCATGACACGTGAAGCGCCAGGCTGCAGCCAGTCTTGTTAGTAATAGGCAAAACTTGATGATATTGAGTTGTTTGAGCTCAAACACATAATTACAATAAGATAGGCCATTACAAAGTACAGTTTACTCAGAATTCATAATTAATGTAAATAAATGACACATGTTTAAGTAATACAAACTCAGTTTTTTGAGTAGAAACTACTGATTGGACTTAAAAACACAATTACAATAAGAAAGGACATGAAAAAGTTCAGCTTAATCAGAATTAACAAGTAATGTCAATAAATTAGACACATTTAAGTAATATGAACTCAATCTCTTTGAGTTGAATCAAAATCTGGGTTTACAGTGTATTTCCATTGTGGGCATATTTTCAATTTGCGCAATTTGAAGGGTAATGGAAACGCACACTGTTATGCAAATTAAAAAAACACTTCATTGTAATGATCATAAACACAGGATCAAATTAAAGGTAGGGTGATTTCCATAAACATTTATGATATGCTGCTTAAAAGTGTCTTCACATCCTGATAGCAGTTACAAAGTTAAGTGGTCTAAATGTATTTATATGAATATATGCACTGCCGTTAAAAAATTAAAATTGATTAAAAATACAACAACAAAAAATTCTATTTAAATATATTTTAAAACGTAATGTATTCCTGTGATCAAAGCTGAATTTTTAGCATCATTACTCCAGTCCATTCTTTGATGAAGTCCAAAATAACAGCATGTATTTGAAATAATAATCTTTTGTAACATTATAAATATATTTACTGTAACTTTTGATCAATTTAATTCAGTCTTGATGAATAAAAGTATTTATCCCCCCCAAAAAATAAAATAAAAATTCTTACTGACCCCAAACTTTTAAACAGTTAAATGTTACAAAAGATTTCTATTTCAGATAAATGCTGATCTTTTGAACTTTCCATTTATCAAACAATCCTAAAATATAAATGTAAATAACTGTTTTCATCATTGATAATAATAGTATAATGATAGTTTTATCCAACAGACAGAGAACATCTTCTACATTACTAGTACTTGTGATTTGATTTCAGTCTCAAGCTGAGCATACAGAGCATCAGATTAAACGGCAGTTTGAGAAGCTTCATCAGTTTCTCAGAGATGAAGAAGAAGCAAAAATCACTGCACTGAGGGAGGAAGAGGAGCAGAAGAAGCAGATGATGAAGGAGAAGCTGGAGGAGATGAACACACACATCTCAGATCTTTCACACACAATCAAAGACATGGAGGAGATGATGACAGCCAATGATATCTGCTTTCTGAAGGTCTGATTTCATATCATTGATTGATTGATTGATTGATTGATTGATTGAGTTCTTGATGATAAATGTGTTTGTTCTGCAGGAGTTTCCAGTCTCACTGGAAAGGTGAGTGATCTGCTGGTGTCTCTGGTCTCTCTGGTTCTGATCCACTGCAGTTCTGACTCCTGAATGTTCCTCCAGAGTCCAGGGGTCTCATTTATAAAACTGTGCGTAGAATCCTTACTAAAAGTGTGCGTGCGTCCGAAAGCCAAAAATGGCGTACGCAAATAAATATTCTGACTTATAAAACCGTGCGTACGCCAGAACCTGCGCAGAATTCACATTATAAATCCCAGTCAGCGGAAGATTGTGTGCACGTGCGTCTCCTCCCCGAAATAACCATATATGGAGCTTACAACGCCTAGTTTTACTATGCATATCCTCATCTGCATATCATTTGCATATGATTATTAATCCACGTGATAACATGTTTAACGGTACAAGACATTTGGAAAATATGAATTACGGATGTGCCGTCACATTACATTAATAAAAAAATAATTTAGTAGCCTATATCCTTGCCTTGTTTTTGAATAAATAAATCAAATAGTGTAAAATACATTTCAGAGAAAGTTTTTCTCAATCTTTTTCACTGGCCAAATAGTATTTTTAATTGATTTTATTTTGCATGAAAACAGATAAACCTGGTTGTGCATTATTTGCACGAAACTATTTTCTCAGACCATCTGCAATTATCTATGAAACATTAAAACACAGCATGCCAGAGGAAAAGCGTTTGAAAGCATTGCATCCACAACAAATGTTTCTATTTATTGAATATAAAAAATGTTGTAACTTCTCAGTAATGATTTCATGTAATTTAAAGGGTAAGTTCACCCAAAAATGAAAATTAAGTCATTAATTACTCACCCTCATACTGTACCAACCCCGTAAGACCTTTGTTCATCTTCGGAACACAAATGAAGATATTTTTGATTAAATCTGAGAGGTACATCACTGCTACATAGGCTGCCAGGGAATGAAACTTGACAGCCCAGAAAAGTTATTAAAGAAATCGTTAAAAGAGTCCAAGTGACTACAGTGGCTCAATCTTAAGTTTATCGAGCTACGAGAATACTTTTTGAGCGCAAAAAAACAAACAAAAATAGCGAGTTTATTCAAGTATTCTCTTTGGGCCTGGAGATTTCACGCATTGTTATTGCGCAACGCTTCTGGTTAAACGTCACACGCATCACACACACATGACCAGCGTCAGCCAATAGTGAGCCTACGTGTGACGTATAACACAGAAGCGCTGCGCTGTTACACTACGTCAACAGCTTGGAGAATGACACGGAAGAGAAGAGATGGACGAATAAAGTCGTTATTTTTGTTTGTTTTTTTCCGCACAAAAAGTATTCTCGACGCTTGATAAACTTATAGTGGAGCCACTGTAGGCACATTCAATATTTAAACATTTTCTTTAATGACTTTCTGGGCCGTCAAGTTTCATTCCCTTAGGCAGCCTATGTAGCAGTGATGTACCTCTCAGATTTAATAAAATATCTTCATTTGTGTTCCGAAGATGAACGAAGGTCTTACGGGGTTAGTACAGCATGGGGGTGAGTAATTAATGACTTAATTTTCATTTTTGGGTGAACTAACCCTTTAAGTGTCTAACTCCATTAATCAGAATGGCATATTTAATCTAAATGTTTATATCAGAAGTAAAACATAGTTTAAATCATTCTTTTATTTATTTAAACTGTAATTGTGAGCATATTTCACAGAACACTGTATTTATGATTATAATGAAGATTTACGGTTTTAGATAGGCTGCGTCAGTTTCACTAAACGGCGCAACGCGCTCACTGGCGCAGATATTTAAAAAGGGGTGGATATTTGCTTCATGTGATGGCTTGGTGAGTGAAATTATATTTGTATTATCTTTCTGTATAATGTATATATAATTTTCTTTAGATTTTCGGTCTAAAAGTGACCAAAAAGACATTTTGCTCCAGCTCACCATCGGTGTCGCCAAACTGCTCCGTCTCCAAAACGTGCGTACGCACGGCTTAAAGTTTGCTTAAAGGTGCGCACATTCTCCCGTCAAGTTTGTTTTTTATAGATCACAACCTTTGCGTGGAAACTGGCGTACGTACGTTTCCAGCCCCGTTTTGTGCGTACGCAAGCTTTATAAAATGAGACCCCAGATCTCTCAGCCGGGTCCACAGACGGCGTCTGGAGCTTTGATTCATGTGTCACGATACTTGGGCAACCTGCCGTTCAGAGTCTGGAAGAAGATGCAGGACATTGTCCAAAACAGTGAGTCTGGAGGAGATCTGTGCTCTTACACACACATACACTGGAAATCATGCATGGGGGAAGATTTACAGATTTAAAAATCTCTGATGTGTTTAGACAATTGGATGTTAATAATATGTTTGGTTCACTCTTGATCATTATATGAACATCCAAATAAAAGCATCTGTTGATTGTCTCATCAGCTCCTGTGATTCTGGATCCAAACACGGCTCATCCACGTCTCACCCTGTCTGATGATCTGACCAGTGTGAGATGGAGCGAGATCTTTCAACCTCTTCCTGATAATCCAGAGAGATTTGACGAGTGTCACTGTGTTCTTGGTTCAGAGGGTTTTAACTCAGGAACACACTGCTGGGATGTGGAGGTTAAAGAGAGTCAATGCTGGAGTCTTGGAGTAACTACAGAATCAAACCAGAGGAAGGGAGGTCATTTCTATGACACTGATGTCTGGGTGTGAAGTACGATCAGTATGGACTGTATGAACGACCTGGTTTTAATGTTAAACAGTATCTTGAGAGGGTTAGAGTTGATCTGGACTATGACAGAGGAATGGTGTCATTCTCTGATCCTGTAACTAACACACATCTACACTCAATCACCACCACCTTCACTGACACAGTCTATCCGTTCTTTGATAGTTTTTCCCCTCTGAGAATCTTACCGTTCAATAGTCAGTAAACGCTGTAGGTCTGGATCAACCTGCTTTCATCGTTTACAGCAGTGGTTCCCAACCTTTTTTCAGGAGAACCCTATTTTAACATCCAAAATCTTTAACGACCCCTCTCAGCAGATTTTCCCTGATGGTGTGCAGCTTTTTTGATTGGGCAATGAGGAGAGGCCACTCGAATGATGAAACCATTGCCTGTTTATTTTCATTTCCATCTCTGATGTTCTGGGGTCTATTTGATTTAAAAAAAATTCTGGGTTACCAATCATCAGTGGGTGTTTGGTGCACTGATGCCTGTGACGGCCTCAGCCGTATGGGTGTTGCCTGTGTATTTTTGTGTGCATGTTTGTCTTGTTTTCTAATTGGTGTTTCTTTCTGAGTGTAGGCTCCTCCCCTGCGCACCTGTGGTTCGTTGCTCTGATGGCTCGTGCTGAGCATATAAGTGGAGTGTGCAGGAGGGTGAGACACGCAGCGGTGAACGCCGTGCGCGTCATGATGCCTAACCTGCTGATCAACTCAAGCTGTGTTCTTTGTATTGTACCACTATTTTGTTCTATCTTTTTTAGTGTTTGGTATGTCTATGTTGACGTTAGTGTGGAGTAAATGTGTGTTACTTGTGGAGAGAGAGAATTTGAGAGACGTGAGTTTGTGCAGTCATTGATTAGTCCAGTAATAAATGCTTGAAACTGCTTTTTGATTTGCTTCTCCTTTTGTGTTACTGAACCCTTACGAAACGAGCATTATTAACAACAGGGGTTCGTAACATAAATGGGGGCTCGTCCGTTATTTTTGTCCGAGTAGTGGTATTTGATTGATCTAATTTGATTCAGGTGATCCATATCCTCTGTCAAGTCAAGTCAAGTCAAGTCACCTTTATTTATATAGCGCTTTTTACAATACAAATTGTTTCAAAGCAGCTTTACAGAGATAACAGGAAAACAATGTTGTAATAGTATTGTTCAATTGAAAATTAAATGTCCCCAACTAAGCAAGCCAAAAGGCGAAGGCAACAGTGGCAAGGAACCAAAACTCCATCAGGTGGCAGAATGGAGAAAAAAACCTTGGGAGAACCCAGGCTCAGTCGGGGGGCCAGTCCTCCTTTGGCCAACGAATGAACAGTGTATTATTATGAGTTAGGCAGCATAATGTCAGGAGTCAGATGGGATCAGAACTTTCACGATATTATCCAGTTCATCTGGTTGGAGGTTGGGTCATCCCGCCGGTGAGGAGATGAGTGTGGTGAGTTGTCCATGGGCCTTCACAGCCCAGATAATGCGTGTGGTCGTGTCCATGTGATGGTCCCTCATCAGATCCGGACATGCCCCGGATCCGGCGGTCTGCGGCAAACCTCGGGATAAACAGAGAGACTAATATTAGCGTAGACGCCATCCTTCTTATGATGTACAAAGTACATCAGGAATTATGGGAAGTGTTCCCGGTTCCGGCTGATCTAATCTATGCAGCCTAACATTGAATTATAGAAATCTATAATGTATTATGTGTATGCTAAGCCAAAGAGATTGTATGCTAAGCCCTCTGGTTAGGAAGAGTAAGCCAGCGGGGCTGTGCTTAGCGCCAGTCCTGACGACGGTTAACTGTTTATTGTTTTTGTTTATTATTTTAGTTTGTTGTTTTTGGAGGTAATCCGGGGGAGAGAGCGATCTCTTAATCGGTACCCTCTGAAGACTAGCTAGGGTATAGTTAGATTAATGGGTAGGTAGGTAGGTCCAGAGGGTGTTGGATTATCCTGATTGCTTTTGCGTTTTCTTTTCTTTTCTTTAAAGATGGCAACGTTTCAGCTGAATAAATTTTTAGATCAACCTAGTGTTGAAGTTTTAGAGACATGTCGGAAAAATGATTTGTTTCTTATTGCTCAACACTGAGATATCTATCTCTAGAGCACTGCGTAAAGAAGAGTTGAAAGCTTGTTTAATGACTAACCTGATTAATAAGGGAGTATTTCCTTCTATGGAGGCTGTTCCTACTGCAGCAGTGGAGTTGGCGGCACCAGCTGCAGAAAGTTCGCCCTTACGCGTGTCGAGGGGTGTTCCAGTGACTCCAGTGACTGGAACTGGTGCAGAGGTACGTCCGTCTTTTTCATTACCTAAATTTGAACCTCTTTCACTGTCCACAGAGTCATCATCGGGTTTGCGTGGAGATCCCCGTTTAAAGTTACGTTTAGCACGGTTACAATTGGAGATTCAGGACAAAGCTCAGGCGAGACAAGATGAGTTGAAGCGTCAGATCGAAATGTACCAAATTGATGCTGATACGAAGGTGCGACTGCGCGAGTTGGAGTTGCAGGCGGTTCCAGAGGTACCAAAAAAATCTATTGCTAAAACATCTAGGTTGGAGGTTAACTCTGAGATATCGGCTGGGGCCGGGCCATCAACTTCGGGTGTTAATTCTGTGCCGTCTGATATTGGATCTGAGTCTGTAGCGCCGTTTTCAACACATTTTGATGTGGCTAAAAATATCTCTATTGTCCCACCGTTCCGTGAGAGGGAAGTTGAGGCTTATTTTCAAGCCTTTGAACGAATTGCTGTTGCTTTAAGATGGCCAAACGAGGTTTGGGCACTAATGTTACAATGTAAACTATCAGGTAAGGCACAAGAGGTGTGTGCATCTCTCTCGTTAGAGGAAAGCGTGCAGTACGATGCCGTGAAAACTGCAATATTACGAGCATATGAATTAGTTCCTGAGCACTATCGACAACGATTTCGCACCACGAAAAAAGGCACGTCTCAAACTTATGTCGAGTTCATTCGCGAAAAGGGCATTCTATTTGATCGGTGGATCAAGGCGTGCAAGGTAATTGACTATAATTCTTTGCGAGAACTTTTGCTGATTGAAGAGTTTAAGAACTGTGTTCCCGAACGTACTGCATTGTACTTAAACGAACAGAAAGTCAGCACTGTACAACAGGCTGCGGTGTTAGCTGACGAGTATGCATTGATGCATAAAAGTGTGTTTCTAAAGCGTCCGTCTGACTCTGGGGGTTCCTCATTAAAAGAAAATGAAAATCTTTCTGATGTGAGAAATAAATGGGTTCCTACCAGTCCGAAGTCTAATCGAGAGTGCGGTTACTGTCATAAGATCGGACATATTATGGCTGAGTGTCGTACTTTAAAACGTAAACAAGAGCGACAAGATTCCTCATCTTTTCAGCCTCGAGGTTCGGTTCTAGTGAAAACTGTGTCCCCGCCTTCCTTTACTTCTCTTGCAACACCTGATAGCTGTTTTCAGCCTTTCGTGTTCGATGGATTTGTGTCGTTAAATGAGAAGGTCGAAAGCCGAAAACCTGTAAGAATTCTCCGTGACACCGGAGGGTCTCAGTCCTTTATATTATCAGATATTTTGGGTTTTTGTGCTGACTCGGCGTGTAATACCAGCGCGATTGTGCAGGGTATTGAAATGGGTTTTGTGCCCGTTCCTCTTCATCGTGTATACGTTTCTTCTGATTTGGCATCTGGGTGTTTTGAGGTAGCAGTTCGTCCCTCTTTACCAGTGAAAGGTGTTGATTTTATCATGGGAAATGACATAGCAGGAGGTAAGGTAATGCCGGTAGTGCAAGTCATTGATGTCCCGTGTAAAGATTCGCAGGTTGATGCACTTGGTAAAAAATTGCCGAATGTGTTTAGTGCTGTTGTGACGCGAGCACAAGCGAAACATGACATTCAGGAAAGTAATACTCTTTGCGATTCTGTCTTTTCAAAGATTTTGAAAACTGATGTTCTTCCCGATTCTCCAGACTCGTCTAAAACGACTTTAAGGTCATCTGTTAGCTTTGATCTTGTCGGTGATTTATCCATCTCGCGCGAAATTCTGATCGAAGCTCAGCGAAATGATTTATCGTTAGAAAAATGTCGTGCGAGTGTTGAAAATGATAAAATGTCACTGCGTAACCACCAGTTTTACTGGAACGATAATGTGCTCATGCGTAAATGGAGTAGATCGATAAATCCTGAGCAGCGGAAGATTGGAATGCGGTTCATCAAATTGTGGTGCCTTCAAAATTTCGAACACATGTTTTAAGTCTTGCTCATGACCATCCTTGGTCTGGACACCTAGGGATAACTAAGACCTATAACCGGGTGCTCCAGCATTTTTTCTGGCCAGGGTTAAAATCTGATGTCGTGACATACTGTAAGACATGTCATATTTGTCAGGTTAGTGGAAAACCTAATCAGGTTGTACCGCCTGCTCCTCTCTGTCCTATTCCGGCAGTTGGCGAACCATTCGAGTGCGTTCTAGTTGACTGTGTGGGTCCACTTCCTCGGCTAAGTCTGGTTGTCAATATTTGTTGACAATCATGTGCGTGGCTACACGTTTTCCAGAAGCCATCCCGTTACAGAACATAACATCTAAGACGGTAACTAAAGCTTTAACAAAATTTTTTACAACTTTTGGGTTGCCGAAAACAGTCCAAACCGATCAGGGTTAAAATTTTGTATCTCGCGTCTTCCGTACTTCGTTAAAGGCTCTTGGGGTGTCTCACGTGGTATCAAGTGCCTATCACCCTGAGTCGCAAGGAGCTTTGGAGAGGTGGCACCAGACATTAAAATCTGCGCTGAGGAAGTATTGTATAGAGACTGGGAATGAGTGGGACGATGGAGTTCCATTAGTTTTATTTGCGGTGCGTGAGGCGCGACAGGACTCACTTGGGTTTAGCCCCTCAGAGCTTGTGTTCGGACATAATGTCCGTGGTCCTTTGAAAATGTTAAAGGAGGAATTTCTTTGTAATGGTTCGTCTGCGAAGAACAATGTCCTTGATTTTGTATCACGTACTCGTGAACGTTTGCACAATGCTTGTACTGTGGCGAAGGAAGCACTTTCTCTGTCACAAAAGAAAATGGAAAAACATTTCGATAGGAAAGCAGTTGTGCGTAATTTTTTGCCAGGCGATAAAGTTCTAGTGTTGTTTCCTATTCTTGGATCTTCTCTCTCCTGCGCGTTTCTCCGGTCCTTACGTGATAAAAAGTAAGTTGAATGAAACTGATTATATCTTACACACTCCAGAACGGAGGCGAAAAACTCGTTTATGTCATGTGAATATGTTGAAACCATATTTTTGTGTCGAACCAAAAGAGAACACTGAGAATTTGGTTTGTGAACAGGTGACTAAATTAGATACTGAGCGCGTTTCATTGTTAGCTTATGCTTTGCCTCCCGATACTGTGGACGATGGGTTGAATGTATCTATGGAAGCGTTAGGAGGAGGATGTTTTGAAAACTCTAAGGTTTTATCTTCGCTTCCCGATCAACTATCCTATCTATTGCCTGAACAGCGAGAGGACATAATGAAGCTGATAGACAGTTTCCCGAGTTTGTTCAATGACATTCCTCCCGGTACTAATGTCATCCAGCATGACATGGAGGTTGGTAGTGCATTACCAATCAAGCAACATGCTTATCGTTGCCCAATAAGTAAGAGAGAAGCAATGAAAAGTGAGGTTGAGTATTTATTGCAGAATGGTTTCGCTGTTCCGAGTAATAGTCCATGGAGCTCGCCGTGCGTTCTGGTACCAAAGGCTGATGGGTCTTTACGTTTTTGTACTGACTTTAGAAAGGTAAATTCCGTCACCGTGGCTGATGCTTTTCCGTTACCGCGGATGGACGATTGCATTGACAGTCTTGGGGCTGCGAAATACATCACTAAATTAGATCTTCTGAAAGGTTATTGGCAGGTGCCTTTAACCGAGCGCGCTTCTAAGATCTCTGCATTCGTCACCCCTGATGCTTTTCTGCGGTACAAACGTATGGCATTCGGTCTGCGAAACGCACCAGCCACGTTTCAACGTTTAATGTCCACAGTCTTAGGCGAGGTTCCTAACTGTAATATCTACTTAGATGATGTCGTCATTTATTCGTCCACATGGGCTGAACATATGTTGACCTTACATGACGTGTTTAGCCGATTAGAAGCTGCTTCCTTAACGTTAAACCTAAAAAAGTGTGAATTTGTTAAGGCTTCTGTCACCTATTTAGGGAAGCAGGTGGGAAACGGTCAGGTACGGCCTTTGGACGGAAAAGTGGCTGCTGTCCTCAGTTACCCAGTACCTACTACGAGGAGAGAACTACGTAGATTTCTGGGGATGGTTGGGTACTACAGGTGCTTTTGTAAAAAATTCTCGAGTGTGGTTGCCTCTTTAACGAAGTTGTGTAGTCCTAAAGTTTGTTTTGATTGGACTAATGAGTGCCAGCAGGCATTCCTTTCTGCAAAATCTCTCCTTTGCAGTGCACCTGTGCTGTCTGCTCCAGATGTGACTCGTCCGTTCCAGCTTGAGGTCGACGCTAGTGCGGTTGGAGTGGGAGCTGTCCTGCTGCAGGAGGGTGCTGATGAAATAGGCCACCCAGTATCGTATTTTTCAGCTAAGTTTAACCGTCATCAGTTGAATTACTCAACGATTGAAAAAGAAACTTTAGCTATGTTGTTAGCCTTACAACATTTTAACGTTTATGTGGGGTCTAGTTCTTCTCCTATCGTTGTTTATACGGATCACAATCCGCTGGTTTTTCTGAGCAAAATGTATAACCATAATCAACGATTGATGCGTTGGGCTTTAATGGTTCAGCCATATAATTTAGAGATCCGTCATAAAAAAGGATCCGACAACGTGGTGGCAGACGCGTTGTCTCGTGGATTAGGTTAAGTTCTGCGTGATTTTATGCAGAATCAGTTTTCTTTTCCCTTCTAAGGAAGGAAAGAAAAAAACCCTGATTCTTCCTTTAGGGGGAGAAGTGTGACGGCCTCAGCCGTATGGGTGTTGCCTGTGTATTTTTGTGTGCATGTTTGTCTTGTTTTCTAATTGGTGTTTCTTTCTGAGTGTAGGCTCCTCCCCTGCGCACCTGTGGTTCGTTGCTCTGATGGCTCGTGCTGAGCATATAAGTGGAGTGTGCAGGAGGGTGAGACACGCAGCGGTGAATGCCGTGCGCGTCATGATGCCTAACCTGCTGATTAACTCAAGCTGTGTTCTTTGTATTGTACCACTATTTTGTTCTATCTTTTTTAGTGTTTAGTGTCTATGTTGACGTTAGTGTGGAGTAAATGTGTGTTACTTGTGGAGAGAGAGAATTTGAGAGACGTGAGTTTGTGCAGTCATTGATTAGTCCAGTAATAAATGCTTGAAACTGCTTTTTGACTTGCTTCTCCTTTTGTGTTACTGAACCCTTACGAAACGAGCATTATTAACAACAGGGGTTCGTAACAATGCCTCCTCAATTTGCAGGGCTTTATGTTTTAATTCACTTGTCTCTCACCACAGATTACACACTCATTTCTCACCTTGTCCATTGCTTCAATGAAGCCAAATTCGAGAGACTGTCCAAATAAATCCTTGTTTTTAGTATACATTTCTCTCCTCTCCCTGACGCTTTGCCATATTTGCTTTGCCATGTCTTTTTTTTGTAAAGCTGCGTCTGGCTTAGAACAATGTTCTTGGAACGTCTTTATGAAGTTATTTGTGATTGATGAAAGTTCTCATAACGTTGATAGAAAACGTTCTTAGAACAATGTTCTTGGAACGTATTTATGACATTATTTGTGATTGATGAAAGTTCTCATCATGTTGATAGAAAACGTTCTTAGAACAATGTTCTTGGAACGTCTTTATGACGTTATTTTTGATTGATGAAAGTTCTCATAACGTTGATAGAAAACGTTCTTAGAACAATGTTTTTGGAACGTATTTATGACATTATTTGTGATTGATGAAAGTTCTCATCATGTTGATAGAAAACGTTCTTAGAACAATGTTCTTGGAACGTCTTTATGACGTTATTTTTGATTGATGAAAGTTCTCATAACGTTGATAGAAAATGTTCTTAGAACAACATTCTTAGAACATCCTTATAATGTTATTAGCATTTTCTGAATGTTATATTTAGGCTATCATAAAATGTTCTGGGAACATGTTATTTTGCTGAACATTCTCATAATGTTAAGTACACTTGTTAATCAATGTGAGCTTCTTAACATTAGTTTACAATCACTAGATTTGTATAATATGCCCATACACTGTAAAAAATAAAATCGTAAAAAAAGGTCAAATGACTGTCAGCTACGGCTGCCAAACAAAAAACATAAAATGAATGAAAAATATCCTAATTTAAATAATAAAGACTATTGCAGAAGTATTCATTAAGCTTTTTAACAGAAACACAGTTATTTCACATATATATATTTACAAAATTTTTACTAAATAACATATTCACTGTAAAAATTAAATCTCATGCTATAAATTACATGCATGATTTACTGTGATTATACGTCATCAGCAACTACTGATAAACCATCTGTTAAATGAAGCAACACACAGCATTTCATCAGTGTTTCTCTGCTCATACTGGACTGAGGCTACGTCTACATTAATCCGGATAAATTTGAAAACGGAGTTTTCGTCCAAAAACGCTCCTCGTCCACACTATCGTTTTCAAACGTTTTCCAAAAGTCGCTCATCCACACTGAAACGTGTGGAAACGCTTACATCCCCGTACTGCGCATGAGCAAATCCTAAGACGCTTCATCCTGCGTCATTTCCGCTAGGCGTTTATTTACTTTCCGGCTCTTTGAAAGTTTGCGGCAATGTCGAGGAAAGGCACTGAGTATTTTAAATGGACCGACAGTGAGTGGAGTTGTTGCTGCGAGTAACACAGGAATATAAAGTGGCAAAAGCCAGCGAGAATGTAGACTGGGAGACGTGCCAAAACAAATACGGCGAAATATGTGACCGCTTCAACGAGCAATATCCTGCGGATGACATCGCTTACCCTCACAGTAAGGATGAGGTCACAAAACTTACAATAAGTACAAAATTAAAGGCTATCAGGATTAAGTACAGGCATGCAGTAGACTCCGGAAGGAGAAGCGGGCATGGAAGAGTGGTACTCCTGTACTTTGAACTCTGCGAGCAGATCTGGGGTGGTTCTCCAGCCGTCACCACCATTAATTTTGGCATTGAAACAAGCGACATAAACAACAGCAGCAGCACCACCAGCGATGAAAGTTATCCACCGTCAGTCAGTCGCGATATCCCTTCTCCTTCGCTCTGTAGTTCTGCTCCTTCTCCTGCTACAGCAAGTCAGGACTCAGATGGGATGTCTAGAGAGACTCAACACAGACGTGACAGGCTGAACGCAACACTGTCATCATACAGACAAGACAGGCTTAAGCGAAAATTGTCAAATGAAGGACAGCTCATTACACTTGCACAGGAAGATCTCAAGCTAAGGAGGCAGACATTTGAGAGGATGGAGGCTGCAAACAGAGAGTTTTCAGAGAACATTGGCAGACTGACGTCAAATATTGAAAAACTTACAAATTCAGTTACAGACGTATTTTCACTTATGAGACAATCGATGACCCAGACTCCATTTGTTGCACCATCGCCGCTGCCAGGACGTTACAGCTCACAGCATCAGCAACATGGTTACCTCTATGGTTCAGTTGCCGCCTCTGCTCCCTCTTCAGCATCAACCAGACAAACACCACCACAGCACCATGAAGATTCTGCTCCATTTTCGTACACTGAATATCTTTACTCTAATGACACAGAGTAGTCATGTCTTTAATACACATGATATAAGTGCTTGTTAACAAAGAAACACTTTTTGTTATTGTTGGGGTAATTCTAATACCATGGTCAAGTTTTCTGTAGCCATGGTTACAATGTTGATCCTGTGTTGTTTGATAGAATGTTATGGTAATGCTGTTTTTCTCTCACTCCTCTCTGATGACCAACATGTGATTACATTAAAGTGAGAAAAATATTTGTGGACATTTTCAGTTTCAACAATTTGTGTTTACAATGCCAAAAAGGGCATGAGTTAATTTTGTGTGTGACAAAGTGGAGTTTTTTTACTTTCCTTTTTTTCTGCAGTAACAGCTCAACAAGTAGCCTATTTTTTTTCCCCTGCTGCATATCTTAAATTACACAATAAATGGTTATGTTCATAAACAAAATAAATGTTATTCATTTATTGAGTATATCGCTTTTTACAGATCTGATGAATATAATGTGTTACAAAGTAGAGTTAGCCTAACACTTTTCAGGAACATAAGCACATTAGATTTTATATCATGTTAACAGAAAACTGTATATAAAACAATATGAATGTATAGTTTAATCACACAAGCTCAATGTCATACAAAGATGACTCAGTGTATTGCTTTATACAAATATGGTCAATATAATCACTGTTTCAATGCTGTTTGCGTTAAGACTTTACAGGAGCCTAAGAACTTCAGACATTATATCACGTTCAAAATCTGAATGTAATGTAATCAGACAAGCTTAATGTCTAACAAACTGAATTTTGCTTAACTCTTTACTTCAGAGAAATAACAGTAAGTGGCTAAATTTATATGCAATAACCTGAAATGCTTCTAACAACTTCAGAGCATCAGTCAAGGATCAAGAAACTTGGTGAGCACATTTCTTACTCGCCTCCCCTCAGTTTCATTGCATTCTGTTCTGAAATTATTGTGCTGTGTTGGTGGCTGGAAGTCTCTGTCATATTGGACAGCTGCAGCAACATTTTGGTCTGGAATGATTTCTCTGTTAGCTTCACAAAAGTTATGCAAAACAAAACAGGCATTGATGACGAATGGAAGATCATCAATATTTATGTCCATTGCCCTCCGTAATGCTCCAAATCGTGCTTTTAAACGTCCAAATGAGCATTCAATCACCATTCTGCACTTGCACAGTGACAACCCAAAGTACTGTTCCTGAGGAGTAAAACCTCCACTCGCATACTCTTTCATAACATAGGGCAGCAGGGGGTATGCTGGGTCTCCGAGAAGAAATACAGGAACAGGATCTTCTCCCTCCACGATTACTTTTGGACAAGATGGAATCTTTCCATCTCTCAAGTAGGCATTGATTTTTGAATTTGCGAATATCCGAGCATCGTGAACGCTGCCAGGCCATTTAATAACAACGTCCATGAATGTGTACTTGTAATCACAGGTAGCCTGTACATTCAAGGAGAATTTGCCTTTCCTGTTGATGTAATCAGTGGAGTTTGCTGAAGGCTGCTTAATTTCGATATGCGTGCCGTCAATAGCCCCTAGACACTGCGGCATTCCGTGTGTTTTATAAAAGTTTGTGACAAGTGTCTGTACCTCTGGTTCTGTGAATGGAAGTGAAACATACTCGGGTCCCAGGTGAAATGTGATAGCCCTGCACACTTCTCTGATTATTTTAGACACAGTTTGTCGGGCTAATCCAAACGCATTCGCCGTTTTCCGCAGTCTACCTTCGTCGCTTAAGTAGTATAGAGTACATGCAACCTTTGTAACAACGTCCACCGGTGATCTCAGTCGTGTTGTCTGGCCTTGAATGTGAGGTCGTAACAGTTCACTCAGATGATAAAGAGACTCCCTCGACATCCTAAAGTTTTCACGCCACTCCTCTGGCACGACAATTTCACGCACAAAGTTATCCCACCACGCACGGCAGCGTCCAGGTCTCACCCAAAATCTCCGCTCCATGTACGGTCTGAAACGCAACTGTCCTCGAGTTCCGCCGCTAAACAACTGCGAGTAAACATTCTGTCTCCTTTGAAGAAACGCAATCTGCAGCATGTACAAACTTACATTAATCTTTAACAAGGCTGTCAAAACGGAGAGCATACAAAACAATTGCTGTACAATGTTGTTCACCATCTTGGCTGTATTGGTCATATGACTGCATCACATGACTAAAAATACGTCATCGTATTCAAAAGCCTCCGTTTTCACAGTCCACACTACAACGCGAAAACGGCGTTTTCAAATTTATCCACTTTGGAGAGCGTTTTCCAAAAGCTACGTTTTCGTTGACTTAAAACGCCGTTTCAGTGTGGACGGAAGGCCAAAACGGAGAAAAAAATATACGTTTTCAAATGAAAACGTATTAGTGTGGACAGGGCCTGAAGCACAGGCTCTACTCTAACACAATGGTGACACACACAAAACACACCATACAGAAACGCTTTACATCCCAACAGATTCAGAACATTAAACACTACCAGATCTCTCAAGATCTCAGCATCTTCACTTACTATAATCCAGACTTCTTTCATACTAACATTCTTATTGAGAATTAACAGAGGTTTAGAAGGTGATATTTTATTAAAAATAATAAATTAAATGTCACCATGATGGAGATAAGTGTTTGCTTTCATTTGGGTCTTGACCCTTCAGATATGAACAATAATTTTTCTCTGACTGCTTTAACTGTGTGTCTCTGATACATATTTGTTATTGTGGGAAACCAAGAGATGCTCAGAGCAGATGACGTTGGTCAGTTATTAGTGTTAATAATTATCATGCAGTTGCAGTGGCGGATCTAGAAAATTTTACATGGGGGGGCAAAGGGGTGGCAAGAGGTCTTAGCAGGGTGGCAGGGGTAGACGCTTTAATAAAACAAACACAAAAACACAGTAGTTAGTTTAATCGTGCCCTTACACACTACAAATCTTTTTAATTCACAACAGGAATAAGCCCAGTGCAGTGTTCAAACAAAACAAAACTTTGCATCTTTTAAAAAGTAAAAGTATAAAAAGCAAAATGAAAATATTTTAAAAAGTACAATAATTGTGTCCAGGGACTTTTAGCCTTAATGGTTATGCTCCAGCTACTTTCTTTAACTACTCTTGCCAGCAAAAGTCAATATGTGAAAACCGGTTATCCTTGTATTACATTAGGCTACACTGTAGGGCCATGTAGCTGGGTCATTCCTGGTATGCGGTGACATTTTGGCTTCATAAGTGTTGGGAAAAAAAGAACATGATTTTCATGTTTTTAGCATTCTACCAAAATAGTGACATGTTTAACTATAAGGAATACATATTGGTCAAGCTCAGGGACTCTATGATAATAATTATGGGTAGTTTGTTCAGACACTGTCCATGAAAATATTCCACCCTGTTAGGGACATATACATAGTTATCACAACATGTTAATAATGTAAATGTTAATAAATAATGAGCTTTTCTTGGATAGTATATGTCCCTTATGCCATCTTAGATTTTTTTTTTCTTCTTGAAACAGGCAATTTTTTTTTGATGAATAGAATATGTTTCACATTCCACCCTTAGGTTTATAGACCTAACAGGGTGGAATCTAACAGGCTGGAAAATTCTGAGCTAAGTTAGCCATAGCTCTTTGAGTGATCAACATTTAGCTAGCTAACCTTCTACAGATGAACATGACTTTTATAACTATGTCAGATTTGTTTTTAAATGTTTTGATAGGACAAACATTCTCTATAACATAGGGTGGAACTTTAAGGGTGGGACAAGCAGGATAACATTTCAAAAACTAAAAAAAAAGTTAGGAGTGAGAGTTGAATCTTACTTCAGTTTGTACAGTTAAATTCCAGCCGGTAAAATAAATGAAGTCACTTCTTTAAAATGGTCTCAATAAAATTGCAGTCGGATTTGGAAGGCAAAAAAGTACATACTAACAGGGTGGAAGATGACTTCAGGGAGGGACGCAGTAATTGAAGAAAATTTTAAGAAAAGACTTATATTTTCACATGATTTATATGTATGATTAGAGGCAATTTAGCCTAGTCTATAACATAAAAAAATATTTTGAGGTTTTTGTCATTTCATGGTTTATATTTCTTGCAGAAGTTGATTACTGTGCACTGAGGACATGATATAATTGAATGCATACATCAATTAAAATTGTGTAAAATACAAAATTTTATTTTTAATGTC
Organism: Chrosomus eos; assembly: GCA_036326025.1. NCBI lineage: Eukaryota > Metazoa > Chordata > Actinopteri > Cypriniformes > Leuciscidae > Chrosomus > Chrosomus eos. The sequence goes on along the minus strand of JAZAVI010000181.1, from coordinate 67,948 downwards.
TATTATCTCTGTTTAAATGGTAAAGAATACTTAAATCTACAATTTAAGCCATTTACTATAAATATGTGACTCATTTTAGAGAAAATATGTGTAAATAAACCATTGGGACAGGAAAAGTCACCGCATACCAGGAATGACCCAGCTAATAAGTAGCCTATAACAAATATAAAATCAGAAATATTTATCACATGCACACACGCCAGTTATGTTTAGACTATATAATAATCCTGATTTTATTAGTTATTTCCCCAGTTTTAACCTGGTTTCATTGCTGTGATATCTGAGAGGAATTGGATTTGCTTAGCTAATCAAATGATCGATCTCCTAACTGGCACTGTATTGTGTGTTTTAACGTAACGTCGGCGTAACAGCGACCATCAGTTAATGTTATGGATACAAATCAAAATTAGGCCAATCAAAGGGAACAGTGCTCTTACAAATCACGAGGAAGCGATTTGACAGCTGATTTTGGCTAACGTAATAGACTCGCTGTTTTTGCTGATGCTGAATCGTCTTTAGCATACAATACATTCATTACAAATGTAACTTTAAGTTAAACGTTTGTTTAACTACACATGGGGAAACTCACTTCACCTTCAGAGGCTCTGGGGCAGCTCAGTCTCTCCAGTCGGGTCTCAGGGCCACCGCATCGCAGCAGACTCGCTGTGTGTGTGTGTGTGTGTGTGTGTGTGTGTGCGCGCGTGTGTGAGCCAGACTGAGCGAACGCCGCTCTGCACGTTTGAATCAGGGACGTACTAACTAAGTATTTGAGGGGCAGGGGGGACGGGCTTTAATAAAAATTTAATTGTTTACTTTTGGTAAATATATCGTTTAGTTCACTGTTTTGAGAAGCTTGCGGGTTGTTTTTACAAGTACAGTTTTTGGATCACCAAAGTTAGGGGGCAGCTGGGGGGGCAAGGCTCTAGAGTGGGGGGGCACCTGCCCCCCCTTGCCCCCCTGTAGATCCGCCCCTGTGCAGTTGTCTGCTTTATTGGTACCACCTGATAGGTATCACTGATTAATGAGTGATTAAGTTGTAAAATATTATTTGTTAATTTAGCATGACAGTGCTATAGAGCAGGGGTTCTCAACTCCAGTCCTCGCGGACCACTGCCCTGCATATTGTGTATGTCTCCCTTATTCAACACACCTGATTCAGATCCTCAGCTCGTTAGGATAGACTCTATCCTAGAGCTGGGCGATATATCGCACGATATTGTTATGCCCGTCTCGTCAGGAAAGCCGGTTCCTTGATTAGTAGTAAATCGCCTTCACCTGCTTTCAGACGGAGCGGCATTTACTACAAAAGAGCCGTAGTTACTGTAACTGACAAGCTGAGCCATATCGCATCAATATCGCGGACGTATCGCCAGCTATAATTAATGCGATATGGCTCAGCTTGTCAGGTAACTACGGCTCTTTGTACACAGCAAAAACTCCTGTGTTAAATTAACACTCCTGCGAATGTATATGAGTCCACACTCAAGAGTGTTGAAGTTAATGAAATAATTAAGTGATTAATTTAGTGATGATTGAGCATTATTGAAGACACCTGAAGAATCACTGAAGGAGAAAATCTCAAATTGTAAGCCACCGTTATGGCGATCATTGGTTGCTTTAGTCGGGCTCTTGACCCTTATTTTATTAACTTTAGATTTTGTGTGGCTGTTTTATCTGATATAACTGCCAGATGAACAAAGAAAAAAAGTGATCTGATGGTGTTGGTTATATTATGACAATCATCATTTGAACTTCATGTTTTTGATTTATGTTGTTTGTTACAGCATAACTGTGATTCTGCATAAATATCAATAATTTTAGATATAATCTAAAGGATTTGTTGTCTAAAAAAGTTGTTTTCTAAAAAAAAATATCTTTATTTTAGGCACACACATACTTCAAGATTCAGTCTATGCATCTCAACAATGGTGATGAACAGAATATTCAGTTAGGAAAAGTAAATTATATAGAAAATTCAGATCATAATTTATTCATATCGCAATGCATGATGGGAGCCATTAATGAGATGTGATTGGTAGCAGCCACTTCAACATGCTTTATTATTGTCACCATTGTTGAGATGCATAGACTGAATCTTGAAGTATGTGTGTGCCTAAAAGAAAGAATTTTTTTTTTTTGAAAACAACTTTTAAGAAATCCTTTGTATTATAGCCTATCTGAAATTCTGGATATATATGATGAATCACAGTTATGCTGTAACAAACAACAATAATCAAAATCATGAAGTTCAAAGGATGATTGTCATAATATAACCAACACCATCAGATCACTTTATTCTTTGTTCATCTGGCAGTTATAACTCAGATACAACAGCCAAACAAAATCTAAAGTTAATAATATAAGGGTCAAGAGCCCAACTAAAGCAACCAATGATCGCCATAACGGTGGCTTATAATTTGAGATTTTCTCCTTCAGTGATTGTTCAGGTGTCTTCAATAATGCTCAATCATCACTAAATTATTTACTTAATTATTTCATTAACTTTAACACTATTTAGTGTTAATTTAACACTGGAGTTTGTGCTGTGTAGTAAATGCCGCTCCGTCTGAAAGCAGGTGAAGGCGATTTACTACTAATCAAGGAACCGGCTTTACTGACGAGATGCGCATATCGTGCGATATATCGCCCAGCCCTACTCTATCCTAACGAGAGTCTATCCTAACGAGCTGAGGATCTGAATCAGGTGTGTTAAATAAGGGAGACATACACAATATGCAGGGCAGTGGTCCGCGAGGACTGGAGTTGAGAACCCCTGCTATAGAGGATTTTGCAATGCTGTGATATTTTTTGAAGATTATGAAGTAATTATGCAGAAAATGTTTTGACAGGATCATACAGACTCACTCAGACATCAAGAATCAGCATATGAATCTCAACAATGGTGATCAACTCTGACCTATTATAAAGTACAAAAAGGCTTTGTTGATTGTCACCATTGTTGAGATTCATATGTTGATTCTTGATGTCTCTACACTCCTAACAATATAAAACAACTCAAATCATCTTTTGAAGAATATTTATTTTTGAAATTTCAGATTGTTATAATACTGATGCCACAATATTTCAAAAAGTCATGTGAAAAAAGTATATTAATTTTCTCCTTTGTATAACAGTACAGTCAATCTAAGTTTGACTATCATATCAGTGAATCAGTTCACCATATGACAACTATAAACCATCATCAATTAATGGTCATCTGATATTTTCTCCAGCATTTATTGCCATAACCAAAGTGTATCAGCAGACAGAGAAACCTATGCTTACAACCTTTAACGTCATGAGCCCAACTAAAGCAAACACTGATCTCAATCATGGTGACATCCTATTTCTGTTAAAGTTTTTAACACTTTATTTAAATTAAGATATTTTACTTTAATTATACGGTTTTTGTTGGTAGCTGCCAGTCATTTGACCCTTTTTTAAAGATTTTTTTTGAAGGTATATGATTGTTATTTTACAGGTTTGTCCTGAATTATCACAGTGTTTTTCAGTTTATTATGTTTTACTTTAATGTTACAGTTTTTTGGGGGCTGCCAGTCATTTGACCGTTTTATCATTTAAATGTTTTGTTTCTGTTTAATTACAGATTATATTTGTAATTTTACATACATTTTTAAGTAATTTAAGTAAACAGAAAAAATACTGTATGAAAAATACAATCAATTTCCTGTATAAAAAAATGTAAATTATGTAATTTGTCATTAATGTCACAATACCAAAAATAACAGCTGAATTTTTATTTTACAGATATTATTTGTAATTTTACAGAGATCTGAGTACAATTTAAAATGACAGAAAATTATCGTCAAAAAATCAGTTATTTTCTGCAAAATTCTGATTTTTTTTAGTGTATATAGTATAATATAATATCCATATAAACATTTTAAACATCACAATAGTATATAACACCACCCCAATAAACCAGCACTTATATAGCCAATTAATAAATTAATATTAACTAGTGCAAAATGCCTGTGCAAAATCAGTATTTGTATGTGTTTTTAGTAATTGTTGTTTTGGTGTGTTTGAGTGCTCATTGTTACAATTACACAGCAAAGGTTCAGTGATATTTTCATTTGTGCATGGAACGCAAATAGGCCTACTGATACTGACATAATGACATACAATAAATATGGAAAAATTAACTACACGATTCAGAGAGCAGGCTACACAGTGAACTCAGAGAAAAGCTGTGAATAAAATACAATATTCAGAAGTAAACAGTGTAGCTGACCCAGCTAACAAAAATAAGTTGTCAGAACGTTTTGCTAACATTACCATTAGGTTATGAAAACGTTATTTCTGAATGCTTTTTAAACATTGAAAACGTCCAGTTTTTTTAATGTATTAAGAATGTTTTTTCTTGGTTAATGTGTATGTTAAAGGAACATTACCGGTACATTCACTATTTTTGAAAATGTTATTAAAGCGTTATTTCTGAATGTTTTTAAACGTTGGAAACGTCCAGTTTTTTTAATGTATTAAGAACGTTTTTTCTTGGTTAATGTGAACGTTAACGGAACATTCCATTCACTCATTTTGAAAATGTTATTAAAACGTTATTTCTGAATGTTTTTTAAACATTGAAAACGTTTTTTTTTTTTTGGTTAACATTAAAAGAACTGGACGTTTCCAACGTTTAAAAATCATTCAGAAATAACGTTTTAATAACATTTTCAAAATGAGTAAATGTAATGTTCCGTTAACGTTCACATTAACCAAGAAAAAACGTTCTTAATACATTAAAAAAACTGGACGTTTCCAATGTTTAAAAAACATTCAGAAATAACGCTTTAATAACATTTTCAAAATGAGTAAATGTAATGTTCCGTTAACGTTCACATAAACTAAGAAAAAACATTCTTAATAAATTAAAAAACTGGACATTTCCAACGTTTAAAAAACATTCAGAAATAACGTTTTAATAGCATTTCCAAAATGAGTAAATGTAATGTTCCGTTAACGTTCACATTAACCAAGAAAAAACGTTCTTAAAGGATTAGTTCACTTTTTAAAAAACTTTTGCTGATAATTTACTCACCTCCATGTCATCAAAGATGTCCATGTCTTTCTTTCTTCAGTCGAAAAGAAATTAAAGATTTCGATGAAAACATTCCAGGATTTTTCTCCATATAATGGACTTCAATGGTGGCCAAAACGGTTCAAGGTCCAAATGAGTTTTCAGTGCAGCTTCAAATGACTTCAAATGACAAATGACGATACCAGACGATGAATAAGGGTCTTATATAGCGAAACGATGCGCCATTTCGAAAATAAATAAAACAGTTAAAGTATTATTAGCACAAATGCTCGCCTTGTTCTGTCCTGAGATGTACATTTGTGATTCTCCTGTTCGAACTCGTTCATTAAAATGAGTCATTTCGTTCGTTGAATGAATAAAATGACTCGAAAAAAGATTTGTTCATTTTTATTGAAGTCCATTATATGGAGAAAAATCCTGGAATGTTTTCATCAAAATCATTAATTTCTTTTCGACTGAAGAAAGAAAGACATGGACATCTTGGATGACATGGGGGTGAGTAAATTATCAGCAAAAGTTTTTTAAAAAGTGAACTAATCCTTTAATACGTGAACATTAAAAGAACATTCCATTCACTCATTTTGAAAATGTTATGAAAACGTTATTTCTGAATGTTTAGGGAACGTTCCAAAAAACTGTTTGGAAAAAGTTGGAAAAAGTTTTCTCATTTTGGAAATGTTATGAAAACTTTTTTTTATGTTTTCTAAACGGTCAAAACATCCAGTTTTTAAAAATTGTTTAAAAACGTTTTGTCAAAACATTTATACATAACTTTTCAAAAATGTTAGTGAATGTTATGGAAACACTCTCTTTAGGTTAAAAAGCTATAACGTGCAGGGAACGTTCTGGAAAGCTCTCTTTAAAATATACTGTAAAAAATTCAAAGTCCTGATTGATTTGTGAAATGCATTGGGTTCAATCCCAGCTAACAAAGAACCCATCATACACAGAACTTTCCCCCTAATGTTCCCATATGGTTCCCATTTGGTTATTGTTTTGGAAACCAAATAAGAATGTTCTAGGAACGCTCTCTGTAGGTTCTTTTTTTACAACCTAAAGAGAACTTTCAAGATCTTTCCCTGCAGGTTATTTTTAGGTTTTATTTTGCAGTGTATTTTAATGAATTGCTTACATGTTATGAATTCATATAGAATAGAAATAGAATTCAATAGAAATAAAAATAAAAGCAGAGGGCAGCACAGCGGCTCAGTGGGTAGCACTATCACCTCGCAGCAAGAAGGTCTCCGGTTTGAGTCCCGGCTGAGCCAGGAGTTAGCAGGTTCTCTGTGATCTCCTTCAGGTAAGCTACAACAGTTTCCACCAGATCAAACACACGCAGTATAGGCTAATCAGTGATACTCCAGTGTCTGTGTGTAAGCCTGTGGTGGATGGGCCAACCACATCAGGGTGATAAAAACATTCACAAATAACATTTTCAAAATGAGTCAACGGAATGTTCCTTTAACGTTCACATTAACCAAGAAAAAACATTTACAACGTTTAAAAAACATTCAGATATAACGTTTTAATAACATTTTCAAAATGAGTCAACGGAATGTTCCTTTAATGTTCACATTACCCAAGAAAAAACGTTCTTAATACATTAAAAAACTGGACGTTTTCAATGTTTAAAAAACATTCAGAAATAACGTTTTCCTAACCTAATGGGAATGTTAGCAAAACGTTCTGACAACTTATTTTTGTTAGCTGGGGTCTGTCTATTCCCACTAAAAAAATCTTGATGATAAGGAAATTGCTACACTTTTAATTTATAAACTATTATTCAAATTAAATTATTTATTTTGCTGTTTTAAAAAAAATAATAAAAAAGCTTCCAACCTAGAGTGAGCTTGGTGACTCCTCGTAAATCTTTAGCGACCCTCGAGAACCACTGTTTTACAGTCATCATTTATTTTCCATTCTTCTATAGCACATTTAGACCAATTAGAGATAGTTTTAGGATGCATGTCTTCAGGCTAATTACCATTTACCTTATCTGGGCCTATTTAAGAAAGGAGGTTAAGTGAAAACGTCTCAGGTTACTATTGTAACCATAGTTCCCTGAGAAACAGGGAACGAGACGATGCGTCGAAAACGCTACGGGAACGCCTTCTGCGTGAATGCGTCTGAAGCATCTATGCCAACTAGTCCAATGGAAAAAGAGAATGAGCGTCACGGGCGGGTGACGTCATGACCAGGAAAAGATAAAAGCACTTCCGCTGCGCGACTGCCAATTAGCTTCGAAATTGCCGAAGCAAGCCGATCGCAGGGACGCAGGAAGTATGGCAGAGGGACGCATCGTCTCGTTCCCTGTTTCTCAGGGAACTATGGTTACAATAGTAACCTGAGACGTTCCCTTTATCGAAAAAGGGAACTTCGAGATGCGTCGAAAACGCTACGGGAACGAGAATACCCAATGCGCCATAATTCAAGTAACTGAGTGTCAGACTGTTTCAACTAAACACTAAGCACCTGAGAACCTGGGGCAGCATCCAGGTCTAGGCTGTAAAACCTCACAAATGTGAGCGGAGAGGACCATCCTGCCGCATCACAAACATCTTGGAGAGAAACCCCATGCAGTAAGGCTTTAGAAGTCGCCATACTCCTGGTCGAGTGAGCTCGGACCACCAAAGGACAAGGCTGGCCCGAGTACTCGTAAGCAAGTGATATAGCCTCGACTATCCACTTACTGACTGTCTGTTTGGAAGCAGGAAGACCTTTTTTAGGTGATCCAAAGCAAATCAGTAATTGGTCGGACTTCCTGATGGAGGAAGTCCGATGTACATAAGTGTCCAGTGCTCGCACTGGACACAAGAGGTGCAGTCTTTCCTGGTCCGCAGATGTGAAAGGAGGAGGATAGAAAGCCTGCAGCACAATAGGCCTCGGAGTCAAGGTCGGCACCTTAGGGACGTACCCCTGTTTTGGATATAGGAACGCCTTGACCATCCCCGGTGCGAATTCAAGGCAGGTGGGGAGACCGAAAGAGCCTGAAGGTCACCAACTCTCTTGAGGGACGAAATAGCTAGCAGAAATATAGTCTTAACCCTCTGAGCCCGACGGCATCGTCGACGACGCCACAAATCAGCTCCGAGAAATTATGATATAACTCGATGACAGATTTATGGATTTTCTTACCGTTTTTTCCAGCAGAAAGCTAACGAGCTAGCCATCACGGGGGTGTCTTTGGTGTCTTTCTAGCCTTTACAGAAGGTTTTCTATCCAGCCTGGAACTTGTGCATACTTTCTGAGTTTTTCAGCAATAAATCCAAACGTTTATATCCAACTTTGATACACTTGAAGTCCATAATTTGTAAATATTCCGTCATATTTGCCGCTAGCTCGATGCTAGCTGCCATTTTGGATATCCACGTGATGGTTTTTGACCAATTACAGGCTGATCCGTCGTAAACATTGGGTGCGTCATTGGGTCATTACGCACACACCAAGGGAGAGAGAGAGAGAGAGAGAGAGAGAGAGAGAGAGAGAGAGAGAGAGAGAGAGAGAGAGAGAGAGAGAGAGAGAGAGAGAGAGAGAGAGAGAGAGAGAGAGAGAGAGAGAGAGAGACGCACGGAGACCATAGGACGGAGACGCAGGTTTCACAGAGAACACAGAGTAATAGATGAAATCGAGTGCTGAATGATGATTTTCAGGAGAACAGAGCTTTTTGACAGATGAGGAACTAGATTACCAGGATAGACCCAGCTGAAGTGCCATTTATTTATTTACTATAAAAAAGTATTATAGAAGTATAAATGTAGTATAAAAATAATAGAATAAATAAAATAATAAATAAAATAAATAAAATGTAAATGCAAAGCCTGTGATGTGGCCCTCTTTGTGATTGCTGATAGGAACTGTTTTGAGGCTTGGCACCAGTGAATTTCATGAACGCCTGGACTTCTTTTGGAAAAATGTAAATAGTTTTGGTTCTGTACAAGTTATAATGTTTATTCCTGTGCTCCAGGACTCCAAAGACATGAACAAACTGTTTTCCAGAGGAAATTTGCTTAGCTTTTATTTATTTCTGTGTGATTTCAATAAATATTTGAGTAATTCAATTTCCGATTTATTTTTTCATTTGTCTTTATGGTCCCATAACTTATTTTACATTCAGGTGACATCAATGTAACACAAATGTGCTGAAAGTTCAATTTGTCCTGAAAAAAAAGAGGTGTGTCAATTGTCTGTGCACAAAAGGGTTGATGTTTTACAAGCTTTTTTAGTTAATAACACCAGACGGAAAATTTATTGTAAAAATACCCTTAGGTCTCTGAGGGTTAAGAGTAAGGAACTTCTCTGAGACCGAATCTAAGGGCTCGAATGGGGCCCTAGACAGGCCTTCTAGAACTATAGTCAAGTCCCAAGCTGGCACCTTAGTGCGAGTTGCAGGCCTCAGCCTCAAAGTGCCACGAAGGAAACGTGTAATCAGGGGGTCTCGACCCAAAGATGTACCTCCCACCATAGTGTGGTAAGCCGCAATGGCTGCCACATAAACTTTTAGCGTGGAAGAGCATAGACCTGACACAAAGCGCTCTTGCAGGAACTCAAGTACTGTGTTCACAGAACAGTTAACTGGATCCAAATGATGTCGGTAACACCAAAAAGAGAAAACTCTCCACTTAAGCGCATATAGTTTCCTAGTAGCCGGAGCTCTGGAGCTTAGGATGGTCTCGGCAGCCTCAGCTGAAAGACCACTTTCTATGAGTTGGCCCCCCTCAGAGGCCAAACCCACAGATTCCAAATCTCTCGACGAGGGTGAAATATTGTGCCCCCGGCCTGAGATAGAAGGTCCCTCCTTATCGGGATCTCCAATGGAGGTCCGTCTAGCAGAAGGATCAGGTCCACAAACCAGATCCGACTTGGCCAGCATGGTGCTACTAGCAGTAGGCTTATTCCATACTGATGGACCCGCTCCAGAACTCCTGGGAGCAGAGCAACAGGGGGAAAGGCGTACAGACGTAGCCTCGGCCACGTCTGCACCATGGCATCCAGCCCCAGGGGGGCTGGGTGAGTAAGGGAATACCAGAGGGGACAGTGCTTCGTGTTCTGAGACGCAAACAGATCCACCTCTGCTCTGCCATATGCCTCCCAGATTTTCTCCACCGCCTCGGGTGGAGTCTCCAGTCCCCTGGCCTCAGCTCCTGCCTCGACAGGATGTCTGCTCCTATATTCTGGTCCCCAGGAATATACACTGCCCTCAGGGAGAGTACCTTCCCCAGAGACCACAGGAGGATCCGGTGCGCCAGTTTGCAAAGCGGACGCGACCTCAGACCCCCTGGCGGTTCAGATAAGAGACCACAGATGTGTTGTCTGTTCGAACGAGCACATGATGGCCTCTCAGGTCCGGAAGGAAATGTCTCAACGCATTGAAGACGGCCATCATCTCCAAGCAATTTATGTGCCACGAAAGATGATGGCTTTTCCACAGACCCTGAACCGAGCGGCCTTCCATTACCGCTCCCCAGCCGGTGAGGGAAGCATCTGTCGAGATAGTAGCTCGATGGCAAAGAACTCCCAACACCGGGCCCTGGGTTAAGAACCAGTGTTTCCTCCATATCTCTAAGGCACGAAGGCATCGCCACGTAACCTTGATCATACGGAGTGGGTTTCCCCTTGGGGAGAACCCTCTGGTCCTGAGCCACCACTGTAAAGGCCTCATGTACAGCAGGCCAAAAGGTATCACGAACCCGATATTGGTATTCTTTGCCCCTGAAAGAAAACCTCAGGAACTTCCTGTGCTGAGGGAGGATGGAGATATGGAAGTATGCATCCTTTAGATCTATCGTGACAAACCAGTCCTTGGATCTGATTTGGGTCACGATCTGTTTGAGGGTCAGCATCTTGAACTTGAGTTTCTGAACTGACCGATTTAACAGGCGAAGATCTAAAATGGGACGCAACCCTCCATCCTTTTTTGGAACAATGAAATAACGGCTGTAAAAACCCGACTCTCTGTCGGGTGAGTACACCTGTTCTATAGCTTCTTTTGCTAACAGGGCCTTTACTTCTTGTTCCATTACCAGAGCCTGCTCGGGATGCACCACTGTGGGCAGCACCCCGCTGTAACGAGGAGGACGAGAGCCAAACTGAATTCTGTATCCTTTCTCTACAATCTGCAGGACCCAAGGAGAAATATTCGGCAGAAGCCTCCACGCTGCCAGAAAATTTACTAAGGGAACCAGCCTCTCGAGGATTGGTCTCTGGTGTTACTGAGAGAGCCAAATCTGGAGCCTGAAACATAACGGCAGGAACTACCTGACCTGACTGCTCTAAAGCCCCCCTCAGAGGGTGCGAAACCAATGCTGTGCCGCAGCATAGCATCAGCGACTCGCTGGAGACCGCTGCGCCCTGAAGCACCGGAGGTGGCAGGGTTGGCAGGAGGGTCTCGTGAGGACCCCGAAATGGAATGGGCACCGTGTAATGAGGTGAACACCGTTCCACTCCGGTCGGGGCCGTCCTCACAGGCCTGATGCCTGAGCATCAGGACCTTTTTTTTTTTTAACCGAAGTTTTCTTCGCCTGAAGAACGGTCCTCAGATCCGGCTTAGGCTTAGGCGACTTCGGTTGAGAGGGTTGCGTCTGTCTCCAATATCTTCGTGGCGGAGCACGTGACGCAACACTCTCTTTCTGTTGCACACGATATGATGAGCTAGACGGCTGGGGCTGCTCACGCCCAGCAGCCCCAGGGGGCTGGACACGGCGAGGAATTAACTTTTAAAAACATCCGACTGTTTTTTAGACTCCTGGAACCTCTCCACTACTGCATAAACTGCGTCACCAAAGAGACCGGACGGTTCAAGCGGGGCATCTAATAAAAAAGTTTGATCTTTCTCTTTAATTTCAGAAAGGTTGAGCCATAAATGTCTCTCAGTGGCTACCAAAGCTGCCATAGACCACCCAATAGCTCTGGCGGTCTCTTTAGTAGCCCTGAGAGAAAGATCGGTAGCCCTACGAAGTTCTCGAACATCGTCATGACTAATTCCCTCACTGTTATCCAGATCCCCCAGCAGATCAGCTTGATAAGCCTGGAGCAATGCCATAGTGTGCAAGCATGCTGCAGCTTGACCCGCTGCTGAATAAGCTTTGCCCACTAAAGATGATGTATTTTTTAATGGTCTAGTGGGTAAAACTGGGGCTTTCATGGAAGATGCAGGACCAGGTGCAAGATAACTCGCTAAATTTTGTTCAACCTGGGCATCGAACCATAACCGTAATCTTTAGACCCTCTAATCTTTGAATATATATTAGACTGAGGGTTAAAAACACGAGATGAAAACGTTTTTTTCCATGATTTAGATAACTCGTTATGTAAATCAGGAAAGAAAGGAAGCCCTCGTGGTGGAGATAAAGTGGCTGAAGAAAGAAAACGCTCATCTAACTTGCTTTTGGGGCGAGTGTTTTTAGTTTCAGATGGCCAGTCAATATTTAATCTTTCTACAGCTCGTGACATGACATCCACCAGCTCATCATATGCCGGGGAAATAAATTGTAAATCCCTTTCCCCCGTGTGTGCATTATCACTGTCCAAACTTATAACTTCCTCAGAAGATGAGCGTTGTAGTAAGGGGCTCTCTCCCCGGGCGGAAGAAACCGCAAAGCGTGCTTCCGACACCGGGGGAGGAGAGCTGGATCTCCTGGGTAAGGAAGGAGAAAGGGCCCTCGGACCCGTCTCGATCCCCTCTGAAAGATCCAATTGCGATCCCCAGGAATGCATTCTCCGCGCTGCCTTGGCAGACGCGGGTCCTGATCCCTGAGGATCGCGAGCCTGCCCACTCTTTTTGTCAAAGAGTGACAGGCGGGATCAGAGCATGCGAAGCGGTAGCTTCTCACAATGCTGGCACTCAGCCCCCTCGAAGGCTGAGACCGCATGCTCTAATCCCAAACAGATCACACAAAGCTCGTGTGTGTCACCACCCGTTAAATAACGTGGGCAGGGAGGAACACACTGTTTGTAGACCTGTTTCGCCATAATGATATCAACAATATTGCAACAGACAACAATAAATAGACAGAGACAGTTTGACAAAGATCGCTTGCTGAGGCACAGAAGCTAACTGGCAGTCGCGCAGCGGAAGTGGTTTTATCTTTTCTTGGTCATGACGTCACCCGCCCGTGACGCTCATTCTCTTTTTTCATTGGACTAGTTGGCATAGATGCTTCAGACGCATTCACGCAGAAGGCGTTCCCGTAGCGTTTTCGACGCATCTCGAAGTTCCCTTTTTCGATAAAGGGAACTCTGTGTATGTTAACCCTGAAATGAGAGAAAGGTTTTCTCTCATTCTCTCTTTTTTAGATTAGAGGGTCTAAAGATTACGGTTATGGTTCGATGCCCCAGGTTGAACAAAATTTAGCGAGTTATCTTGCACCTGGTCCTGCATCTTCCATGAGAAAAGAATGAAAAAGAATGGGAGGTGTGTCAAACCAGAGAAAGCAGAGTATTTCAAGCCCGTTTCTGAAAGAGAGGTAAATTATACCAGGGTAACTTACTCTGTGAACCTAACCTGGTCGGGAGCAGGTTTTCTTGTGTAAACCCAGTTTTTCTTTTAGTAAATGCATCTTCATTTAAGAATCTTTAGATATTTTCACTGGAAACAACAAGACAAAAATGCTAAGTAAGAAAAGCATTTTTTGCAGTGCAGTACATTCATTCATTGTGCATTTTCCTATATATCATCGGAGAGAGCACATTAGTAAAGCTGCTGTATCAGAGCAGGAAGGAAAATGTGCCTCGCTCTCACGCTCTTTCTGAGAGTTTTTGTGTTGTTTCTTGCACACAAACTCATGAGATCCATCAAAGAGAAGTTTCACAGGATTGCAGGACAGTGGTGGAGACATCGGTTTAAATGAGGATAATCTGATAAATGACGTTCATTTGATAACATCTTGCTGTGACCTCTGGAAGTAACCTAATAATTAGATTTTCCTTTAGGATTTCTGGATGCATTGATCATCGCACCTTCCAAAAATATGCCGTAACCACAACCACAGCTGTTAAATACACACAAATTATTCACAATTTATTTGGTCATTTTTATTTCCTACAAATACAAAAGCAAGAGTTTGGATATTAATATTCTTCCAGTATTGTGTATCTCCTCTTCATCTCTCCATGATGGTGCAGGTCCAGACTATGCCTTCTTGCTGTTGACCCAGTAGAAGTCAAATGTTAATTTCATTAGCCTAATTAAAAAAATGTAATGGGTTGGATTAGAGAACATTTAATTATGTGAAAAGAGCATTATACTATGTGGAAACGTGCAGCAAATTGAAATAGACACTGAATTGTATTTATTTAATATGTAAAATGTTTGTAAAGTCATGTAGCCTGCCGCCATGAACCTTTTATGCTATTTGTTGGTCATTTTTAGTTGCTGCCATGTTTTTTTTTTTTTTTTTTTTTGTCTACCATGAAAGATACCATGAAATAGATACCATGAAAATGAGTATTACTTCAATAACTTACCTTTCTGTCAGTTTTCACCTGATAATATAACAGTGAATAAGAATTATACGGAAGTATGAGGATGTCTTTTTGTCGGGTGCTTTTGCCATGGTGAATTGTAATTTTGGCACTCCATTGATCATGGCTTTTCGTAGTAGTCGTGGTGCACGTGCTTAACTCAGAGTCAACATACTCAGAGTAGATCAAACTAACACAATTCAGCTATCCTGAAACTGAAAACTCAGAGTTTCCCATCTCAGGGTAAATCAACTCAGAGTTCAAATTTTAACTCAGATTTGGTTGAACCTCCTTATTTATACAGTGCTGTATAAATAAATGTGACGTGACTTTACTAGAGTGTCGAATTGCAGAGCTCGTGCAAACATAAAAACTTTGACGGCAGACTTTGCTGGTTGGGCCAGTTATGCCGTCCTACCGCTCAGTCACCATGCCTTTTTTGATGCTCATCGAGGAATTTATTCGGTAAATTAATTTCCATCGTTGTTTATGCACATTTTTTCTTATCAGATAAAAAAGATATTCAACTCAATTAAAAGCATACGCTTTTTTTATGTGCATTGTTTAATTTACGCGCATCTAGCTGTTTTCATCCAGCGGGTTTATTATGCGATGTCCAAAAATGCTCATAAAAATAGGTGGATGGAAACATAGCTACTGATCAAATAGTGTTTTATTCTTTCAATAGTAAGCTCATTGAATGACCATATGAATAAGGGGGCACTGCCCCCCAAAACCCCCATTGGTGATGAGCCTGCAGTGTTTACTTCCTTTATCAGTTTATTTATTTGTGAAAAATACTATAATAGGTGAGTATTTGTTTCTGATGCTCACGTCCACGTCCGGTGTATAGAGGGTGTAAATAAATGTGTAAAATGTATCACTAGTCTAAAGTTAATGGGGTTTAGTGACACGTAGACAAAAGAGAAATTAAATGTGGGGGTGGGGTTTATCTTATCCATTTGCATGGTAGTCTAAAGCACTAATGTTTCACATAAATATTCACTGTTTTCAAGTTGAAGGAAATGCTTCAAAAGCATGTCTCTGCTTTTGTGTTATTTTGTTGTGTTTTTTTGTTCAGAAGCAAGTGGACGGTTAAAACATTCTCTAATTCTGTCATGAAATGAAAATTGAGACTTAAGTGTATTTACACAGTACTGAAGCACCAGAACAGTCTTTTTCCATTGCTTTTATAATGTCTCGAACAGCTGATAATATGTTGAGTATATTTCAGAATTGTAAACATTTGTTTTAAAATGAACTTTCTTTGATATTTCTGTGATGTGAGAGAATTTGATGTTCATATATTCAT
This sequence comes from Chrosomus eos, assembly GCA_036326025.1. Lineage (NCBI taxonomy): Eukaryota > Metazoa > Chordata > Actinopteri > Cypriniformes > Leuciscidae > Chrosomus > Chrosomus eos. The sequence continues at coordinate 52,115 of JAZAVI010000181.1, read as the reverse complement.
TGTTTATTTCTAGAATGGAATTTGAAGGTGCTGTATGTAACTTTTTGGACTGTACTAAAGCATAAAATACTATGTTTGCAGAGATTTCGGAAAACATGCTAAGTTCACTTGTTTGTTTGTTTTTTCTGAAAAACAATGTTATTCTACTTTGAAATGTGCTTTACCCAATAGTATTTTGTCACCTTGGGTTGCCAGTTGGTGGAAAGTGTATTGCAAATGAACTGGGTCAAAGATCACAGATTTTATCCAACCTTAACTGTCTCCATCCATCTAAAAAACTGTATGACTAGAGGCATATTTAAACTAGGATAAATTAACTCATCAACTTGGAGTGTAAGGCTCCTCGTGTTCCATTGTCAATTGCACTCATCCCTGTTGTGTATCCTCAATCTGGCAACCCAGTGTGAGTGTTAAAGGGTACCTATTATGGCATTTAAAATGTTCCTAATAATGTTCTGGGAGTCCCCAACAACAGTTTTACATGCATGCAATGACAAAAAACACTTTTGTTGTCTTATAATATGCATTTATTTTTACCTGATTTGCTCACCGACTCCCTAATGATTCGTTTGACGACTCATTTGTCCAAACCCCTCCTTTGCGTGACGCTAATCGGCGGTGATTGGTCAGATGACCCAGTCAGTTATATTTTGCGTTATCCCAAAGCTTAAACATATTGATAAAGCACTGCAGTACTACAATACGCTTCACATAATTTCACATATTTCAAAAAACAAAAAATGACATTGGAGACCTAGAAGCTGCTGAGCGTAACTCTCACTCTCTCACACACACACGCACGCACACACACACACACACACACACACACACACACACACACACACACACACACATAAAAGCAACAATTATTAATAGTACTTACAGGTTGTGATGCGGGGGAGGAAGCTGATCTAAATAAACTTGGTATTGAACCTTCCTATATCAGGCGACTCGTGAATCCACACTTGAAAGCATTTATGTTTGTAAAGGAATCGTCATTAAAAGGACGCGAACACAGCTCAAGGTGGCTATACTTGTGTGGTATAGTTGTAAATATAAACTCTAGCCACTGAGTCTTCACATGCTTCTCCCTGGGCAGTGAAAAAAAAAGTTTGCTTTTGATTCGCACTTCAGAACAGAGTCTCGTCGACATGATGTTGTCAGGTTTCTCTGCTCGGCGCGCGCACTGAGTGGGCGTGTCGAACTCAAACAACTTGTACAAGTGACATACGAAAGTGCATCGTTCGTCTATCGATTCATATCAGCGACTCAGAGTCGACTCTTACTTTTGAGAGACAATAACTTTGTATACGGTGAACTTTCATATTTAAAACTTTGCAGGATGTTTTTGTTCACTTAGATCTATGTTACACACTACATGAAAGGTAATTTTCAAAATTCTATGATAGGTACCCTTTAAGTCTTAGTAGGAGGGGGCGAGAGAGACAACTCTACAATATTTTGAATTTGGACTGCGGTGCCCATTTCAAACGCTATGTCAATATTACCAAATACCCTATATGAAAATCATCATACCCCTTTAAAATAGTTATTTTATTTTGTCATACAGCCTGAAATCAAAACCTATTTGAAAAAAAAAAAAAATACAATATAATATACAAATTTTGCCTTCATCAAACTAATGAAAGAAAAAAGGCAAAAGTTCTGAAAATTTAAGGTCCATTTTTAAAAAACCCTGAAAAACAAGAATAAAAGGGTTGGAAAAGTCATCAGTCCCCTGATTTAATACTTTGTAGAGCCACCTTTTGCTTTAATTACAGCCATTCATCTTTTTGGATAATTCTGTACTAGGGTTGCAAAATTTGGGGAATTTCCTAGGCTGGAATCTTTCAGTGGGAAAACAGGGAACCTAAATGTACTTGAAAAAAAATTGTGTAGCAAATTTATGTTTAAAACTTTGTTTTATTGTGTGACAAAATTATATCATTGTAAAAACAAATAAGCTGACCGAGCAAACATTTAGGTGAGATAATTATAAAAACTATAAATTATAGTAATTATAGTGTCTATAAATGACACTAAAGGTTTTGTAAATGCATAGCCTAAAATGTATTTTATTCTTTATCTGCTCTATTAAAAACCTTCATCCAAACTCTCAATAGCATCCCTTTTTGTGTAATTTCTCCATTCATCTGGGATCTTTCCACTTCCCTCAAATGTTTTATTGTGGTGATTTTCAAGTTCTTTCTGGAATCGGCACACAAACCACTTCCAGTAAGGCAGCTGAGAGAGGTCAGGGGTGATGCTCCAGTCTGCATGAACTCCTCCTGCTTTTTTGTATTTTTTATGTGCAACCCACTCATTTGATACATTAAATCTGATATTACTTGCCACTAAAGTTGTGCAAAAATCAGCACTGAGATGCACATTAAAAAAATGGCAGCCTTTGAGACCTGTCACTCGATGGAAAGGAACGCTGTGATCTCCATCATGGTTTGCTATAGTGTTGGTGCAAACGGCTCCACAGAATGGACACTGAACCCAACAGCACTGACAGAAGTGATCAATCAGAAGCTCATCTGGTCTGAATTTACAGTCCAGATTTTTGTCAAGTGTATCTGTGTTGAACTCTTTGTTGATATCAGATATTGTAACAGTAAGTTCTTGTCTTATCACATCTTCTAGGAGGTTGAAATCATCAACATCATGTTTCACTCCACTGAAGTCTTTTTCAGAGAAGATCAGCACATCTGAGAGCTGCTGTGTGAAACTCTTCAACCACAAATTCGCATCTCCTCTGTTCTCTTGAACATGTTCAGTAGATTCATGTGCAGCTTCTATGATCGTCTGCTGCATGAGTTTAATGTTCTTCTTCATCTTGGGTAAAACACTGACATTGAACTTATCAGTGATGTATTGAATGACTTCATCTCTGATGAATCTCTTGAAGTGATCTCTGGGTTTATCTATGTAGATCATGTATTTGTCAAAATTCTCCTCTTCTGCCAGTGTCTTCAGGATGTGTTTCTCAAGATTGGATCTGTTTACATTCAGTGATTCACAGTTTGATCTCATTTCATCTGCCAGATCTCTGGCAGTCTTCTTGTAGACACTCTGCTCAATGGGCTCTTTAAGTTTCTGACAGATGATCTCACCAAAAATGGCAGCTGATGTTGCTCCATGACAGTATTTCTGGAAAATATTATAGTTCTCTTCTCTCTTCTTCTCAACATATATTACAGGATCATTGGATTCCCTGAACAATCTGTGTTGGTCAGTGATCATCTTGTTTGCTCTCTTACAGATGGAAAGAACCAAATCCCTGAAGAATTTATTTTTGAACACATACTGATCTGGTCCTTCCTGATGTTCTGTTACTCTTCTCTTGATATAATCTATGAGCTGCTGAATGCAGCTCTTGTTGTAGCCCATCTTTGGAATGTTATATGACTGAATAATTGTTTCTGTTTGCTGATCAACATCTGTGACAAATGTTTTCACTTGGGTGTCATCCTCTTTAGGTAGAGCATAACCAAACATATCTTTTGCTACTCTGTAGAAAGTTACTGTAAATCCACTGGTTTTCTTTAATTGTAGATAGTCTGCATAGCTGGACACAGAGAAGATATCCCTGCACTCACTGCTCTCATTCCAGTGGTCTACAGAAACACTTTTATAGGTGTCACTGAGGATCTCTCTCACATCTCTCATTATATCAATGTCTTTGATTGGAGGAGTGTCTGAGATGATCTTCTTCACACACTGTTTCCAAAACAAATCAAACTCTTTCTTCAGTGTTTCTTCATTATTTGCTTTATCTCTCAGTTTTAAGGCAAGTTCTTTGCTCTTTTCGAAGAGAGTTTTTTCTTGATGTTTCCTCTGATCATCAATCTTTTTCTTCAGGTCTCGCTGCTGAAGAACCTCATTTAATTTCCTCTTTGTTTCTTTCACAAGGTTTTCCTGAAGCTCCTTGATTTTGATTTCAAATGATGTCTTCCACTGAATCAGTATATCTTTATCTTTGTCTTTCTCAAAGAATTCTGACATAGATTTTTCCACTTCTTCACTTGTCTTCTTCAGTTCTCTTTGAAGATCAGTTTCCTCAAGCCCATGAATTGCTTCATTTTCTATTTGGTTGTGTAGTCTGTTCTCAGTTTCCACCATGGCACTGCGAAGACTCCAGGACCACTTGCTGTATTCAGTCTCCAGTTTTCTGTAGGCTGAAATTTCCAGAGAATTTCTGAAGCTGAATACAAATTGTTCATTCAGTAAAGCCTCCCAGAGATCTTTAACATGAGTTTTTAGATCTGTCAGAATCATTCCATTTGATTTTGCAGTATTTGAAAGAATATATTCTTTTAGCTCTTGAATGTTCTCGCAGTAGTTTGGGTTTGGTGGTGCCATGGGTGGGCTTCCCTCCCAGAGCTGAGCAAAATACTTCACATCTTTCTGAACATCAAATCTAATGACATCACTGAAACATTCTGCGTCACAGACTTCCTCTTTAGCAGCGAGTTTTGTCATCTCATCCAGTGTCTTCTGCAGTCGTCTCCTTCCCTCCATGTTTTTCTCTCCAGCTGTGACGTCTGAGACGTTCTGATGCACAAATATGCAACTGGGTTTCAGTCCGACCTTTTTCATCCTCATGAAGGCCTGAACAACAATCTGAAGAATGTCCTGCATCTCAGATGGGTTTTCACCAAAGATGTTGATCAAGGTCAGATTACCAAGACCAACAACAAATGTGGCCAGTTCATTGTCATGGTGTCTTGTTGATGTTCCCGCCAGCTCTAGAGCACGAAGACCCTCAGTATCAACAACCAGAATATAGTCAAAGTTCATCTGTGTTTTCATCTCGTCTGAGACTCTGACCAGCTGCATGAAAGCTCCTCTGGTGCACCTGCCAGCACTGACAGCAAACTGGAGTCCAAACATGGCATTCAGCATGGTGGATTTCCCCGAGCTCTGAATCCCTAAAACTGACAGCACAAAGACTCTCTGGTCTCCCAGTTTCTGGATGAGTTCATCTATAACAGCTGAGATCCAGACCAGAGGAACATGAGCAGCATCTCCATCCATCAGCTCCAGTGGAAATCCAGAGATCATCATCTCTGCCGCAAGACTCGGGAGAGAAGAGAAGTTAAATTGCAGGTCTTTCTTTTGCTTCTTCACAGATGAACATGATTCATAAATCTGACTGATCTCCCTCATGATGTGCTCCAGACCAAAGGCAGCAGCTTGAAGATCCTCAGATATTCTCTCAAGTTCTGTTTGTTCAGCTTTCAGTTTTTCAGATTTATCATGATCCTCTTTCAGTTTTACAACTGCTGACCACTTTTTATCATACTTCTGATGTAGATCAGAAAGGTCAGCTGATGTAAATTCATCCAGGAGGATTCCCAGCCATTTAAGGAAAAACAAATTATTTTCAGCATGTGAGTGATTTTTAATAAAGAGCTTCATGAACTCACTGATATCATATTCATGCTGCAGTTCACGGATTTTCTTCAATTCCGTTTGTTTTATACTGATGTCCATTTCTGTCTTATCTCCTTGAGGTCGATGTAGTTCTTTGTTTTTCTGACACCACTGACGCCACAGTTTCCCTTGATGAGGCAGAAATGATTCTTTGATTTCTGTCAGATGTTTATCCTCCAGTAAACTCATCATCTGCTGTGCTGCTTCTCTTCCTCTCCTGCAGTCATCGTCATCTTCCTCATCTACTCTGATGTGTGAGTGTTTGGACACATCTTCAAGTCTGAAAGTGGAAGATGATTCTGAGAGACAATCATTTATGGCTCTTCTGAGTTCTTCAGATACATCTGACTGATTTCTGTCTTTCAGACCTATTTTGAATTTCCCTTTCTTCTTCTCAGTCACAGCGGATTCATCCTCAGTAAAAAGACATATGAGTGGCTTTCTGTCCTTGTACAGGTTTTGGATCTTTGCTGCATGTCTAGCATCCCTTTTAAGTTGTGGTAGAAGAACAACATTGACTGAGGCCATTTCAGTGAGGATCTCCAGCTGTTTCTCATGATCTCCTGCATCACCGTGTAGATTACAGAACGCAACACAGTCAGTAAATCTATCTGTTTTTTTCCCAGAGGGGCAGAACCAGGCGATCTCCACCACTCCATCCATCAGGACTCTGGTTCTGCTGCTGCCTGGGCAGTTCCTGTGGAAGAACGTGTTGTGTTTCTCATTGATCAGACTGTTCATCAGATGAGACTTGGATGAAGACACAGAGCCAAACCTGAAGAAACACACCATTGGAGATTTTGCCTTGTAAATCGGCTGGATTTGACTGATGATTTCATTGTTGGTGTTTCTCGTCTTCCAGCTCTTGTTGATTTGTCTGAATGTCCAGAAAGGAAACTTAATCTGTTGTGTGAATGGATCAGGGACAAGCAGAGGCACAGCGTACTGACACTGGGACAGTTTAGTCACAATCAACTGCTTCAGGAAACCATCACCACAGTGAAACACAGCCATCTGAACATCCATAGGGTGGATTTTCTCAGATTGACTACTTTGTTCATTAGGCAAAGACATGTCATCAAAAATATCACCCTCAGCCTCATATGAGTCATTGCCTCTTTGCTGTGTGCGATCCTGTTCTTTGTTCTCTTTAACATTAATGTATCTTGCTCTGTAGTCCATCATAATTAGTTTTTGTATGAAAGTCTGAATCAGCTCCTCCTCGACACAAGACTCATGGGACTGTAATGAATGTTCAGTTATCTGAAGAACATCTGCAGCTCTCAGATTATGGTCATGGTTTTCAAGATGAAGTCTGTGAAATATATGCTGTACTTGTTTCAGTCCCATTCCTTCTGTTCCAAGCTTAACTTTTTTTGCCTGTAAAATAAAGATTTTAAACAGTTTAGTGATGACAATGGCTACATTCTCACAGTGAATTTTTGAAATTGCAGACTGATCTCATGAAATAGCGTATGTATAACTCGTATTTCCATTTTTGGCGTGCTATCAACACGCATAATCGCTTTTCAGCGTGTTTATGAACGCTGTTGACTTAACGTTACATTACTGTATACATAAATATATAACCTACCCCAACCCGTCCCTAAACCTGCCCATCACTGCGGTTAATACCATTAATAAGTGTTCCCCTACCATCCTACAGACTGATCTCATGAAACTGCGTATGTATGACACGCCAATTCGTATTTCCATTTTTGGCTTGCTATCAACATGCATAATCGCTTTTCAGCGTGTTTATGAACGCCGTTGACTTAACGTTACATTACTGTATATATAAATATATGACCTACCCCAACCCTGTCCCTAAACCTACCCGTCACTGGTTAATACCATTTATGAGTCTTTCCCTACCATCCTACTAAGAAAAATATCGCTCCCCCAGATGTATATCAAAATTTGGCTTTATTTCGCTCGTATTTTTGTACATACACGCGGAATCACTCGGACATAACGGCGTAGACATACACGCATACACGCGGATAGCTCAAAATGCGTATAATTAACACACCACTTGACTTGAAAGTGGCGTGTATGTTTACGCAAAAGTCATGATGTCATGTTGCATCCTAGGACAAAAAACATAGCTCGCCAGATGTAGATCTAGGTTTCTCTTCGTTTCGCTCGGACATTTAATGGTGTGTACATACACGCGGAATCACTCGGACATTTAACGGCCTAGACATACATAGCTCAAAATGCGTATAGATAACACGCCACTTGACTTGAAAGTGGCGTGTATGTTTACGCAAAAGTCATGATGTCATGTTGGAAATTGACAATTTACTAAAATGGATGGCTTTCAAATGCCTCCTGTATATTGTCTATATCAGAGGTCTTCACTCCTGCTCCTGGAGAGCCACTGTCCTGCAGAGTTTAGTTCCAACCTGCTTCACCACACCTGCCTTTGAATACTCAAGCGATTCTGAAGTGCTTGATGAGCTGATTCAGGTGTGTTTGATTAGGGTTGGAACTAAACTTTGCAGGACAGTGGCTCTCCAGGAGCAGGAGTGAAGACCTCTGGTCTATATGGATACAGTATGTGGATAGTTAACCTTAGTGGCAGGTATAAGATGTTTTACACCCCTCAGTGTTCATACTACAGAAGGTTACAATAACACTGAAGAAGTGTTGAATTCAGTGACATAAGTTATTAATAAAATTATTATTGAGCAAGGGTGTCCAAACTCAGTCCTAAACACTGAATGTTTCTCGTATGTCTAGTAGCTACTTCAGGTGTGTTTAATTAGGGTTTGGAGCTGAACTATGCAGGACAGTGGCCCTCCAGGTGCAGGATTGAACACCCCTGTGATTGAGCATTAGTGACAAACACCTGCTGTTAACAGAACAAATAGAAGAGATGAGCACAAATACAACATCTCGTGCACTTGCATCGCGGTTCATCTCAAATCTGAATCATTCGCATCTATAATATGGTGTAGCAAGTAGGACGAGGCCGATGGCCGTGAGAATGGCACAAGCTACGGAGGAGCTATAATTCGGAAGAGCCTTAACGCACAGAGACAATTGATTATGAGACCATCCAGCTCCATTGTCACAGAGTAATATTACAGAAGGACATCCAAAGGTAAATACAGACATTTATAGTGTTTAGTTCTAAATATATTATAATATATAAATTATATATATATATATATATATATATATATATATATATATATATATATATTAATTCTAATTCATATTGTTGCTGTCATGCAGAAACCATCCATTCTTCATACCTTGCTTTATACATCTGAGATGATTTGATAGATGCCAGATCCTCTAATCATGGTAATTGATCTCGGGCTAGTTTGGTTCTTCAAACGAATTTGATTCAAATATCCGGATGATGTTGTCTGAGATTACTGCGTGTTCTTGGGTTCATTGGAAAGGGCAGATATATTGATCCTCGAAACCATGATCAGCAATGCAGCGATTGGCTGGAAGCAAGACAGCAACGTAATGACACCATATTAAAGAAGAACATCACAAACCTGTCCAAAAATGTGACAAATTCGTTGGACTGACCAACGAATAGGAGATTGCTAGAGAGCATCTTCAGGTTTTCACTGAGGAGCCGAGTGGCCCGCCCTGCAGTGGTGCAGCAACTGTGGCAACGGGACGTGGTGTCTCCTGTCCATCCTTCAGGGAACTAGGGATACATGCGTAACTGAGATGTTCCCTTTCAGTCGGTCACGTTTGAAGCCAAAGCGCCAAAGTTTGACTTCCAAAAGCATCACAGATGCTGCCCCTTCCAGTGCCCTGCATAAGGCCTCTCAGCGTTTCTACCTGTTTGAGAGAAGAACAGGAGGATACCGGCTCTACACAAAGGCTATAGAATCTAGCGGACGTGTTAGGTGTAACCCGGCCCACAGTTCTATAGATATCTGTCAGCGACGTACCACATGCCAGCGCCCAGGAGGATGCAACACTTCTGGTAGAGTGAGCTCTCGACCCGAGCAGGCAGGGCACACCTTGGGTTTGATAAACCAAGGTGATGGCATCCAATATCCAGTGGGCCATCCTCTCCTTTCCCTTCTTCTAGCCTCTGTAACAGACAAAGAGCTGGTCTGAGGTCCTAAAGCTCTGTGTTCGGTCCACGTATAGTCGCAAAGCATGGACGAGACAATATAAAGCTAGGGCTAGGTCTGCCTCCTCCAGGGACAGTGCTTGCAGGATCACCACCTGATCCCTAAAGGGAGTGGTAGGAGCCTTGGGTACATTTACGGGTCGAGGTCTCAGGATCACGTGAGAGTCAGCCGGCCCGAATACCAGGCATGATTCATCAACTGAAATTCCTGCATCCCCTTTATCAACAGGACTTTTAACCCTGCTGACTGCAAAGGCTGAAACTGGGCATTCTGGAGTACACCAGAGACAAATCTCAAGAGGGTATGAAGTGTGAGCGAGGAGGATTTATCCTTCTACGCAACAGTCACAGTGTAGGTCCGTACCGACCAGAACGTCTTCCTGCAGCTTTTTTAGGTGGCCCAGAGCAAGGCGTACTGCCAGCAACTCGAGGCAGTTGATGTGCCAATGCAGTTGGGGGCCTGTCCAAATCCCAGACACTGCACTGCAACTCAATTCTACCTGTCTGGCCTAATGTCTTTAGCAGACCAACTAGAGACTGCATTTGAAGGGAGAACTTCTCAAAGGCTGATGGGTCATTATGGCTTAAATCAAGAGAATCAAGAATAGTAGCAATCCTTCTTAATGCTACCTGGTGAGACTGACCTAGGGTGACCAGACGTCCCGTTTTTCCCGGGACAGTCCCGTATTTCAACTCTAATTTGAGTGTCCCGACTTATTATGAAAAAATCATGTTTTGTCCCGTATTTCATCGTTATTATATATATTTTTTTATATATATTATAGCTTTCGTTGAATACGCGAACGACAGAGAGGCAGAGAGAGAGCGAGAGACCTTGCGTGTGTGTGCTAGAGTACGCATTATTTACACGCGCGCACGACCGAGAGAAGGAGAGCGCGAGAGACCTTGCGTGTGTGTTCCTACGCATTAATACGCACGCGTCAACACAACCCCCCCCCCCCCCGGTCCCGTATTCAACTCCGAGAAATGATGATGATGATGATGAATTTTATTTATAATGCACTATACATTTGACATCAAATCTCACAGTGCTTACAAAAAATCAAAAATAAAATAGAAACAAAACAATAAGATAAAAACCAATACGCAGACACTTAAAAATGCATTAAAATACTTAAAAATACGCTTTTCTAAAAAGATAAGTTTTCAGCTCTTTTTTAAAAACATCCGTAGTCTTAGGAGCTCTGAGTTGTTCTGGAAGGGCATTCCATAGATGAGGGGCGGATGCTTTAAAAGCCCTGTCACCCATAGTCTTAAGCCGTGTCCTAGGTGTAACCAGGAGATGCCGTTTGCCTGCTCTGGTCCGGGTGGAGGTGTGTAGGGAAATGAGATCAGTGAGGTATGTGGGGGCCGCACCATGCACACAGTAGTGAGTGTGCAAGAGGATCTTATATTCTATGCGGAAACAAACAGGGAGCCAGTGAAGGGTTTTTAGGATAGGGGTGATGTGCTCGTGTTTCCACACCCTCATTAGGACCCTGGCAGCACTATTCTGCACAAACTGGAGCTTTTGGAGGCTCCTACCAGGGATTTCCCACAGGAGTGCGTTACAGTAATCCAGCCTGGAGGAGACAAAGGCATGGACGAGCTTCTCTGCAGCTGGGAAGGAAAGGAAGGAGCGCAATTTGGAGATATTACGGAGGTGAAAAAACGAGGTTTTACAAATTGAGGTGACATGATTGTCAAAAGAAAGGTATGGGTCAAACTTGACCCCAAGGTTAGTAACGGAGGGAGAGAGGGAAATAGTATTACCAAGAAAAGAAACAAGTGTGATAGGTGACGGACGTAATTGGTGAGGCGTTCCAATTTGGATGGCTTCTGTTTTAGAGCCATTCAGCTGCAGAAAATTTTGATTCATCCATGCCCCGATCTCCTCCAGGCAGGAGGTGAGGCGGGAAATGATGGCAGAGGGGGAACCGGAGGGAGTGATATGAAGATAAAGTTGTGTGTCGTCAGCATAGCAATGGTAGTGAATTCCATGCCTGCTGACGACACGACCAAGGGGAAGCGTGTAAATAGTAAAAAGGGTTGGACCGAGTACGGAACCCTGGGGGACCCCACAGTTGACACTGTGAGGTGAGGATTTTGCCTTCCCCAAGGCTACACACTCAGTCCTATCTGTAAGATAGGAGCGAAACCATTGTAGGGAAGTGTCGGAGAGACCAATATAGTGCTGAAGTCTGTGAAGAAGAATACGATGATCAACAGTATCAAACGCAGCAGAGAGGTCGAGGAGGATAAGCAGAGAAGTGGAACCAGAGTCAGAGGCCATAAGGAGGTCACTAGTCACTCTGAGGAGGGCTGTCTCTGTGCTGTATTGAGAGCGAAAACCAGATTGATATTTATCGTACAAACCTTTGGAACTGAGATGGGTATGAGGCTGGGAGGAAACCACTTTTTCTAGCACTTTTGAGATGAATGAGAGGTTAGAGATGGGTCTGTAATTTGACAGAGGTTCAGGATCTAGGGTGGGTTTTTTAAGAAGAGGTTTAATAATAGCTGTTTTTAGAGCAATTGGAACATTTCCTGTTTTCAGTGAAAGATTTATCAGTTTAGTTATAAGGGGGCTGATGGAAGAATAGTGGGTTTTGAGCAGAGTGGTGGGAAGGGGATCAAGAGGCAAGTGGATGATTTACATTTACGGATAATAATCTCGACCTCCTGCTGCGTTGTAGGCGAAAAATTTGACAGTTTTTGCGTGATCAGTACTGTAGGGGTGTCAGGAGTGGGACACGTGAGAGGAGAGAGAGCTGAACGGATACAATCTATTTTGGAAGTGAAAAAGTTCATAAATTTATTGCAATTTGAGTCGGTATAGCTGTAAAATGATGGAGTCCGTGTTTTGAGAAGGTGGTTAATTGTGGAGAACAATTTTTTGGAGTCACCTGCATTGTTGTTAATCAGCATGGAATAATGCTGTGACCTAGCCTTTGAGAGAGCTCTAGCATAGGCCCTACAATGCTCTCGATAGGCCAATTTGTGACCCGTTACAGAAACCAGGGACGCAAGTCGGCAGCACTACTTGCGAGAAAAATGAGAAACAAGCGTTTTTTTCCAAAATTTGTGATTTCCGCTTTTTTGCAGAATCTGTTAGTTGAAATCACGAAGAAGCCTCTCCATGTTTGAGATAGCAGTATTGGTATATTTAAAAGCTTACATTTTGAGGTTGAAATCGGCTTGTTTTCGTAGATTCTAGCACGCAGTAGGGGCGTGGTGTGTTATTGTCTGTGTGTATTTCCATACTGAATATGGCGTTTTTGTCCCCACCCTCCAAGTGAACCGCATGGCTACTTATTATGCTGTGCTCTGGTTGGCTCAATTCAATTCAATGAAGATGGACGCCGCAAAGATTGTCGCAGACGAGCTGAACCGTGGCAGTTACCGGTACACTGAAAATGTTTTCGCCGCACTTTGTGGGCTCGGGAAACTGAAATCCGCGCGCGCGGATTCTCAACAAAAGCTGAGAAATCATGTTTTTGTCAGACTACATTCAGAGCGGATTCAGAATGATGATCAAAACACAAATGGAGTAGATCGAGTCCAACAACACCCCCAACTCGTCACAGTCCTGTCCCTCGTCCAGGGTCAACATTTCATTCAGAAACATTAGGCAGTTTTGATTTATATGCTGTTTATGTTTGAGGATTGCGTTATTTTACATGTGCTTTTATCGCTTATTTCTGCTTCTTTCAGAAGATGCATAATAGAATATGCACCTGTGTTTTGGACTGGAGATTCAGTACTCTTTCAAAAGATGCACAATAGCGCCCCCTACTGTATAATAGTGAAACATAGATTGCAGGAAAATTACATCTGAAAAGTCTGTCAATGGCAGGGAACATGTTGAAAATACAGACAGCAGCCGGATTATTAGGATGCTGTCCTAAGACCTAATGCATGGATCCAATATACTGATACTGTACACGTGCATTTTCTTTCTCAAATGTTTACGTCCACTCAAGTTATAGGAGACTCGCTGAGACTGGCATTTTTTACAGGAACTGAATCATTTTCTTGGACAAATATCAGCAGAAATGTCCAAGAGTTTTTTTGTTGTCAAGTTTAGAACTTATACAGAAAATGACTTTCAAAATAAATCCATCCTGAGAAAAAGATACTGTAGTGAAGTTAAAGCGAGTGTGAAACCTAGCCCGTCTCCATATGCAGGCGTGTAAAGACGTGCTATAAGCTAGTTTGAGGTAAAAAGTGCTTGTTGAATAAATGTTAACAAATGTTAGGCTTGAAGGCTCTTTCTTACTTCCTAAAGTAATTTTACTATTCACTCAACACTTACCACATTATCTCTCCTCTCTGTTGTGGCGGTGTTGTCCATGCTCTCTTCATTCATTGTAGGTTGATCTTGTGAGAATTCTTACCTGGATCGAAAGCAAATGTAATTTACATCTACGTACACATACAGTGTTAGATGTATCAGGGAGTTTATATGTGTTATAGCTAAAGCTGATAATGACGAAACAGTGTTGAAACTCTTGTGGTCATTCAGTGTATTCCAGTTTTTAATGGCAAAACTAGCACAAGCTACAAGTAATTAGTAAAGAAAAATGAATGATTACACAATTTGAAGCTGCTATAGCAAGCAGTGCCTTCTGTTGGTAAAAAAAAAAACACCACTCCTGAAGGCTCATTCTTTTTTCATCACATACAAGATTAGCCCATATATTTATGATCAATATATTAAATTGCTTAAAGTAAAAAAGTTATATATTTACTGTGTACTGTGTATATTTACAATGTATTTACTGTGTTATACTAATGTGTATTCATGTGAGTTATTTTCACTCAATTCAAAACTAACCGTTAGTTAGCAATAGTACATACATGAACTAATGTAATAGACATCACTGTTTCAGAAATTACAGTTACAGCCCCTAAAATAAAGCAACATGCAGTATAACATCAACGTTTTTCTGCTCATCCTCGACTGAAGCACAAGCTCTCTTCAGCACAATGATATGGTTAAGATAATGATTTTTTTTCTCCGTTTTTAGGTATAACAGAACAGTCTGATAAAAGCAAGAGGCTTTTCAAAATGTACAATTTCCTAACATCAAATAGAGCAGCTTAGTATTCTAGATCCTCACCTGTCTCCACTTAATGGACTATTATTGCACAGTCCTTCCCTGTTTTCCAAGAACACCTGACAAACCTGACTACTTAACTAAAATGTCCATGTAATTCCTCCATAAATCCACGATTGAAAAAAATAAAAAAATAATAAAAAAGGATTCCTTTTAAGTAGTAAAATCCAACCTCTGCATACACAGAACTTCTTGAAGTTTCTTAAAAAACGTATACAATAGAAAGTAAAATTATGTTTCTTTGAGTATTCATTATTTTGTTATAAAACCCTTGAATATGTGATCTCACAATATGCAGATACAAGTGAACCAAACATGGGACCTTCAGGATGATATAGACCAGATATGACCAATAAACCACATGACATTGGGGAAACTATTCAGTAGATGGTTTGGATCCAAAAGATAAGACAATATATACCTTTATTGCACCTGGAGGGAGTTGATGCTTTGCAGTCCTGTCAAATAAAATCACAGGGACTTAAAGATACTTTTTTAGTACTAAGAAATTAAACTATAATTACAATATATTTAAGAACAAGTAACAAACTCCACAATTTACTTTTACATGTTTCTATAAAAGTAAATACAAATATGTTAATGCAATAATATGATAATAATGAATGATATAATCAGGCTGATATTTGATAGGCTTATCTACTGTTTATTTCCAGTAAATCACATAGTGCACAGGAAAATCCTGTTAAAGTAACATCCCTCAGAGTTTATATGTGTCCACACTACAGAGTGTTAAACTGAAGCAGTGTTGAACACTGTGAAAAATTGCTGTGAAAATGCCAAATTCTGACAGTAACACATTGCCAGGATTCTGCCTTAATTAATAATACATTTAAGTTTTTTAAAATGTGCCTTCGAATAAAAACATTACTGGTGTGCATCTTGAGACACAAAAAAACAGCACTGATATATATTAAGATATATCGGTGCGAGTTGCTTTCATTTAAAACAGCCCAAACATGCATTTTAGTACGAGAATATGCTTAACATAAATACAATTATTTAAAAATTATTCCACAAAAAGCAATACCAGCTTCACTTATTACTAACCAGTTTAACTTTATTTCTGCCATAGTACAAAAGTGCTTATTGAGAATTAACAGCGGTTTAGATGTTGATGTTTTATTGAATGTTTTGTTTGAACCATTATGGTGATCAGTGTTCGCTTTGGTTGGTGTTCGCTTTGGTAGGTGTTTTTTGGGTCCTGGAGGACATGCTCTGACATTTGTGCTTATTTCTGTTACTTGTGACATTTTCATGGCTAAAGTCTGATTACACTGTATTCAGCACAAACTCTGCTACAATAATATGTAAACAGCATGTAAGTTTGTAGTTTTGAGATAATGACGTTTATGTGTGGTTTGTGTAAAAACTAAAAAGAATTGTCACTGAAATAAGGTCATGAAACCCATACTGATTAGTTATTCACAAGACTTTTGAAACTTTTATCATGTAGCCTAGAATATTTGCTCTAAAACTATGTGAAAATCAAGTGCTTATCAAGTGCTTTAAAAATTTTTTGTTTTGTGTAAGAAAGCTTTATGTGAATATGCGTGATCTCTCATTATTATTACTGCATTTCACACATGAGAAAGACAAAGACCCTCCCATAATGGCCCTATCAGGTGCTATCAGGCCCTATCATTATCAGGTGCCTTGCACAAAGAATGAGGAGAGCCTTAAAAAAGAATGGCTTTTTGGTTTGGATTTATTTACAACACAACATAATCCAAAGGTACACAACAAATGACAAAAAAGCACATTATTGAACACACTTAACACACAAAAAAAAAAGAAAGAAAAGTGAACATGCTGATATCAAGAGAAACTATATGACTGCACGACTTTGGGCATACATTGTAGATTTTTCTGGTTAAAATTGTGATTTAATTATATATATATATATATATATATATATATATATATATATATATATATATATATATATATATATATATATATATATATATATATATAATACACAGTGCTTAGAATAAGTGAACACACCCCTGCTAAAGGTGACTAAAAAGAGGAATAAAAAATCATCTTTTGGATATTGATCTTAATGCCTTAATTCAAAAAAATGAGGAAAACTCCAACCTTTAGGGACACAAATTTTCTTTGACAATGAATAATGTATTTCAAATAAATAAATGTTCTTCCTTAAAATACAGGGTGCATAAGTCTAGACATCCCTATGTTAAATTCCCATAGAGGCAGGCATATTTTTATTTTTAAAGGCCAGTTATTTCATGGATCCAGGATATTATGCGTCCTGATAAAGTTCTCTTGGCCTTTAGAATTAAAATATCCCCCATCATCACATACCTTTCACCATATCTAGAGATTGGCATGGTTGTATTTCAGTTAGTCTAATAGCTGGTTTTATTTGCATTGAAAGATGTACTTATGGAAAGTAGGGGAGAGCTGGGACGATTGAAACATTGAGATTTCCATGAAAACCTCTCATGTCATGTACGTCAAATTTCGTCAGCATGTACAGCACTCAACCGAAAACATTTCTTCTTTACGGCATGCCGTTTAAAGTTAGAGCTGGAAAGCTGTTTTTGAGTGTGGTTAGTGAATTCTTTCGTGCGGTACTTTTTTTTTTACTGACAAGTTGTATTTATTGTTTCATGTGCAATTGTAATGATAATACGGCAGGTGTATTAGTAGTGCAACACACCCTTAAGTGTGAAATATCAGAGTTTTTTAGTTTAAGGATAAAACAGGTTTAAATGGCAGGAGGCGCTGTCGGGACGGTTGAAACAGCGACTCCTGCCAGTTAAACCTGGACATAGGAAAACACTCAATATGACTCAATCACTCAATATGACTCAAGGAATAAATGTAAGAAAATTAATTGTAAACGGATTTGTCTGTTTTCTTCAAAATAGCCTATTAGAAAGATTACGCAAAATGCGCAAAGGCTTATCGCCTGTTGTTTATTGGGCGACAGAACAAAAAATGTTAATATGAATCTTAAAATTCGTTACAAACACAGTATTTAACAGTAAACATGGTTCTAAACATTATAATATTCACCATATTAGAGTAAACACTGATACTAGCCTAACATAAAGCTGTTTTATTGTCAAACATAAAAACATCCTCGTGTGTGTACAATTATATAAATTTCGCATTGAAAGGAAGCCTGCCTTCCTGTCTTTAGTTCAAATTTCAACATGTTTCCGTCGATTTCGTATTTTATTCTAGCAACAGTTCAACTGCAATGTGAAGTTTATGCAACAATAACATGAACTAATATAATTCATAATACATTTCTTACCTTACATCTTTCTTGTCTTCAAATCGCGTTCTTCTTCTTCTGAGGTAAATCCAATGTAAGCTCAGTGTGTCTTCCAAACTCGGCAGAGGTCTGAAGTTTGGTGCTTTGTTTTTGAGGTAATGAGCGCGTTAGCGTTCCTTTGTGGATATTTGCATATCATTCTCTTTGCGCGTGTGGGCGTGGTCAAATTAAAAATAATGAGCAAGCGTTTGAGAAACTGGACATCTTGTTGGTTTACACAAATTACTTAAACAGAGAAAATTTGTATTCATTTTGAATCAGAAAATTTAAAAGTACACACTTAAATGAATCATGCCTGGGTAAGTATTTGCTGAGTTTTGTTTTAGTTTAAGACATGCTCAAGTAAAAAAAGGTCACAGAGAGGGAGAGGCAGAAAGCACACCCTGTATATTTTCTTTATTTTACAAAAGCACAATGTTTTGTTTTGATTGTAAGTGGACACATACATAAGTAGACATATACATAAGTAGACATATCACAGGTAATTTTTTCATATTTATTTTTTCTGTATAGCCATAAATGACGAAGTAATTTAAGTCTATTGTGCTACTATGTGAAGAAAATCCAGCAAAATGTGCCGGCGCGTTTGCCGACCCCAGAGGCAACTTCTAATGTTACAATTTCTTTAGGTGCTTTACCAGTGTGTTTATACTTTTTTTGCGTGTAGCAACATTAACCCAAAGTAAGTTGAAATCAGATTATATTTATTACTTGTTGATGGTAATATTGTTATCATGAAGTGGTCTGATTCACTGATAATAGATGCTGTGTGATTAATACGTTTATTTTTTTGCATTTCCAATCCTGTGATTCTGCACCTTGAGATCCAGCAATGTTGCAGTTGCAGTTATCAAAAAACATGTAGAGCATAACATATTATGAACTTCTGTATCTTTCAGACACACAGAGACATCAACAATCCGCATATGAATCTCAACAATGGTCAAAATTGACAAAAAAAACCTTCATGCCGCCAATGCATGCTGGTTGCCAGCATAGAAAAACTCCCAGCATGCACTGTGGCATGAATAAATGATGCTGCTGAATTGTTCTATTATTTTCTTTAAGTCTTACTCTTTGCTTAGATTTTTGATGTTGTTTTGTTGTGACTTTTTAGCAGCTCTGATGTTCAGAGTTGATCTGATTATCTGAATATTTTATTGATTATCACCATTGTTGAGGTTTGTATGATGAGTTTAGATGTCTAAACTCAGTAAAGGAGCAATTTATGGTGTGTTCTTTAAAAGATGATTATCTTTATCTTATCACAGTACTGATACATTATAGTGAACCTACCACAACATTGACAAACAGTTCAATAACCCTTCAACCTTTGAGCAAGTTATAAAATTACAAACATAACATCTGTGATAAAATTGTATTACACTCATTCAAATGTCATAAACATTTAATGTCAGCTAATCGTTTTTTCCCCCTTCAATCTCAACAACATAAAACTGTTTTGGTAAACCACTATCATAATTGTTAAAAGATAATTAACTTCTTCCAAAGTCAAGTCAAAGTCAAGGGTCAAAGTTGGGCCAAAGTTCTGAACATTCCCTGTTAGCTGGGTATTTATCTGAATGCCTGTAATCAATAGCTGCTTTTCCACTGTCGGGCCAGTGCGAGGCAGGGCTAACAATGTGCCGGCGGGGCCAATAGCCTCGGACCTCAGGCACAAAGGCCAAAATCATGTTGCGTTTCCACTCTCGGGCTAGCGCTACCCTGAAACCCGCCCTTAACAGAGATACTTCCGATCTTGCTACAGTGATTTAGGCATCTGCTCACTAAAGACTATTTCATGCACTTATTTCGGTTGACACGCATGATAATGCCGAACAGATGGAGAGACAGAAACGGGGTTGACGCTATAAGTGCTACTCGGGACTCCAAACACCGACAAACAGCACAATAAGCTATTGATTAATGCATGTATTACTGGAGCTTCAGCATGGAAATAAATGATTTTGACAAATATTTCTTTGTCAGACCCTGGAGAAATAAATTGTCTTTATTCTGTTTATTATGAATATTCATGTTCTTCCTGTGTTCTTTTGTGTGTGATCAAAAGTTGTAAAGTAGGCATATGTTTTGAATGCATTTTGTTACATAATTACAAGGTAATTTATACCATAGTCCAAAGTCAAAGTTTATGAAATAATCCTTTAGAAATATGCATGTTACAGGTTTCAATTACAATATGCCTGTAAAAATAAAATAAAATAAAATAATGATGACTGTTGAATTTACGAATGCCTTGATGTTTGTCTCATCAAATATTCTCTAGAATATTTCACTTTGTTTTGTTATTCACATATGTTATGAAACATGAAACCTTTGCAAATCATTTGTTTTGAACCAGTGATTTGGTGCGTATAAATCTGCCAAAATAATGTGATTTGAGTAAATAAGTCTGTTTCAATTTTTAAAAAGATTCAAAATAGTTATCAGTTAGACAGTGTCTGTATGTTTTAAAAAAAAAGGTTTTATAAATGTTTAGACATTTTAAAAGACACATTTGTATGATAAAAGGAAGAGTTGTAGTTATAGTCTCTTATTGGCCTGATTAACCGGAAGGTGGAAGTGGCGCTGCACAGTGGCGACCTGCAGTACAGGCTGTCTGTCTCGTCCTTTTTGTTTGTTTGATTAGTTGTTTTGTTGTGATTATTTTTAGTACAAAACATCATTAGATGCACTGTTTTACAGAAAGATACCGTCCATAAGTCACTATGAGTCGCGTATAGGAGCTGGCTTCAATAGTCGGGTCGATACTGTTTGTTATCAGCATGGCAAGTGAACCGGCCAGCAGCACGGAGTCACATGTAACAGAGACTTTCTCTTACAATTGAGCGCCTACGCGGGCGTTTGGAATCATACCGATGTAAACATATCCACGGAGATAACAAGAACTTTCAATGACAAGGAATACAAGAGAGAATGAGGGATTAGGGGAGGAGTGTGCCAAAGAATAAGGAAGAGGGAAAAAAAGTTCCACTACAAACTATCATTCTCTCAAACGTCCAATCGTTAAAAAGAAAATCCGACGAGTTGCGAGCAAACACTCATTAACTGCATGATTACAGTCTTAGCCTTCTCTGAAACCTGGCTAAATTATACCATGCCAGACTCCGAGGTTTGACCTGACGGATTTAGTATAGTGCGCTACTGCGCTTGGACCGATGCAGCAAAGCTACAGGCAAGGAACACAGAGTGTGTGTCATGATAAACAACAGATGGTGCAAAACGACTGTGGTAAGAAAAAAGATCTGCACTTCTGATATTGAACTTTTATCAGTTTCTATGCGACCCTCTTATCCTCCCTGTGAATTCCCACAAATATTTCTGACTGTTGTCTATATACATCCAAGAGCAGACCTAAAATAGGCAGCAGACATTATTTTTAATATCACCCAAGAATTGGGTGAAATCTATGGAAGCTTGTTTCCGCCACTGAATAAAAAAAATAAAAAAAATTGCGACTTTTTATCTCACAATTGCGAGATATAAAGTCACAATTGCGAGATATAAAGTCGCAATTTTGAGATATAAAGTCACAATTGCGAGATATAAAGTCGCAATTCTGAGATATAAAGTCGCAATTGCGAGATACAAAGTCGCAATTCTGAGATATAAAGTCGCAATTGCGAGAAATAAAGTCGCAATTCTGAGAAATAAAGTCGCAATTCTGAGAAATAAAGTCGCAATTCTGAGAAATAAAGTCGCAATTCTGAGAAATAAAGTCGCAATTGCGAGATATAAAGTCGCAATTCTGAGAAATAAAGTCGCAATTGCGAGATATAAAGTCGCAATTCTGAGATATAAAGTCGCAATTGCGAGATTTAAACTCACAATTCTGACTTTTTTTGGCGCAATTGATATTAACTTTGACCTTCTCGGAAGCCACGAGATGTGACAGCTACACGAGAGTCTCTTCCGTTTCATCGTCAACAACAGAGCTTTGACGGACATTTTCCAGTGAACAAGGTACGATCATCTTTGGCATGATAATCCTTTACCATACGTTTATCATATGTGTTAATAAAATACTTTGGGCAAGTATAAAATGTGACTTTTGGTAACGTGCGCGTGCTACGGTTGTCTATTACGTAGCATCTTCTTAGCATGTTAGTTAAGTGTTGGTTTTATGTTTACAAAGAGTGATTTAATGTAATATCTTGTAGTTTACTGTTTTGCATCAGGACAGGAGCTTGCTTTGTTATGCACAGCACATTTTGACCATAAAGATACAGATATTTGGTTTTATGGCTTACTTGATCTAGGCTTAATATTGGCCTACCAGCCTGTTTGCATTCTCGTTATTAATTTCCATTAAACTATCATTACAGGATGGACGAGTTTATCTTTTTTCTGAGGGAGAGGAACATTCCAGAAACCACCATAAAAAGGCTGGAGGAGGACAAGGTAACAAATAAATTAACCCACTGTGACTGAATAAATTAAAGGAATAGTTCACCCAAAAATAAAAATTGTCATTATTTAGAGGAAGTGACCATTTTAAGCCCACTTACCATTTAGGCCTACTTACAGGATTATTTCTTACTGAGATTATTTAATGTTTATTTTATAAAATGTGTAGAATATTACATTAAAACAAACATGTGGGCTTATCTGGAACATATGTTGGCTCAAATGGTATATACTCCTTATAGGATTAGTTTACTTTTTAAAAAAAAATACATAATTATAATTATTTGGATAATTTACTCACCCCCATATCATCCAAGATATCCATGTCTTTCTTTTTTCAGTCAAAAAGAAATTAAGGTTTTTGAGGAAAACATTCCAGGATTTTTCTCCATGTAATGAACTTCAATGGAAACCATCCAATGTTCAAAGAAGGTTCAAATGTCAGTCTCAATGCAGCTTCAAATGCTTGACACAATCTTACACAAGGGTCTTACCCAGAGGGTCTTACACAAAGGCCTTACACAAGGGTCTTCCCTTATTGGTTATTATCACTTAAAAAAAATCTATTATATACTTTTTAACCACAAGTGCCCGTCGTGCACCATCTCTGAGATGCGCCACTTATTGCGTCATCACGTTGGAAAGGTCACGCGTCACGTCATCTATCTAAGTTATTTTTCTGTGTACTCCGGTTGAAAAAGGTTGGGAATCTCATTTTCTCCTCCAACTTCAAAATCTTTGTTTTAATTTATTTTTATTATTATTTTTATTTATTTTTCATGACGTTTCCAACGTGATTACGTAATGCGTATTGGTGCATCTCAGGGATGGTACAAGATGGGCATCATTTGTGGTTAAAAAGTATATAATTGCTAAACTTCTTTGAACATTGGGATAGATGGTTGCCATTGAAGTCCATTCTGTGTAGAAAAATCCTGGAATGTTTTCCTCAAAAACCTTAATTTCTTTTCGACTGAAGAAAGAAAGGCATGGATAATCTTGGATGACATCGGGGTAAATTATCAGCAAATCTTTTTTGAAAGTGAACTAATCCTTTAAATAAACCTAATCTGGTGTGTAAAAAAAGCTATTTATTTTGTCAGTCAATGACAAAACATTAGTATTTCAAATTAGAGATTAATATTAAAGGGGTAATGAAATGGAAAATCAAAATGTTATTTACACCTATAAGAGGTTACTATTCAATAAAAACATTCTGCAAGTTTCATACCATCAAAACTAACTTCTCAGTTTAAAATGTGTTTGTGTTTTCCACCCTTTTGAAGTTCTAGGATTTAAAATGTCACAATTTTCCTCTGTATGCCCCTTAAAGGTAGCCTGGATGCCAGCCCGAACCCCGCCCACAACATTTTTTGGTCGGGATGTTCGGTCTGGACTCGATCCATTGAGGACTAATTATGATCTGTTCAGAAATCGTCAGGCCAATCAAATTGCCAGTGCGGGCTTTATACGATGATGGACAGATGATCTCCATTTGTTAAAATCAGTCAAGTCGCGCTGCAACCGTGTTATAAAGTTGAGACAGGGCCGACAAATGCGAGCAGATTTGTTTGCTTTATTGTCGAGATCTAATCCTAAACGGAGAACTTGTTCATAAATACATTCACCTTTTCTATTTCTCTCAAAAATGCTTTTCATGTTTGCAAGTACTCCTCAAAGCAAATTTCTCCTTAAATTCTTTTTACAACAACGGCAAAGATCGTTTACTACTACTTCCAGCATGCATGCAATTTTTTTTTTTTCCTGGTTCGGTTAAGACACGCCTCATAATCAAAGCCCAATGGAGCAGTATCAGACTCACATTTTGACTAGAATATGAGTATGATGAAATCAGGCTACCTTAAAGGGATAGTTCACCCAAAAATGAAAACTGTCAGTAATTACTCTCCCTCATGTTGTTCCCCGTAAGACTTTCGTTCATCTTCAGAACACAAATTAAGATATGTTTGATTAAATCTGAGATCTGTCTCACTCCTCCATAGGCTGCCAGGTAATCAATATCTGCCATCCCAGAAAAGTTAGTAAAGACATCGTTAAAATAGTCCAAGTGACTACAGTGGCTCAACCTTAAGTTTATCAAGCGATGAGAATACTTTTTGTGGGCAAAACCCCACCAAAAATAACGACTTTTTTCAACTATTCAATTTCTTCTGTGTGGGCTTCTGAGTAAGTTCACGTAGTGTAACAGCGCAGCACTTCTGGGTTGTACGTCAGAACGTAGGCTCACTATTGGCCGACGCTGGTCGTGTCGTGTGTGATGCTGACCAATAGTGAGCCTACGTTCTGACGTACAACCTAGAAGCACTGCGCTGTTACCGAAGATGAACGAAAGTCTTACGGGTTTGGAACAACATGAGGGTGAATAATGACTGACAGAATTTTCATTTTTGGTTGAACTAACCCTTAAACATGCAAATCAAGGAAGTGTGCTGTTAATGTCCTTTAGTTATCATTGCACACTTTTTACTGGGGCAAGCCCAGGTGAAATACCAATGTAGCCCAGTAAAATATTGTCCTGAGAGAATCCTTTTCCCTGATAACATTTCATCAGTCATGTCATGTGTTTTTTTCTTATCGGCTGTTCAGATTAACAAAAGTGATGCCAGATGTGTGAATTAATCACCATTAATCTAATCGTTCAATATACAATTATACCTTGTAGGAAATAAAACTTTCAAATGTCTATCATTTGTTTGCGATGAAGCAGCTCTTTATTACTTTATTAGCTTTTTTTACTACTTTATTAGCCTTTGAACTGACCCATTTAATGACCCTTTTAATACCTACTGTTTTAATGGATGACTATTCAGACATCTGTAAGACAACATGGGAAACCTAGATTTCTGCTTAATAGGGTTACTTCCACTGTTTCAAAACCTGTACTGTTATTTTGTCAATAGAACACAAAAGTAGAAATTGAAGGATCTTAAAATGCTCTTTATATTTTTCACAATTACAGTAAGTGTATTGACCATTTCAGCACAAGTGCAGCCAGGAAGCATGCAAGCAGAGAAATGTCAAGTTAAGATTATTTAATAAGATGAGAGAGAACTCTTGTGAGGAACTATACACCTTATTTTGCAAAATGGAAATACGGTATTTTCTTTGAATGTGTGAGACTTCAAATTCATTATCTGCTACAGGGAAATAACTAGAAGAATAACAAAGTTCAGTAAATGGTAAAACTACTTGTACTAGAAACCTGTTTGTTTATGATTTATGATAATTAATTAAAATAATATGATTGTAAATACCAGTTTGCTATATCAAGCAGCATAACATACTGTTTTTGTACAGCTAAAATAACTAGAAGTGGACAACTCAACACATTAAAGTTACTAAAGGCAGAGCCATTCTTACATTAAAAATAATGTGGATGGATACTACTTTGGGGAAGTTAATCTAATGTAAAAGCACTAAAAAAACATGCTAAAACAAAGCTATGATTTTTTTTTTTCTACTGATACTAATAAGCCTATAGCATGTTCTGCTCAGAAAGGCTCAATTGTGTGTGAGGCATAACGACTGACAAAAATTACGAAGATAACCTTAGCCTTTTACCTTAGCCAGACCTAGGCTGCGTTTACATATGGCATTAACATGCGATCACCGTGATCCGATCAAGCAGACCGGATCATTAGCCAATCAGGACATGGCGCGGTTACATTTGTTCACATAAGTAGCCTATGTATCTGGATATCCGATCGGATTTCGGTTTCCTGCATAATATTTAAATTAGGTCTGTGACACGACACCAGATTAAGAGTAAAGATGATACAAATGCACCAATTGCTTTCACTCACTCACTTTACTTTCCTGTGCAATCTCCAGTCTTAGATCAAATTAATTTTTTTGAATGAAGGAATAGAGTTGATCATACAAAAATAACTGATCATGTTAAACAAGTCACATCATCGATCATCTGGGTTTAAGGTTATAGCGTGCAACGACTATATTGACAGAAATGGGAGATTGATAAACATGCTGAAACAATAAAAACATTCAACATTTAAAACTTAAAAAAAACAGATTCCCATTATTCCTCTGGAAAGCAGCGTGCAGCTCTTCATTAAGATCATGACTGACTGTGAGTGTACAGGCGGTCGCCTCGTTCAGATAATGTTGCACAATTAAAATGAAAAATGACACACACATAGTATCATGTAAGTCTAAATAAACTGTTTTAAAGATTGACGTTTATTGTAAGGTGCAAATAAGTTTAATTTCTTGTCTAAACTGCGTCTGGCCATTATTTTCTGACAGCCATGTGGGGAGACTGGGCGGGGGGGATTATATGGCATACACCTGTCTGTGAATGCAAACACGATGGCTGATTGCGTTTACATTACACTGAGATCCGATCACAAAGCGTCCTCGACTACCTCCAAACCTGGACACGCTGATCGGATAACATTCCGTTTACACTTGTCTTTTCAATGTGTATGTGGACAACATCCGGATGCAGGTCGCATGTTAATGCCAAGTGTAAACGCAGCCCTAGATTCTTGTATGAATTGTATGAATATAAGCAACTTTTGGTTTTGTGTATTGCATAATACTGAAAAATGTGTTTATTTGCAGATTGATGTCAGCGTCCTACTGCTAATGACTGATGACCAGATGAGAAGCTATTTTCCTTCATATGGAGACAGACTGGCAGTTTTGGGATTTTGTAGGAGGCAAGAAACTGAGCCAACTTGCAGGAAGTCAAAGCTGTTTGAACGCCTCAAATCAAAACTTAGCAAAAGACAAAAAATTAACAATTCACAAACTGAAAACCAAACAACTAGAACAAACATTTCTCAACGTACTGCAAGAAAAGTTGAGATTGGGTGGATGCACTATGATGGACAGGGCTTTGTTCAAATGAGAGCAAAAAAAGGAGGGGGAACAAGGAAGTTGAGTGTGCCAAAAGACTGGAAAAGAAAAGAACTGATTGAGGAGGCAGTTCGTTTGTTTTTCCCAAATGAAAAAAATTCTCATGGCACTGTTTCTGAGTTTGAATTGGATCTAACAAATTATCAGGAAGTGTCACTAGATGATGAAACTACAGTGGGGGAAATGTATAATACATCCAAACTCACAATGATGAGGTTCTACCTCACAACAAAAAAGGTCGGGAGGGAATTGGAACCAGAAAGTGGAGTAGAAATATCAGATTCAGACACAATAGAGGACTTGCACAGAAATAACCAGGATCAAAGTCTTCCCACTTCTTCCAGAAGAATGAATGACTTCTTTCAAGCTTCAGACACGGATGTAATTTTTGTGGAAAATACAGACAACAATGACGTGTCTCCCTTACATTCCCCAGAGTATCAGAATGTTGCAGATGATCTGAATGTCGGTTTTCAAAGTTCATCAATGACATCACTGGATTATTTGGATGCAAGCGATGTAGTGACAGTTTTCACCGGAGACATCACTGGAATAGATGAACAAACCTTAGATGACACTTTGCCTCTGAGTCCAGAACCCATAGTTCCTCACAAAAGAATTCTTGTTGTTCATCGCGGACAAATATTTTCTGAACTTATTGCACATTTCTGTGATGAAACCCTTACACATACACAAAGTGATGTAGAAGTGAAGTTGCTCCTACCAAATGGACAGTTTGAGATGGGCCATGACTTCGGTGGAGTGTTCAGGGATTGCCTATCAGAATTTTGGCAGGAATTTTATGATCAATGCACACTGGGGAACAATTTTAAAGTTCCCTTTCTTCGGCATGATTTTGGGAAAGAAAAGTGGGAAAGTGTTGCACGAATAATTCTATTTGGCTGGAAAAAAGAGAAGTATCTCCCAATAAAACTTGCACCTGTCATCTTGGAGCAAGCAATACAAGGATCTGTCAAAAGTGATCTGATTGACAACTTTTTAAAGTATGTCTCAGAAAATGAGTGTGCTGTCTTAGAAAGCTGCAGAACAGACTTCTGTAGTGCAGACCAGGAGGAATTGATCGAGATCTTGGACAACTACAGTTGTCGGAGAATTCCAACAGAAGAAAACTTTGTGCAAGTTTTGAAAGAACTGGCACACAAGACTCTCATTCAAGAGCCTGCTTATGTTCTTGAACAGTGGATGAGCATACTTGGACCTCTGAGCAAGGACCTTCAGGAAATTGAAAATGTGTATTGTGCACTACAACCTACAGTGAAGAAAATTGTGCGATCTCTCAAATTCCCAGAAGCAATGAATGCACACCAAAAGGACATTTCAAAGCATTTGACAGCTTACTTGCGGGAGTGTGATGCAAAACGACTGTCTCTGTTTCTGAGATTCTGTACAGGATCAGATTTGTTTATAGACAAAACTATAACAGTTGATTTCACGGACCTTAAAGGGTTTGAGAGAAGACCAGTGTCACACACCTGTGGCTGTTTCCTGAGGCTGTCAGTACACTATGACAACTACCCAGATTTCCGATCTGAAATGAACAAAATTCTTGAAAGTAATGTCTGGGTAATGGACATCATTTAGTTGCACTGGCACGTAAATTGGATACTGGCAGAAACTGTTTATGGCCAGCTCATATCCTATTTTGCATGGGTCATTCTTCATACACTTACTTTTATTTTACACGTGTATGTATAGAGTAAAACATTCACTTTAATTTGAATGTTATTTATTACAGGTTACACTTAGTTATTACAGGTTATGTTGAACAACCTTTTTTTCCGAAGATTTATTTTGTTAATGACTTTCAATAGTGAAATTGTGATTTAGTTGCAACCGACTGTTTGCGTTAAATTGTACAAGTTGTTCATTTCAACTCGTCACTCAGATAGATGGCTTTGAACTGTTACAATTAGTTAATGGTTCATTCTTCATACATTTACATACAGGTGAAACTTGAAAAATTTGAATATCGTCCAAAAGTTCATTTATTTCGGTAATTCAACTTAAAAGGTGAAACTAATATATTACTGTATATAGACTCATTACATGCAAAGTGGGATATTTCAAGCCTTTATTTGTTATAATTTTGATGATTATGGATTACAGCTTATGAAAACCTTTTCACCATATTCTAATTTTGAATTTGGGGTTTTCATAAGCTGTAATCCATAATCATCAAAATTATAACAAATAAAGGCTTGAAATATCTCACTTTGCATGTAATGAGTCTATATAATATATTAGTTTCACCTTTTAAGTTGAATTACCGAAATAAATGAACTTTTAAACGATATTCTAATTTTTTTTAAGTTTCACCTATACTGTACATTTATTTATACATAAAGAAAAACATTGACTTTCATTCGTTTACTTACAGTAGTTGTTGCTGGTTATGTTGAAATTCAAACAACCTTTTTTTATTATGTTTTTAGATCAGTTATTTTATATTTTGCTAATGAATTTCAATAGTGTAAGATATCACATTGTTTAAGTGCAACCGACTGTTGACATACAATTGTACATGTTGCCTCTTCAGTCAGATACTGTAGATGGCTTTGAAGTTATAATGTGTTCTTAATTTAACTGTGTGCTTGTATACAAATGGGTGTCGCATTATTGTGAAGCTTTAGTACATGCTATAGGTTAAACATTTGAAAAGTTTTATGAAATTGTTTTATAGAAATCGGTTTACTGTGGTTTGTATTATTCTTACTTGTACCACATGTTATCATGTTTAACTACTATGCATAAAATACCAACACAACCTGCATACATGGTGCCAATGTTTTCATGTGCATTAAAGATGGAGTGAGTTCCACAAGCCAATAAATAATGCACATCAAAGTTTGAAAGTGTGACTGTCTTTTTAAAGAATATTCCAATTCTGAACTTTTAAAATCTATTTCAGTTGTAGCTCTCTATAGAGGCACACACAACCTGACAGCCAATGCACCATGTACAATTATTACAACTATTTAGGTCCATCATGAGTGTTAAATGATTTATAGGAGAACATACAGCACTGCCATTCTGAGAACAAAGTTTAAGGTTTTGTTTGGAGCAACGTACCACAACAGGGTTACATAGTTAATAATCTAAATACCATAAGAAATTCAGTACCAATTCAAATTTATTTCAGGGATAATACAAATAACATCAATTTACCTATAAACCCATTTTTGTTCATATTTTCAATCACCTGCCCTTTTAAAGTCTTCAAAGTCAAGGTTAAACAGAGGAGAAATCCATCAATTTTGTACAGTTTCAAGCCATAAATACATTAATTTTGAGGTTCAAAACATTGTCTTGACTCTTGTACATCTAAAAAGGCTTGCTGTGCTTCATTTGTATTCAAGTTAGGCCTTGAAGTATTGACAGTATAATGTATTGCAAAATCATGCAAAGAATGTACATCACTGTAGCTGGAAAAATCCCCAAAATCCCAAAATAAGGCAAACTTTTTACAATTGTTTAAAATAAAATGTAAGTGTTTTTAATACATCTAGATGCCTCTTATTCTGATGGTTGTGCTTTTGCCATGTTATAACTCTGAAAACAAGCAGATAACAAGATCTCAATTTGACATGCTGGCAGCACCAGTCAAGCCGTCAATACTCTCTGTTGCCTCATGAATGGTTGTGACCTGTAATAAAATGAAAAAACAAACAAACAAAAAAAAACAGTTACATTAAATATTTAAGTGACAACTTTAAATATCACTTGATTGTCAGTGTAACAAAATAATTTAAGACCTATGCCAAAGGAATAAGAGAAAGATTATTTGAAATCTTTAAAGGATTAGTTCACTTTAAAAAAAACTTTTGCTGATAATTTACTCACCCCCATGTCATCCAAGATGTCCACGTCTTTCTTTCTTCAGTCGAAAAGAAATTAAGGTTTTTGATGAAAACGTTCCAGGATTTTCTCCATATAATGTACTTCAATGGGACCCAAACGGTTCAAGGTCCAAATGACAGTTTCAGTGCAGCTTCAAAGGGCTTTAAACGACACCAGACGATGAATAAGGGTCTTATCTAGCCAAACCATCGCTCATTTAAAAAATAAATAAAAAAGTTTAAGTTTTATAAGCACAAATGCTCGCCTTGCTCTGTTCTGTGATGCGCGTTCGTGACTCTCCTGTTTGAACTCGTTCATCAAAATTAACAAATCTTTTTTCAAGTCATGACTCGAAGGGTCCTAAATAAGACCCTTATTCATCGTCTGTTATCGTTTAAAGCCCTTTGAAGCTGCACTGAAACTGTCTTTTGGACCTTGAACCGTTTGGTTCCCAATGAAGTCCATTATATGGAGAAAATCCTGGAATGTTTTCATCAAAAAACTTAATTTCTTTTTGACTGAAGAAAGAAAGACATGGACATCTTGGATGACATGGGGGTGAGTAAATTATCAGCTAAAGTTTTTTTTAAAAGTGAACTACTCCTTTAAGTTTTGTGGGCAGATGGTAGACTTAAAAACTGGGATTTCCTACAAGGCAAAGACAATAATGATGAAGACTTGCTTTTAATTAGCACAGCCATCCAGTTTGAGCTCTGCAAATGTTGTTCTTACCTCAGAGTGAACTTCAAGCAGATGGGCGTGTGCCACTCCGATGTTCCCTCTTGGTCCAAGGCTGCTGGGGTAGGAAGAGTAACTTGGTGAAAGGCTGCAATTCAACACCTACAGACACAGATGTAAATTTCACAAGTTTTATTCCAATTTAAGTATTATGGTCATCTGAAATACTAAAACAATTGAAACAATACCTTTACAGCTTATAGTGATGTTTATTAATTTAGTATAGTGAATCTACTCCTCAATGTCCAGTCCTTGAAGGATCAATTCACGAAGCTGGAGGTAAAGGTCTGTAATTTCATAAACATCATCTGACATGACAAGGTTATGCTCAGTCATGAGTTCTACACACAGTTGAAAGACATCCTCATCACAAGGATAGTCTTTAAATAAACACTCCTCTTGGCAAATATTCAGTTTTGTTTGTTCAATTGGATGCAAGAAATTCTGCACTCCATATAAGCTGGGAACAGCAAACATTATTGAAGGTCGACCACTGGGAGCACGTGGGTTGTGAGTTGGCCGTATCCTGTGGCAATTCCAGGCACTGACCGTTTCATCAAGCTCTTCCTTCATAAAAAAAAGGAAATATATAAACATTGTCTTGTCAAATTAATTAACAAAACTGCACATTATACGTCAATAAATAATATTAAGTTATAATCCAAATGAAATACTCTCTACTCTATACCACTCTGATAGTGAACAAAATTTGTTACCTGAATAAAATGTTGGAAGCAAAACTGGATGAGAGATTTATCAATGAAAGTGTCAACAAAGTGTCCGTCTTCTTTTAGTTGTTCAAAATGATCCATCCAAAACTGTATGCACTGGCTTCTCAAAGTGGACCACCATCGTTCAATTCTCTGGTTCCCAGTGCTTGGACCAAGAGTGACACATTCAGCACTTGCAGTGTCTCTGAAGAATTTTTGCATCTCTGCTATACGAGTATTTTCAGTTCCGTGGTCAATGCGAATTCTATGTGGAAATCCGTTATTCTCAGCAACAGCAAGTACAAAATAACCGGCAATTACTCGTGGGTCATTGTTCGTTTTGTATGCTTCAAGCCAGATCATTTTTCTGGAAAACCCATCAATGCATCCGTTTATACATATTCCGTAGGGTTTTAATTTGTCGTACCCGTCAATATGGCAAACATAATTTGGCCCGCGACTGTTATATACGCGTCTGCGTAGACGACCATGAGCACGTAGATCAACTCCTTGTCCATCTAACATTCTCATCAACTGACGGACAGTTTCTCTGTCTGTAATAATTCCGGACAACCAACATTTCTGGTGCATCCACCGATAGCCATGTTGCCGTCCCGATGTCTGAAGCTGCTGGTGTATAAAATGTGCCACTTCAGCTTCGTCCGTTTTATTGCGTCTCCGCCACAACTGATTCCTGCATAACGTTCTCTCAAGAGTCCGGAGACTAAGCTTAATGTTGTGTGATTCCTCCAATAAAATCAAGATTTCTCTATTTGTGAAACCGAGCCGAAAATAATCCTCTATAATCTTTTCCATTCTAAATGCTAAATGCAATCCAAGTTCCAACCGTCCGTGGACACGTCTTTGACCAGAGTGGTGAGGCAAAGACAGGGAATGCGAGCAAAAGTCAGAATTGCGAGTTTATATCTCACAATTCTGACTTTTTTTCTCACAATTCTGAATTAATATCTCGCAATTGTGAGAAAACAAGTCAGAATTGCGAGATGTAAACTCGCAATTGTGAGAAAAAAAGTCAGAATTGTGAGATAAAAAGTCGCAATTCTGTCTTTTTTTCTCGCAATTGCGACTTTATTTCTCAGAATTGCGACTTTATATCTCGCAATTGCGACTTTATTTCTCAGAATTGCGACTTTATTTCTCAGAATTGCGACTTTATATCTCGCAATTGCGACTTTATTTCTCAGAATTGCGACTTTATTTCTCAGAATTGCGACTTTATATCTCGCAATTGCGACTTTATATCTCGCAATTGCGACTTTATTTCTCACAATTCTGACTTCATATCTCGCAATTGCGAGATAAAAAGTCGCAATTATTTATTTTATTTTTTTTATTCAGTGGCGGAAACAAGCTTCCATAGAAATCTCACCAGATGAGCCTAAGTTTATATGGGGGACTTTAATAACTGCACCCTCAAAAAAACTCTGTCTACCTATTTGCAGTATGTCACCCCCTTACGAAACAAAAATATATTGCAGTATATTGGAAAATATCATTCGATATATTAAGCAATATATTTCCATATATGGGATTTAATATTTATATTTTCCAATATATTGCAATATATGCATAGACTATATATGTATATATATTGATACATAGACCATATATGTATATATATTGATACATATAAAACAAATATATTGCAATCAAGACCAAAAAACTATATTTTTACATGTAATAGTTTGTCTTTATATCCTTTAATATACTGCATATACACTACCGGTCAAAAGTTTTAGATCGGTTTTTAAAAGAAGTCTCTTCTGCTCACCAAGGCTGCAATTATTTGATAAAAAAATACAAAAAAAACAGTAATATTGTGAAATATTATTCTAATGTAAATCAGCT
Organism: Chrosomus eos; assembly: GCA_036326025.1. Lineage (NCBI taxonomy): Eukaryota > Metazoa > Chordata > Actinopteri > Cypriniformes > Leuciscidae > Chrosomus > Chrosomus eos. The sequence continues at coordinate 17,612 of JAZAVI010000181.1, read as the reverse complement.
GTTTCTATGTGAATATATAGTAAAGTGTAATTTATTCCTGTGATCAAAGCTGAATATACCATCATTACTCCAGTCTTCAGTGTCACATGATCCTACAGAAATTATTATAATATGATGCTCAATAAATATTTATGATTATTATCCATGTTGAAAACAGTTTTTTACATTTTTATTTCAGGATTCTTTGATGAATAGAAAGTTCAAAAGAACAGAATTGATCTGAAATGGAAAGCTTTTGTAACATTAATGACTACCATTCAAAAGTTTGGGGGTCAGTAAGAATTTTTTTTTTTTTTTTTGGGGAAAGAAATTAGAAAATACTTTTATTCATCAAGGATGAGTTAAATTGATCAAAAGTTACAGTAAAGACATTTATAATGTTTATTTTAAATAAATGCTGTTCTTTTGAACTTTCTATTCATCATAGAATTTTGGGGGAAAAATGGTACACGACTGTTTTCAACATCGAAAATAATTATGTTTTTTGAGCATAAAATCAGCATATTAGAATGATTTCTGAAGGATCATGTGACACTGAAAACTGATGTGTAATCAGCAACAGTAATGATGTTGAAAATTCAGCTTTCAAATTACATTTTAAAATATATTAAAATAGAAAACAGTCATTTTAAATTGTCATAGTATTTCACAATATTACTGTTTGTCATTTTTTTTTTCATCAAATAAAGCAGCCTTGGTGAGCAGAAGAGACTTCAGTTAAAAACATAAAAAATCTTACTGATCTAAAACTTTTGACCGGTAGTATATACTATATAAACTGTAGTTTTACGGAATTTTACTGTTTTATTTAGCAGATTTTTCATTTATATTTATGTAATATTACATATTAATAGATATACCTTTTACCGGAATGAAAAGAGGGAAAGAAACATGGTTTATGAAATTGGTCTGTTAATTAAGATAAGTTTATTCACTATTTTTATTTATTTAAAAGATCTCCCACGATATTAATATTAGTTTTCCTTTATTCTCTCAGGATCCAGCGATGTGAAGAGCTTCGCTGAAGAGATGAAAATCACCCCCGCTTATATACACTAAGCCACACACCATTCTGGCGGGCTAGAGGATACTTTTTTTTGAGGATACTTTTTTGGCTTCAATATCTCGAGAAGATGAATCTATTAAAGCCAAAAAATGATCCTTAATTTTGTATTCAATATTCATTGTCAACGCAGTGCAGCAGCCAGCAGACCTAGAGCAGGCAAACTGCTGCAGCCTACCAGTGAGCCCGGCGTGACGCCGCGTCCAAAATCCCTGATTTTCATCTCTTCAGCGAAGCTCTTCGCATCGCTGGATCCTGAGAGAATAAAGGAAAACTAATATTAATACATTGGGAGATCTTTTAGTGTTTAATGTTCTATTATTTTAGAATTTAAAATGTTTTCTGGTATTTCTGGTTTTTGGGGTCACCATTGTGCTGAAGAGTAGACCCTGTGGTTATGTTGACGATTGGCTGAGGCTGTTTGTGAGTAGACTATAATTATTATATTTGAATAATAATTAATATGTGCATGATATTAAGTGGTTTAAAGGTTTGCACATGTAGCCTATTGCAGGTTGCATATTTAAGTATTCATATATTTTAAATGTTACATGTGTATAAATGTCCATTTATGCAAATACATTATATGTACATATTCACATATATGTACACATATATTGTGCATGCATTTTACAATATATATGTACATATATTTCCATATAATTTTACATATATTTTAAATATATTCTACCATATATTAAACATACATGTGACACTATATCTTTACATATATTATCAATACATTTTCCCATATAAATCGCAATACATTGTGGTGGTTATTTATAAATATAAAATTGCATATATTTTACGATATATAAACACATATATTATATATTCATGTTCAATATATTGCAATATATGGAAAGCGGCAATCATTTGTATATTTTGCAATATATTGCAATATATTACATGAATATATAATATATTGTATAATATATGCATCAATAATGTATTATTCCATGTATTTCCAATATATAATATATTGAAAAAATAATATATTACAATATATTACAAGTAATATATTGGTAAATATATTTTCCTTTCGTAAGGGCCTGTCCCACACAAAAAAATAAAATCATCGACTTATGCAACGGCTCCATCCCCAAGGCATAGTCATCCAGTGCCAGGGCCCCTTGGGTGGCTCAGATCACAACACAGTCCTTCTAAGACCCACTTATAAACAGGCTTTGAAAAGGATTAAGCCTGTGGAAAAGCAGATCCAGGTGTGGGATGAGGACAGTGTGACGTTGAAAGGATGCCTGGAGTGTACATCCTGGACCATCTTCGAGGACTCTTCAGCTGACTTGCACAAACAGACAGAGGCTTTCTCGGGCTACATAGACTTTTGTGTGAGTGTGGTCATTCCAACTAAGACCATCAAGGTTTACCTAAACAATAAACAGTGGGTGACGAAGGAACTGAAGAAAACACTAAATGAGAAAAAGAGAGTCTTCGCTTTAGGAAGCTTACAGAACAGAAAAGATATGCAAAGGAAAGTCAATAAGGAGATCTTTAAGGCCAGGTGTCAGTACAAGAACAAGGTACAGAGTACCCTGGCTATGGGGAATTCAAGGGCTGCATGGACTGGTATAAATTTGACGGCCAACACCCCCTTTAAGACGGGGAAAAAAATTGACTTTATGGATGACACAGCATCTTTTGCTCTGGCCAACAATTTAAATGAACATTTTACCCGCTTTGAAATAAATGACAGTGATAATGTCTCTGCCTGGCAACAGATTATGATAGACGATGATGGGATGGAGAGCACTTTGAACATTAAGGAGGAAATGGTCAAGCGAGTGTTTGAGAGGACTAACGTACGGAAAAGCCCGGGGCCGGATAACATTGGAGCCAGAATGCTGAAGCACTGTGCGGCCCAATTAAGTAGAATTTGGACACCCAGCTCAATGGACACCCAGGTGGTTCCACTGCTTTGGAAAACAGCAGTTCCCATTCGTTCATCACTCCGAGTTCCGTCTGATGACGACGAATGGGGTTTCGCTTAGAAAGCCTATCAGCTTCGAGTATACAAAACGAGCCAATGGCAAAGAAATGCCATGGGTCTGCGGAATTTGCATGACGTAACTCCGCCCCACCTCGTGGGTATAAAAGGAGGAAGTCCAGCATAGCGCAGATATGTTTTCGCTTCGGAGCCAAGTTTATTTCTTCACTCCACAAGCCATCTCTGATTGAGTCAGCTTTACAAATAGGGGTGGGAATCTCTAGGCACCTCACGATTCGATTCGATTACGATTCAGAGGGCTGCGATTCGATGCTAAATCGATTATCTGAATATTTTTTTTGTGTGTGTGTGTGACTATAAATACTTTGCTTTAAAAGTACAAAATAATGACCCATAAAGAATTAACGTACAATATATTTTATTAACATTGCAAAGAACCAACAGGAAAATAAATGTGTGCCTGAACTAGCAGCATACTTGTAGTAAATTAATAATATAACAACGACCGGTAGCCTACAGCCGAGTGTTTTTCCTCCTGGGTGGAAACGCGTCATATGGCTTCTCATATTTGTCGTGTTTCCGAAATATTTTAGTTTTATGTTTTATTCTACAAAGCTTACAACTAGTGTGACTCTTGACTGTCCAGCTCCTTTCCCCCTTCAACTTCAGAAGCCAAAATATTTCCACACGACGTCAGCTTTTAACGAGTGTGTTTGGATCTCGAGCGCCATCGCGTCTCTGTTATGTGCACGCCACAGACGGTCCGGCCACTGCACTTCCGCGCTTCAGAGTTCCGTTTTTTGCGTTCCGTCAATATTACGTTATTATAAATATATATCTAAAAAAAAATTTTTTTTTTTTTTGAAAATCGATTTTTGACATTTGTGAATTGATTCAGAATCGTCCACGTCCGCATCGCGATGCATCTAAGAATCGATTTTTTCCCCCACCCCTATTTACAAACGAGTTCCTCAGTGTTGGTGTGACGGCGATCTCCGGCGGGGCGCGCACTTCCTGCTTATCTGTGCAGTGGTTTGCCAGAGAGTGTGTGTCTCCCCGGGCGCTTCAACACTTGAGTGTTTCTCTCACAAAAGAGCTTGCACGCGGCACGTCTTTTTAAAGATGCCTCGCCCGTGTACTTCTGGTTGCGGCAGATCGGTTTCGGACTCTGATGGGCACAAGCGTTGTCTAATGTGTTTGGGCATTGAGCATGCTAGAGCAGCGCTCGTGGATGAGTCATGTTCTCTCTGTGGAGATATGACCATCGCGCCATTATGGTCGAGACTCAATGAGCTCGTAAGAGCGAGAGTCCCCTCTGCCACACCCCGATCTAGTGCTCCCTCGCGGGGTGCTACTTCGGCTGGTGGCCAGGGTGATCTGAGGGTTACGGTTTGGAATAAGGCGCCGACCATCTGTCCACGCTCTAAACCCCCCTGCATGACGGTGCCCGCTAGTGAACAGTCGATTTCCATGGGTCTACTCTCGGGTGGCCCGTGTACTTCGGCTGAAGCTACAGAGGAAGATGCGATGTCTGTAGCAGCATCACAAGGTGGGTTTGAATCTTCTGGAAGTGAAGATTCAGCACAGCTGCCACCCTCTGGTGTGCATACGGTTGTGCCTGAATCGGATCCGGAGATGACGGCCATGCTTTCCCGGGCAGCTGCGAGCATCGGGCTTGAGTGGCGGCCACCACCCTGCCCTGAGCGCTCGCGCCTCGATGATTGGTTTTTGGGCCAAGCCGCCGACCCGCGTCCACGGCAATCCCCAATACCATTCTTCCCGGATGTGCATGATGAGATCTCGAAGTCCTGGAAGACCCCGTTGTCTTCTCGGGACCGCTCGCTCGTCTCATCCGCCTTTCCTCCCCTCGATGGGGCAGCTGCCCGTGGGTACACTGGGCTTCCCTCGCTCGAACGCTCTGTTGCGATGCAACTGTGTCCTCAGAGTGCTTCCTCTCGTGGCGAGCTTAAGCACCCCTCCAGAGCCTGTAGATTCTCATCTAAAATGGTGGCAAAATCTTACAGAGCCACGGGACAGGCTGCTGCCTCTTTGCATGCTATGGCCACTCTCCAGGTCTATCAGGCCCAAATGTTGAGAGACATGCACGAGGGCAGGACAGACCCAGGCCTCTTTAATGAGCTGCGCGCCGCGACTGACCTTGCCCTCCGGGCGATGAAGGTTACCGCGCGCTCCCTGAGTTTGGTGATGTCCACAGCTGTGGTCCAGGAGAGACATCTTTGGCTGAACCTGGCTGACATGCGGGATTCCGAGCGGACTCGTCTGCTTGATGCGCCCCTGTCCCAGGCCGGCCTCTTCGGCGGTGCGGTGGAAGACTTTGCCCAACAGTTCTCCACTGCGCAGAAGCAAACTGAGGCCATCAAGCACATTCTGCCCCGCCGGCCTGCTGCTGCCTCCACCCGCCTGGTCGGGCAGAATCCTCGGTCTGCTTCCCGCCGAGGGCGCCCTCCTGCAGCTCCCGCCCCTCCCACCCGGCCTACGCAGCAGCCTCCACCCAGGGCCCGGCGCGGAGGACGCCGCAAGACGGCGCCACAGCCCTCTCCCGCCCCGCCCCCCGCTAAACGCCAGGCTAAGCGGCGCTCCTGAGACGGGCTGCTCAGGGATGATGTTCATTTCTCAGGAGGTGGTAGCAGGACCACTCCTTCCCCCGGTGGAGGGCCGGGGGAGAATCTTTTGTTCTCCTTTCCCCGCTGCTTTCCCCACGGGTGGGCAGTACCCTAACATGGTTAAAGAAAGAAATGAACCCCTCTTCCCTGAGCCCACAGAGTTCTCGGACGACACAGAGTGCCGCCCACAAGCCACGCTCTCCTCGTCCCCCTCTGTTCCAGAGACGGTTGACACGGCAGGCCGCCCACGGGCCACCTCAGCCCTGTCCCTCTCTGTCGCCAGACCCCCGACAGAGCACGCCCCCGTGGAACGCTGGTCCTTCCCTGGCCTCCTCTGTCCGGGCGCGGATAATAACTGTGCCTTCACATCGGGCCGCTATGCCACCCACGTCTGGGCCAGTTACTCCGCTTCGCTGCCCCTCCGGGGGGACGCCTGTGACCCACATGACCCCTCTGGTTCAGTACCTGGGAGCCTGGCTAGAGCTTCCCCGTCTGTCCTGCTGGGTCGCTCGTCCCATCAGGTTCGGCTATGCGATTCAGTTCGCATGGTCTCCTCCCCGCTTCAGGGGAGTCCGCTCCACTCTGGTCGGTGGCAATGCCCCTATCATGAGAGCCGAGATTGCCACCCTACTGGCGAAGGGTGCAATCGAGACTGTCCCTCCAGCCGAGATGAAGTCCGGCTTCTACAGCCCTTACTTCATTGTCCCCAAGAAAACCAGTGGGTTACGACCAATCCTCGACTTGCGTGTGCTGAATCGCTCCTTACACAGGATGCCGTTCAAGATGCTCACGGCCAAACGCATTTTCGAATGTGTGCAGTCCCAGGATTTGTTTGCAGCGATCGACCTGAAGGACGCCTACTTTCATGTCTCCATTCTTCCTCGACACAGACCTTTCCTCCGGTTTGCTTTCGAGGGGCAGGCATACCAGTACGCGTTCCCCTTCGGGTTCACGGGGTTCGCATCCTGAACTATCTCGACGACTGGCTGATCCTAGCTCACTCTCGAGACCAGGTCTGCGAACACAGGGACCTAGTGCTCCGCCACCTAGCTCGCCCGCTCCACTCTGGTCGGTGGCAATGCCACTATCATGAGAGCCGAGATTGCCACCCTACTGGCGAAGGGTGCAATCGAGACTGTCCCTCCAGCCGAGATGAAGTCCGGCTTCTACAGCCCTTACTTCATTGTCCCCAAGAAAACCGGTGGGTTACGACCAATCCTCGACTTGCGTGTGCTGAATCACTCCTTACACAGGATGCCGTTCAAGATGCTCACGGCCAAACGCATTTTCGAATGTGTGCAGTCCCAGGATTGGTTTGCAGCGATCGACCTGAAGGACGCCTACTTTCATGTCTCCATTCTTCCTCGACACAGACCGTTCCTCCGGTTTGCTTTCGAGGGGCAGGCATACCAGTACGCGTTCCCCTTCGGGTTCACGGGGTTCGCATCCTGAACTATCTCGACGACTGGCTGATCCTAGCTCACTCTCAAGACCAGGTCTGCGAACACAGGGACCTAGTGCTCCGCCACCTAGCTCGCTTGGGCCTTCGGGTCAACTGGGAAAAGAGCAAACTCTGCCCCGTGCAGAGGATCTCTTTTCTCGGTATGGACATCGACTCGGTCGCCATGTCCGCGCAGCTTACGAGCGAGCGCACGCAGTCACTGCTGACTTGTCTGAGACAGTTCCAGGACAAGAGTGCGGTTCCACTGAAACTTTTTCAGAGGCTCCTGGGGCATATGGCATCTGCAGCCGCGGCAACACCGCTCGGATTGCTTCATATGAGACCGCTTCAGCTTTGGCTTCGCGACCGAGTACCGAGGTGGGCATGGCAACAAGGCACGCTCCGAGTACCAGTTACTTCGAGCTGCCGTCAGACCTTTACCCCGTGGTTGAGCCTCAGTTTTCTCAGGGCCGGTGTCCCCCTAGAACAGGCTACGAGGCATGTTGTCGTTTCGACAGATGCCTCCGCCACGGGCTGGGGTGCCATGTGCAATGGTCATGCCGCCGCGGGCTCCTGGACAGGACCCCAGCGCCTTTGGCATGTCAATTGCCTCGAGTTGCTGGCTGTACCGCTTTCGAGCGCTGCTCAGGGGTCGACACGTACTAGTCCTAATCAGACAATACCGCCACAGTAGCGTACATCAACCATCAAGGTGGTCTACGCTCGCGCCGTATGTCGCAACTCGCTCGCCACCTCCTCCTATGGAGTCAGAAGCATCTGAGGTCCTTTCGTGCTATTTACATTCCCGGAGCCCTGAACTGTGCAGCCGACGAGCTCTCACGGTTTCAGCCCCTCCCTGGCGAATGGCGACTCCATCCCCAGACGGTTCAGCTGATTTGGGACCAGTTTGGCGACGCACAGATAGATCTGTTTGCCTCCCACGACTCTACCCATTGCGCCCTGTATTATTCCCTGACCGAGGGCACGCTCGGCACGGATGCACTGGCGCACAGCTGGCCCGCGGGGCCGCAAGTATGCGTTTCCCCCAGTGAGCCTTCTTGCGCATCTCTTGCGCAAAGTCAAGGAGGACGAGGAGCAGGTCTATCTGGTTGCGCCCTACTGGCCCACCCGGACCTGGTTCTCCGAACTCATACTCCTCGCGACAGCACCTCCTTGGCCCATACCTCTGAGGAAGGACCTTCTTTCTCAGGGACGGGGCACCCTGTGGCACCCTCGTCCCGATCTTTGGAGCCTTCACGTCTGGCTCCTGGATGGGATTAGGTAGGTTTGAGTACCCTTCCACCTCCGGTGGTGGCTACCATCACTTCCGCTAGAGCGTCGTCCACGAGACACCTCTATGCGTTGAAGTGGAACCTCTTCGTCAGCTGGTGCTCTTCTCACCGAGAAGACCCCCGGAAATGCCCGATCAGCGTTGTGCTTTCCTTCCTTCAGGATGGGTTGGAGCGAAGGCTGTCTCCCTCCACCCTCAAAGTCTATGTTGCCGCTATCGCCGCACACCATGACTTGATAGAAGGTAAGTCTGTGGGAAAGCACGACCTGGTCATCAGGTTCCTTACAGGAGCCAGGAGATTACATCCTCCTCGCCCTCCTCTCGTTCCCTCTTGGGACCTTGCAGTGGTCTTAACTGCCCTGCAGCATGCTCCCTTTGAGCCTTTGCAAACAGTGGAGCTCAAGCTCCTGTCTATGAAGACAGTGCTCCTGGTTGCATTGGCCTCTATTAAGAGGGTAGGGGACCTGCACGCATTCTCCGTTGACGAAGCGTGCCTGGAATTTGGGCCGGCTTACTCTCACGTGATCCTGAGACCCCGGCCTGGATACATGCCCAAGGTTCCTACCACTCCCTTTCGGGACCAGGTGGTGAACCTGCAAGCGCTGCCCCCGGAGGAGGCAGACCCAGCCTTGGCACTGCTCTGTCCAGTACGTGCTCTCCGCACCTATGTAGACAGGACGCAGTGTTTCAGGACCTCAGACCAGCTCTTTGTCTGTTATGGTTGGAAGCTGAAGGGAAGGGCTCTCTCCAAGCAGAGGTTGTCTCACTGGATAGTGGACACCATTGCTTTGGCATACCAGCAGCAAGGTCGACCGTGCCCCCTTGGTGTGACCGCCCACTCCACCCGGAGTGTGGCGTCCTCTTGGGCTCTAGCGCATGGCGCCTGGCTAACAGACATCTGCAGAGCTGCAGGCTGGGCGACACCTAACACATTCGCCAGATTCTATAATCTCCGAGTGGAGCCAGTGTCCTCTCGTGTACTCGCTTCAACCAGCCGGTACTAGGACCCGCTCAGGTGTCTTCGCTTGCTCGCCATTCCACTCTACGGACTGGATGCGTGCGATATTCTCCTCAGGTGAGCTTCTCCGAAAGCCCTGAGTTCCTCCTGCACTCCTGACGTCGACCCAGTGTCTCTGTGCCTGAGCGTCGGCTAGGTGCCTCCCGTGTGCATGGTCCCTCTACGGAGCAACCCCCACATGTGTATTCCCACTGTAAGCCTCTCCAAGCATGTGTCTTTCCCTTGGCAAGCCACCTTGCCACCCCTGGGGTTTAAAACTTTTCCACCTGCGGCTGGATACCCCAGTGTATTCCCCATATGCATCCTTCGGGTCATATGTGTATTCTCTAAGTTTCCCCCCGTTTGGGCTGGCAATATTTTGCATATTCCTCTAAATCTCTGGGATATGCTCCCCAGTGTACCTTGGTATTCCAGTGTTAAATAGGAGTCCCACTTGTCTCAGTATGACAGGGATCTCAGATTTACGCAGGGCACTGGAAGACAGCTGTGAAGGTGGCGTGATTAGACTGGTAACCCCATTCGTCGTCATCCGACGGAACTTGGAGTGACGAACGAAGGGGAACGTCTCGGTTACGTATGTAACCCTCATTCCCTGAGTGAGGGAACGGAGACGTTCCGTCTTCTTGCCACTTCCGCTGTATACCGCGGGGATCGCCTGAGCTCAGTCTTGGCTCCTCAGCGAAGAAACATATCTGCGCTATGCTGGACTTCCTCCTTTTATACCCACGAGGTGGGGCGGAGTTACGTCATGCAAATTCCGCAGACCAATGGCATTTCTTTGCCATTGGCTCGTTTTGTATACTAGAAGCTGATAGGCTTTCTAAGCGAAACCCCATTCGTCGTCATCCGACGAAACGTCTCCGTTCCCTCACTCAGGGAACGAGGGTTACATACGTAACCGAGACGTTGTGACCCCCCTTCCCAAAGTCTCCCATCCATCCTCATCCAAGGATTATAGGCCCATCGCCCTCACCTCACTTTTAGTTAATTCACTTGAGCGGATCATTAAAACACACATCATGAACTCTTGTAGACATGCCCTTGATTGGGATGCGTGTGTATTACATGCCATAAAGTGTGTATCATATGCACGCAAAAACTACTTTGGGCGTTTAAATGGCATGAGAAATAACATTCGTTGTATAGATATGTACTTTCATGAGATACTGTTACACAGTGACAGTCTTCGGCAGCAGCAGATCTCATCAGAGAAACACAAGCAGAAAGTGTTGAATTTTATCAGAGAGGGAAAAAGACTAAAAATTCTGGCCTGATGAGAAACTATTAATTTTGAGAATTGTTAAAGATTACATTTAACACTGTTGTTCAGTTGTTAGTGTTTTTAAAGACACATAAGAATATTAAGTTAGCGTAAATGTAACATTAAATTCTAAATGTAAAACTGCCAGCACTCTCCTTTTGCTGAATCTACAGCACATAAAATACCACAGTCGCAAACAACTTCACTTCATTGTATCCTATTATTTCACCAAGGCAGTTTAAAATATTGTTGATTAATCTCATGTTTGATACATTTGACAATTTTTTTCACATAATAAAAACAAACAGAATCAAAAGGATTTTTAGTAAATCCTAATTTTACCAAAAAATAACTTTTTGTCATTTTCTTTTCTCTTGTACTTGTATTAGCAATTTTTTAGGATTAATGAAAACAGCATCAATGGGTATAACAAACTTTCATTAGGCAAAATTGTTTTAAAGTGAAAAGGTTTATTTATTTGAGGACCCCTTTCAAGAGCCAAAGCTACCTAGCTCTGCAAAGGAGAACCTGATCCAGGGCTCGAATTTCGGTGCGGGATTGCGGGTATTGCGCATAATTCTAATCATTCCCGCAGGTCTCCCATTTATAATGCGGGAAATTCCCGCAATCGTAATCCACACAGATTATAAAATCAAATCATTCTTTTAACAACTATCTGCCAGACGCAATTTCACAAACAGCGTGAGTGTTCATCGGTGCCGCGTCTTCTATGTCTTCTCTCAAAATGTGTTGTGCAAGGCAGCCATCAAGCGCTGCGGCGACACACTCGCGTTTAGGAGTCGGGACATGACGGAATATTCACTTGCACAATCGGGCCAGCAGTCCATCGTGACTGAAGTTTACCATTTGCCCGTCTTTCTAAGTCTTACCAGTTTAAACATTCAAGCGATTTTAAACTAATCAGTGCTCGCGCGCTCTCTGAGAGATTATTTTCTATGCGCACATTCATAGAAAATCCGCCTCAAAACAGCTGGCCAGTAACAAAAGTTATTTTTCGGGATTATATTCCGGTCTGCGTGAGTATACTCTAAACATAGTCGCTTTTGTCTTTAATAAGCATAAAACGCATGTCAGTATAATGAACAGGATTCGTGCACTAGCTCTTAAAGTGACGGCAGCCATATGTGTCTCATTAATTTGTTGTCAAAACAACAAAAGATAGCTTTAAGTTAAAGGAATCAGGATTAATAGCCTATGTATTTAATTTATTCTAATTAAAATACTACTTAAATACTAAAATACTACTATTTTCCATTGGATTACTTTATTCAGTTTCTGTATAGACATATTCAAAAACTTTTCTCTTTATTTGTATCTTTATTCTATTGTATTTATTTGTGCTATTTTTTTTCTTCAATTTAATTAAACAATTTAAATCAAGCTTCCTTGTGTTGTGTAAATTTACAACCCCATTGTAAAAATGCAATGAGCGCAAACATTTAGGCAAGATAAATGTAATAATTTTGTTTGGAAAAAAAATGCTTTTCCCTTTCTCCCCCTCAAAAAAAAAAAAAAATCCCCCCCATGAGAATCATCTATAAGGGGGGATTTCCCCCCATTTTCCAAAACGAAATTCAGGCCCTGTGATCATCTCACAAAATACAAAGCATTTATACACTTCTTTGACATCGTAAGACCCCTCCCTAGTAGCAATCTCTGTTCTTCTTGTTTGGGCCGGTTTCTACCCCCTAGGACAAACCAAATTGTTTCTTGTTTTCTCAGGAGACAAAAGGTAATTTTAACGACCCCCTGTATTCTTCTGTGTTTTTCTTTCATGTCCTGTCCCCCACCCTCAGCTGCTATCTTCCTTACAGAACAGGTTAACATCACAAATATAACACCAGGAACACAAAAAGGCTCTCCGTTTTGTATTCCTAACTAATCTTCAGCTTTCCTTAATGTATTCCTGTATTCAGCAATATTCATTAATCAGCCAATATTAAAATTTCCACAACATACTCAAACTGTACAACAAACAACAAACTGTAAAATTACATTCAATATCTGTAAATTGACAAATACTAAATTAACGACAAATCACAGTAATGCTAATTATTTATAATGAAAAATTACAGTATAATTTTTCTGTTTTCTTAAAATGACATATAAATGTACAGTATGTAAAATTACAAAATAATTAGTGAAATCACCACCAGATGGCACAAAGCATTCATTGCTCATACTGTAAAAAAAAAAAAAAAATTCTTTTCCAGTAAATTTCATTAAAAGTTTTACTGAAAAAACACTTATTTTACAGATGTTTGCTGAATTATTATTATCTAACACACTTTAGTGTAAAACCCCCCAAAAAAGCATGGTCAAATGACTGGCTGCTCTGGCTACCAAACAAAAACCTTATTTTTAAAAAGTGTAACAAACGTTTACAAAAATGTATTAGATGCTATACAGAAAAAAAACTGTTATTTTATAGGTATTTCCTGAATTATTACGATCAAACACCTTGGTTTCCTCATTTTAAACATTAAAGTTAGTTTTTGTTGGCTAAAATTATATTCATCATAGTAGGCTATATTAGAGTATAATAATGTATTAGAATTGTTAATCTGTAAAATTCTGTGGATGGTGAATAGAGAGAGATTTTTTTTTTTTTTTTTTACATAATAGGGATGAAATGACAATGTTGCTACTGTTTGTCTGGTTTCATTCTCAAATATCTCAGAGACTTTGACCAGTCTGATAGACTGTAAAAGATTAAAGCTCTTCTCATCAGTGAAGGTCAAGGACCGCAGTTTTATGCTCAGATGTTTATATTAGCTGTTATTAATGTCATTTACAGTAATCTTTGTCCTTATTGGCTGTGATGTTTGATTGACAGGTTGGAGGATGGTTGTCCTGATGATTGTTCTAAACGCACACATAGCATTTGGCTTGAAGTAGCCTAACTCAAACTGACACCCTCCGTATGATCCATTAACATCCAGAATGAACTCATTGCCCACTGTAACCTAGAACACTATTTTCACACTGACTGGGGTGAATCTGGTTCCTGAAAAGTTAAACACTTGAATGTTATAAAGCAATCTCCAAAGAACACACACTATGGGGACTGCCATATTTATTTCATTTAGTTGACTCTGAAATGCAGAAATATGTACACCTCAAAAATCTTATATAGTGGAACAAACAGCTCAAAAACCTGTTAAAAGTGCACTATTGCTGCAGTACATGAAGTGAATTTAAAACAAAGACATTATATTATAAACATAATAATAATATTACTAATAATATTACAGATCAAGGCAAATTGGGTTACTTAAGCCAATATCATGAACGATAATTCGGGCTAGATGTATTTTTCACATTTTTGGTTACAAAATATATATATTTTTGAATGACATGAGTCAGTTTCAATCAGTTTGCATGTTATGTTATAAATGTTAAAACATGAATAATGAAAAATTTTGGTTATTTCAATACGACAGAACACGCCGTTACATGCTTGTAGTTTCTTTTGTGTGATAGGCCTACAGGGCCTTTTTTTATTACGCCGCATTTGCGATTGATATAGTTTCGCACCGCGAGTACACGGCTGACAAGACAGGAAAGTTAGTTTTTCTGAGTTTTACTAACATATAACCTGACAACCTCTCATCTGACAGAGGACAGTGTGGCAGTGCTGACTGTGTTATTTGTTATTATTTTTTAATTGCTGTAAGATTGGAGATATTCTAGGATAGGTTGAAATCACTCATGTGGTGCGTATCTGTGAGACAGATTTCAACAGTGAGACAGCAGCAAAGCCAAAACACAATGAAATAAGGCAACTTATGATTTCAGGGGATTACATAGGCTATTGTCCGGTTTTATATTTGTCAGTCAACTTTTCAAAATACATTCCCCGAAATACATTCAGGGCTCAAAACATCCGGGGCTGATGCCCCGGCAAAATGGGCTGACGCTGCGTCTGGTGATATTAAAGGACATTAAAGGTGATATAAGATTTTGGCCATATTCCCCATCACTAAGTCATTCCACAAATCTCTTGCGTATTGTTTTGTCACACCACAAGGTGTCACTGTAGCCTCAAAGCTTCAAAACTGCCACTCTGAGCTCGATTGCTATATCTGAGGTAAAACACGAACACGCCTCATTAGCATACAGAGAAAGAAATGTAGCCTATAAATAAATAAATGTTGACATAAATAAATGTAGAAATAAATAAATGTAGAAATAAATAAAGGTGGAAATAAAAAATGCACAGATAAATAAATGAATAAATAAATGTGGGAAAATACAATTATAGATAAATAAGGAAATAAAACTATAAATACTCATTTAAAAAAAAATACATTTCTTCATACATTTTTCATTATTAGTCAAGTCAAGTCATCCTCATTTATATAGCGCTTTTAACATTGTAGATTGTTTCAAAGCAGCTTTACAGAGACAAACAAAATTTAAGGTAACAAAGAATAGTTTAGTTTTATAGCGGTTCTTGAATATGTTGTTTCCAGTAATATGTTGTATTAAGTCAGGATTGGTATTCCATAGTGTTACCATGGAAACGGTACTCTAAATTATTTTAGTGGGCTCCTCCTCCCCTGTTGGACAGTTTCAGGTTTCATATTACAAAATGTATTTTAAGTTCTTTATAATCAAAATCAAAAAAAGGGTGGTTAAGAAAGCGTGATGTTGTCAATGCTCATTTTCACACTAAAATATAAGACTGCTTGCAAAATAAATAAATGGACATGAAACATTTGAGTTAACATTTATTTTATTGCCTTACTTGTAGAAACTGCTGTGATACATGCAGACATAATTAATCAAAATACCCAGATACTGCACTTGTTATTCAGAAATATCAGACCGATAGATTGCACAATTAACCAAGCAGAATTAAATATTTCAGAGAGCCATGTAATAACAGTGCATGTAGATGTTATGTTTATTATAGATATAGATAAAAGCTCAATGGTTTAATGTTTAATAGTTTTGCGAAATAAATAAAATGCTTTGCTGTTTTGTTATAAAAAAAATGTTTTATATAGTTGATTAAACATGCACAAGTTAAGTCTAGTACAGATTTGGACCATTACTTATAATCCCTGTGAAATGGCTAAGCATTTTTACTCAATTTATTTGGCATTTACAATATTGTGATTGAAACAGGAAGTCAGAACAGGACATAAAGAAATCATCCCTTTTTTTAAATAGCCAGCAGAATTTTGTTTACATCACTGCTTGATAAATTAATTAGCACACATCTGCGCTGACTCGTTTAAAGGGTACCTATCATGGAATTTTGAAAATTACCTTTCATGTAGTGTGTAACATAGATCTAAGTGAACAAAAACATCCTGCAAAGTTTTAAATATGAAAGTTCACCGTATACAAAGTTATTGTTTCTCAAAAGTAAGAGTCGACTCTGAGTCGCTGATATGAATCGATAGACAAACGATGCTTTCTCTCTAGCTTTCGTATGTCACTTGTACAAGTTATTTGAATTCGACACGCCCACTCAGTGCGCGCGCCGAGCAGACAGAGAAACCTGACAACAACATGTCGACGAGACGCTGTTCTGAAGTGCGAATCAAAAGCAAACTTTTTTTTTCACTGCCCAGGGACAAGCATGTGAAGACTCAGTGGCTAGAGTTTATATTTACAACTATACCACACAAGTATAGCCACCTTGAGCTGTGTTCGCGTTATTTTAATGACGATCGCTTCACAAACACAAATGCTTTCAAGTGTGGATTCGCGAGTCGCCTGATATAGGAAGGTTCAATACCAGGTTTATTTAGATCAGCTTCCTCCTCCGAATCACAACCTGTAAGTACTATTAATAATTGTTGCTTTTATGTGTGTGTGTGTGTGTGTGTGTGTGTGTGTGTGTGTGTGTGTGTGTGTGTGTGTGTGTGTGTGTGTGTGTGTGTGTGTGTGTGTGTGTGTGTGTGTGTGTGTGTGTGTGTGTGTGTGTGTGTGTGTGTGTGTGTGTGTGTGTGTGTGTGTGTGTGTGTGTGAGAGAGAGAGAGTGAGAGTTGCGCTCAGCAGCTTCTAGGTCTCCAATGTCATTTTTTTTGTTTTTTGAAATATGTGAAATTATGTGAAGCGTATTGTAGTACTGCAGTGCTTTATCAATATATTTAAGCTTTGGGTTAACGTGAAAAATAACTGACTGCGTCATCTGACCAATCACCGCCGATTAGCGTCACGCAAAGGAGGGTCAAACGAATCATTAGGGAGTCGGTGAGCAAATCAGGTAAAAATAAATGCATATTATAAGACAACAAAAGTGTTTTTTGTCATTGCATGCATGTAAAACTGTTGTTGGGGACTCCCAGAACATTATTAGGAACATTTTAAATGCCATAATAGGTACCCTTTAAATGTCTTTGGACTGGAAAACACTCTAATGCTCTTGAGTAGGTACTTATCCCACTGTTTTTTGCCTAAAATATAGTTGGAAAGTATGCGTTTTCGGACACTGTGGTGCTTCACGTGACCCTGACGTAAAACCAAATTCAATTCGACCCAATAAAAAGCAAATTTACTCTGTCTGAATTGTTCACCTTTCTATAGTGCACTGTGTCCCATCCACCATAAAGAAAATAATAAATGTTTCAACAAGTGACAGATTTAGAGATTATATGATTGAGTATGTAAATGTATTGTGGTGGAGGGGGCATGGTCGAGCAACTGGGAGAATGCAACTCTGGGACAAGCTGTAAAGAGAGAGTCAACTGATAAATAGTAACAGCTGTTTCAACTTTCAGTAGGCGGAGAGAGAGTGTGATTGAGTGGAAAACTGGAATTGATTTTGAACTTAAAGTAGAGAATACTGCTGAAGTGCTGGATTTTGTGTTGATCTCATCAAAACAGTTTAATATTGATCCAAACTCTGAATAGCATCTTGTCGTTTGTAGTTTCTCCATTGAGCTGGAATCTCACCATGACCCTGGAATT